>CM068963.1:76870030-76889591 GCA_035128595.1 Eptatretus atami | reverse complement strand
CTAACGACAGAAGACTAAATCTGGTATAGCAGCTTGGTATAGGTACGTCATTGTATTCCAGTTTTTATTTGAGGAATTAATGATACCGAGTAGGCAGTACTATGGCAAATATAATGTAACGGACGTAACAACTGAGTGTAACGGACGTAACATCTCTGGACGTTTATTAATAAACGTCCGGAGATGCTACCACAATGTATAAAGACACTGCTTGATGAATGACTGGCCAAAACAGGGGTGTAGACACATTTCAACTTGAATAAAACCAGTTAAACCACTTTTTCAATTCATGATCTGTCATATGGTATATAAGGTTTAATGAAAAATGTACTTTCAAAAATAGCCACCAGGTAACTTTCCCATGGAATTACCCTATCAAGAAAGTTTGAGAATCCATCCATGGAATGGTCAATCTCATCTTTGTAAAGTTTTCAAGAGTAATTTTGCTTGAATATTTGTGCAATATCACCTCTCAAATGATATTAATACTTTTAAAGTACCAGGTACGTTCCATAAGGGAGAACTTACAGGGTGTTTCAAAAAAGATTGATACAACTTTGACTTCCCGCCATTTCTTTGTTTTTTGACCTATACCATTTTCCTTTTCAGGGTTTGGTATGTTATCGTGGTATTTGTTCCCTCGGATTTCTAGCTCCGTAGCTAAACTATGCCATTGACAGTGAAGCACAAGACAAAAGTGGTGGCTCTGTGGTATGAGACTAAATCAGATGTAGACACCCGCCGACCCACAAATTGTGCCATTCAACATATTGTGAAACATTTTGAGCACAATGGCACAGTGCACAGCCAGAGCAAGGGTAACAGTAGCAGGCCAGCATCAGTAACCAAGAGCTAAGCCAACATCAACGCCGTGCGGGATTCTGCAGTGGACAGTCCCAAGAAGTCCCACCGCCGGCGCTCCCGGGAACTAGGCATCAAACCAACATCAGTCTGGTGTATCCTCACTGAGGAACTGAAGCTTTTTCCACATATCATCTCTATGAGGCATAAACTGAATTAAGATGACTTTGAGAAGGAGACTTTATGTGTACATTAATTGGCTCAGTGACAGGATGGAGCGGTACCCACAAACTGGATCAACCTCATATGGTTTAGTGCTAAAGCTCATTTCCACTTGAACGGTGCCATCAACAACGACAACAACATTTTCTGGGGGACAGAACCACCTGAGGAGATCACTGAGAGGTACATGAAAGAGCCTAAGGTACATGCTTCTGCGCCTTCAATGCTAGGGCCTTACTGGTTTGAGAATGACAACAGCAGGACGGTGATGATCAATGGTGAGCGTGACTGGGCCGTGCTCCAGAAGTTCCATAATGATCCAGCCCAAAAGGCCACCCCAATCCGCTCGGCATGACCTGGTTTGTGCAAGATGGTGCACACCACCACATACAGCTGGTGACACCATCACTTTCCTGCGGCAGCTCTTCAGAAACCGCCCATTGCCCTGGGTACCGCTCATGACTGGCACCCCATAGTCCACACTTGAACCTCTGGACTACTGGTTATGGGGGCTGCCAAGGGCTCTGTCTACACCAACAGCCCTGCCACACTGGATGATCTGAAGCAGGTGTCAGACTACCTCCAGGCAGTGCCACATGAGACCTACAGGAAAGTTGGACAGAACTTTGGAGTCAGGATCAATGCTTGTCTGAACCGCGGAGGAGCACACATCGAGAACGTCAATTACAAGGATTTTTCGTTAATGCCAATTTCAGACCTTGGGCTCTCACTAACTATAGCAGTGACTTACTGCAATAGCAATCAGTGATAGAAAACACCACGTCATAAGCTTTCAAGAAATGTGTGGTTCACTTTCCTGAGGTTTCTGTTTCTTTGTAAATAAACATTTAAAGTTGCATCACTCTTTTTGGAACACCCTGTATATCATGTGCAGATGTGTTTATTATTTCTCAAAGATATGACTCAAAGGAGAGCAGTGGTGGAATGAATGAATAAATAAATATAAGCAAACAGATGAAGAACACGACTGCAAGGACAGTTGGATACATCTACATTCATTCAAACTACTGTATGACCAAACAGGAAAGTTACACGTTCAAATAGAGACATTTCTGAATCAAAACAATTGAAATATCAGATGCTCACAAAGACTAACAAGCATAAGCCAAGAATAGACTCACGGGCTAATTTGATTTTTGGTGCAATGTCAAGTTTGCATTTTGCAGCAAATATGATGCAACAGCGAAACAAAACATCACGAGATTCTCACTTAGACTTTACAAGCAGTCATTTTTTGAGAAAATAAAATCAAGAGGATCAATAAATACGACCGAAATGTGCAGTCGGTTCAGGTAAGAAATATATGGAACGTGGATGAATTGACAAGTTTTGTTATCTCTCCCAAGCACAATACAAACAACTGAAAGCAAAAGAGAATGATTTGAAATCCCATGTTCGAATGAACACAAGCTAAAATGCACTGTTAAAAGCAACGAGCCCTTTTCAAAATAACAGAGAAGGGCCAGTTATTATTTGACCAAGCAGTCATCATGCAAAATCAATTTGGAATTTTACCATTTCCCAAGCAGTAATTATATCAAGCACCTATCTGGCTGGAGTGCCGGCAATATATTATCAGTAATAATAAAAAAAAAATTAAAAAGAGTGAGAATTGCTTTGCAATATGTCCCCTCCCGACGTGATATTTCCAAGTTCAAAAAGGCCATAACTCCATGAAAAATGGACAATACACCTGAACTCCAACTTGTTCTGTAACCAATCATAATAAAGCCATGCACCAAGTTTCAGTTGAATATGTTAAAGGGTATGGGGAAAAAGTCGGAAAAAACACAGGTGGGACAGATGGATGGACGGAGAGGAAACCTTTTGTCCCCTCCAGTGAAACCGCATGATTGTGTGCTGTATGAAAACAGGAGGGTCAAAAGCAAAGAGGGAACGTATTTTCCTCATAACCTCTCCCCCTGTCCCCCCCTTCCCCTCAAAAAGCAAACCATCATCATTGTGCACACACCTGGAGTCAGTGTTGTGGTCATCGTCTGCGATGTATCCATTGTGCTGGGAACAGTGGATGCAAATGGCGATGTTGAAGCTGCATGACTTGATGTAACAGAAATCGTGCTTGATCTGAGAGTCTGGGTGGCATTTCTGTGGTTGAACTCTCTGTGGTTTCTGCAGTTTCATTTGTTGTTGTAACAGATGTCTCTGTTGAAGTGGCATTAACTGAGAAAAATAATACAAAGAAGGGTATGGGTTTAATATGGTCATATATTGCAAACGTATGAAATATAACGTGGGATTCCATGAAATTCAGTGCACGAAATATGGGCGATTCAAATTTGACCTGGAATTTTGATTATCATGAATATTGTTTAGATATAACCTAGACAGGCAATATTTGTGCATCTACTTCAGAAAGCTTGATTGTTTTCAATAAGCAGAAATTACAACCATTAAAAAAAACAATTCACTGAATACTATCTCCATGTATTACTTAGTTATGATAAACCAAAGTCCAGATGAAAGTTGAAACACCTCAGCCAAGCAAAAGGGAAAACTTAAGGAAATGTAACAAACCATAGGTTGCAAGTATGCAAACAAGGCTTTCAGTGGTCTTACATGTGCAGGAGGTGGTTGCTGACAAAGTTGAAGTATCATCCACATTAATCGTGGCAGTAGTAATATTGAGAGAAGCTGAATAAAAGAGGTACAAAAACAAACAAAAAGCAAAAATTCAGCAGAGGGAAAAAGATTTTTTTAAACCACATGTATGTATGCATGTATGTGTGTCGATACATAGTTGCGGTTTTGAAAATACACCCACAATCATATAAGATGAAAACGGAAACAAGAAGGAATCCAAAGAATAAAGAACAAGATGGAGTCATCAGGAGAAGCCTGGATAGGATTTGGTTTCAGCCATGACTCCACAACCCTCAAATCCATCCAGGCACAGCCAAGTGAGTCTTACAGAACACTTTCTGCAATAATTCACTTCTCCGAGAGAGATAGACAATGAAAGAAAGGAATCCAGAGTAAAAGAGATGAAAGATAAGAAAAAGCAAGAATGAGAATGAATGAAGAAAATTATGAAATGAAAAAAATGGAAGGAAATGTGAAGCACACAAACAAAGATTCGGGAAGAACCCGGACAGATAGATTCAGGAGTTACTCCCGGCTCAAATGCAGCAACATGTATGAGCTACCAGAGGTCCGTCAGCAGGAAGCACAGTCCACAGAGATCAGGATGTGGTACAAACATAATGTTTGTTTGTACCATATCCTCATACAGACACGTAGGTTCCCAGAGTGAGCTGTCATTAATTAGATTTGTAGATTAGATTTCCCTCTCTGTGTTTAGAGGTTTGAGGATATATGTATTATGTGGGTTTAGCTAGAGCCTTCCTTCTTCATCTACCAATCCAGTATTCTATCCAGTCATCATCCAGTATCTCGTTCCCTGCCAATCTTCATCTCCACATTTCATGCTTCCCCAAGTAATGCTTCATCCTTTCACCTCTCATAATTGAACATCACCTGCTCGTCCTTTCCTTCCCTTCATCAACCGACTGGCATTTCCTGTAGAAAACCTTGATTTCGTCGTCATCAAGTCATTTATGTAAATAGTCCCGCTAAATAATGCTGTAAAATCCACACGAATAATGATTGAGATGGAATGTATTGATTGACAGAAGGGGTTACATTCTATTTATTTCCACCCTAAAAACCTTTCATTTCAAACAACACACATTACACTTTGCATTGGAACCACACCACCATAACCATCGATTCTTCTCGGACCAGACAGCGGAAGGACAAACAGTCAAAAACTAAGGCTGGACCCAGACAGCAGAAGGACACTCAACATCACCATCATACAAGGTATTAAGTGGAAGAGCAAAGGCTTGCCCATTGTCTGTGGAACCGTCTGGAGGTACATGAACCTTCGACGCGCCGGAACTAATGAGGAGACGCGTGAGCAAGCAGGAAGAGCTCTAAGCCATGCCGGTGTCGGACCAGAATAAAGGCAGGTGCATGCCAGCGAGTGCAGAGCAGCCAGGAAGAGACACCCGGGGAGAGAAAGAGATGCCACTGAGGGGCACTAAGCCAGCACCAACGAGGGTCCGAGAGTGCAGCTTTGCCGAGTGCATTGTTGACTTCCTGTACGCTTTATCTGAGTGGGAGGTTGCATGCATGCTCGACTCTGCCTCGGCCTGAGGTTGTATGCATGTTTGACTCTGCCTATACCAGAGGTTAATTGCCTTCGCGCATCTCTGAACGAGGTGTTAATGGGTTCCATGGAGCGCTGATCGTCTGTATGTCTCCTCGTACCAACCCATGAACTTGGCGGTTCCCAACCATCTGTGCACATCAAACGAAAAGACCACCAAAACACCAATACCCTGAGTACCTCCTCCCACACCCTCCTGACCCCCTTCACATTGGGACCAATGCAGGCCTGCACTATCTGTATCTGGTGAGCCGGAGTCGTCCTGTGATGACACGCCATGTCCTGTGTGTGGCGATGGATAAGATTGTTTTAAGCAGGCTCCATAAGTGTGAAGGTAATTACTTTCCTCATGTATCTTTTGAATGTGCTTCCATTGCTTCGATTGTAAATACCCATCATTGTGCTTGATTTGACGGCAAATTAATGTGCTACTTGATTGTGATTAAATGTGTCCTATGTGTAATTGTAAATGAGTGTGTTGATTAAATAGTGATTAAGTGTTGAGTAAATGTGCTTGTTAAGGTTTGAGATGTTTCCGACCAGCGAATCTGTCTTTTCCTCCATTGTTCCAGCGTAGTCCACACGTTAGTGTTAGCTAGGAAGTTTTAACCCACGTGATTTGCTCTGGTTAGCTAGTGCACGCCCACTGTATCGCTCGGCAGGGCGCACGTGGTCGAGAGAGAACGTCGCTAGGAGATGGCCTGTAAGAAAAGGGCTTTACGGCTGGCTTTCTTTTGACGCAGAAGAAGACAGTACGAAAACGAGAATCATGCCGAGGCGATTTGGCTTGTGTGGTGAAGCGAGACGCTAACCATCGACTCTTGGTGGTCGTATGAGACGGGCCTCGAAGCCTCGTGTATGTTACTGAAGGGACGGCACCATTTTAAGCTGCACAGGGTCTCTGAGCCTTGGTGTTGAATACCGCTCACAAATTGCCTGACGTACGTTTTCCCACTGCGAGAGAGCGACTTGGTGCCATTTTGCACATGCCTACACATGCAGGACAAACTCCTTGATTCCACGTTCCATAAAGACCATCTCTGGACCAAGCTAATTGCCAGAATAAAGGAAGGGTTTTGTTTTGTTTTGTTTTCCCCTTGTCCATATTTAAGTCTGTGCGTAGAGGCGCCTCAATTTTAGACTTTAGTTTACCTCACGTATCATTACATTCTGAATTATTGTCTTTAAAATATTTATATTGTCATTAAATTCCGCGATTAGTTTAAGGTGATGTGTCCATTATTTATCGTGGGGTTCTAGTGAGTGTCACCCCCCCCCCACCTTGTCCCATCACTCCGCCATTGCGCCCCTCCCCTCCCGCACGCGTTTAATTTCGAGGATCAACGTGTCCGCCTCTAATAAGGAAAAAAAACCGCTCAGCTCTCCGGGTTGGCGGTGTTGACCGCCCGTCACCACAATTTAGGTCGTGGGGTTTACCTGGATCGCCAGCTCCGTGACATTTGGTGTCAGGAGTGGGATTTGAACCCTGATCAATATTTGTTGATCAGGAGTGGGATATGAACCCCCCCCCCGACTCCCTCGGGAGTGCAGGATTCAAACTCTGAACAACATTTCAGAGGGGACATGAAATTGTTGATCACGATATTGGTGTCGGGAGAAAAGAACGCATGAAAATGAAAGTGAGAGAAAATTTTCTGTGGAGATTAAACGTATGCTCGAAATTGGACAAACTCAAAATGGCAGATGAGCACAAAATGGCGGTTCGGACGGAAGGTAGTGTGTATGAAGGAAGCTAGTTGAGTGTAGAGCTGGTTGGTATGCATCGGGTAAAATTTTCCCCGTTCCGGGCCCCACCTCCAAACTCCCCTCCCGGAGGACAAAATGATTCCACTGGGATCCACACCCAATAGTGGCAGATCGGCCTCGCTAAAGCCACTGAATATGAAGCAGCTTATGGAAGGAATAAACAAATGATGGATGATATGAACGGGAATATGCAACAAATGCACAGGATTATACAAGAATGAATGGGCGTATGAACAGGCATACGTAAAAAATGAGGGGTGATATGAAAGCAATACCGCGATGGGTTCAGGGTCAATGTACAAGCAATGAGCAGTGAGGTAAAGGCTGAGGAAGAGGCGGACTGATAGAAGTAAAGGCTCAGTCAAAGGCAATCAGCACACGGAAACCCGCGACACGTACGGACCCATATGAAATGAGTGTGTCGATGCGCGAGGGAATCAGGGAGGAAATTAAGGACCAAGGGAAAGAATTGAAGGGACAAATTAACGGAATGGAGAGTGACATGAAGGGAATGAGCGAACACTGCACAGAAATTTGTGAGCAAAACGATCATCATGCTAAAGGGGGTATTTTGACGGTTACGTCCGTTGCGAACATTCATCATACCGTAGCACTCAGGCAAAAATTCTTAATCTCATATAATTACCATTTCCTGGCACCTTTGTGTTCACTGCACAAAATAAACTAATACATTTGGTACGATAACCTTGTTCTTCATGAAATATTTTTGAGAACTGCCAATAAGTTCTGTCTGAATGTTACGTCCGTTACGGTGGAATTACCCGATATTGTTTTGTTGCATGTATTATGCAGCTGAATGTACTTCCAATTTTTTTAAAACCAAGATTTAACTACAGTTAAGGGGAATGGGGAAGGGGGATTCAACATTGTAATTAATGAAGAAGAAGAAGTTTTATATCATCCTTTATTGTTGTTGTCCCTGGTCTATGTATTTGGCCTGGTGTGATCTGCAAAATGTTAGGACACCAAATGTTTAAGTCTGCAAAATTTTCGTTTGGAATGTACATGTCATCGTGCTTGAAAAAAACCTGTGGCAGGCAAAAACTAGAAAGGGCAGTGGGAAAACCAACACCATGCAGAATTTTTCCTTTGCTTTGATGGTATTGTTGATGCAATACCAAATCAAACCAAAGCCAAATTATCCCGTTTTAAATAAACAATAATCTCGTTTAAAGTCATTAAGATTCAAAATTGCCAATGTTGATGTCTGATGAGTTTGTCGAGGCCACGTAGCCCTTTGTTTCATGAAGCTATACAAAGCATCAACCAAAGTTGTATGTCGTGGCAACATATGTTGAGTTGATCATTCATTTTAATTTGTAACTTTCAACTCTTCCTCATTAGGATGGCTTCAGTTGTTGTTGACCATTTATTTTGATGCCAATATATTGTTTTAGAAATGGTTCCCAGGGGCTAATAATGCATAAAATAGAGCAGATGTTTCCTTAATGAGTGTTTTAGAATAAGCGTGAAGTAATTAATTATGTTATTAGATATGCGTTGCTTTTATCTAGATAGAAAGGTGTACAACCCGTTCTAATGTTTGTTTCTGAAACCACCATCCCTTTTGAACGATTTATTTGGTGTTTTACCCTTTGGAATCCATCATTTACCTACTTTTAAAGCATCTATTAGGCCTGGACGCAGCAGTTTTGGTGGGAGAACTTGAAGGTGGTATTAACTGGGGTAATTTACCTCAGGATTGTTGGAGTAGCATGTGGCGAGGGGTCACTCCGCCTCCAGACTAGGCTCCGGCCCAATAGCGAGCGAGAGAGGGTCGAAGCACGTCGGGGCTAAGGAAGGTGGCCAGAAACCTTAAAAGCCCAAGGAGCATAGGCCAAGGATAAAAGAAACTATAAAAGCCCAAGGAAAAAGCCCAAGTACAAAGAGTTTCCCAGAACAAATGCCATGGAGGGCTGCGCCATACTTGCTCGGCTGTCCTGCTGCACAATGCCCCCACTCAGCCAGCCATGCCTTTCCCCCTCCTCCTCCTCCTCCTGCTGTGTGTTCTCAAACGCCCAGGACGACGCGCTGACTGAGCCTGTAAGGGGATGCGACCCGCATCCTTACCAGCTGTGCCATGTTAGGCACGGCTCAGGTATTTCTTGTCTTGTCTGCCTCTATCATATATATATATATATATATATATCTCCTGTGGTGTGACTGATTGTCCCAGATAAGGCATAGGATAATTCAAGTTCCTGGTCGTCCGCTAGTTCGTGGGCCTGTAATCCGTAGTGGCTAAGGGGTTCCATTTATAATGGTTGGTTGCATCATTTTTGTACATGCTTATTTTGTTAATTCCTCCCTGCGCCATTTCTTTTTGAATTTAATATATAAAGCTGAGTTCGTGTCTGTGGGTGGATGTGTGGGTTTGTGGATGGTCGTAAATGCCGCCCATTCTACAGGCACGCATTCCCGCTCCTTTCCCTCCAGCAATCCAGAAATTGCCGCCACCTTTTTCACTCCACATAGCTCAGATTGTTTATAGGCCTCTGACGTACATTTAAAGATTGAATAACGCGCCTCCTATCATGAAAGGAAGATACCGTTTTGAGGAAACAAAGGTACATTTTGATTACAACTCAAACGAGGTAATGCATGTTTTGTCCGCAGCGGTCTAATATACACTGCCCAATGAAGGTACGTTGATTCTCAAATGCAGAGGAAAGAAAATAGTGATATTGCATTAAAAAAACAACTTTTGGTTTTCGCCCGAATTTTCAAGGCTTCGAAACAAACTGATGGACATGTAATATTATCATTAAAGTTGGCTTGGTTGTGAAATACCTGTGTGCGTAATTCAATAGTCGGGAGGCCAGGGAAATTCCCAAGAGATATTTATTATGTACATGTACACTTCAAAGTTGTATGAAATGTACATGCCCACTTTCGTACACTCAACATCACCTCTGAGTTTATGTACATTTTAAAACTGAGCAAGGTACATTTTCATTACAACGAAAATAGTCATGATTAATATTTGGAGTCTTTAATTGAAAAAAAAAATGAAGTCCTTTTGTCTGTGTTTTGTATGTACTTTATTCTGTTGAGATGTCCAGGGGTGTGTTCAGTTATCAAGCAGCTAGCTAGCGCTTGCCAAGCCAGCCGTTCCTTATCAGCGGTTTCTCATGGAGTGCTTGATTGAGTGCTTAAGCCACTTGGCAAGCACTCTCCAAGAAACCTGGTAATTGAACACACCCCAGATTCATGACATAGCGATGTGGATAAACATCTATAGCTATAGATTCTATAGCATCATTATTTCAGCCATACGGATGAATTTGTCTCTCAAGTGATGGGGAAGGAAGAGTGATCTGACGTTGCCCGGAAATGCCGGGTACCCCTGCTAGTACACATATAACTTTGTCTCTTGGGTGAACTCTGGCTGTCGTGGTTCTCCTGGGGTAGTTAAGAAAGACCATTGAGGGTGATTGGCTATGGTGGGTCAACACTGCACACCCAGATCACATCGAATGTCAGGCTCACTCGGTCTCATTTGCATATGACATGTCGCGCCTCATCGGAATGACGCTCGGTGGATTCGGACTTCCAATTCGCACGGTATCGTGGCTTTTAGACATGTGATCCGGCGAGAAGGACCCCAAAGCGATCGACCGTCACAGTTGTGTTGATACGACTCGTCGGACTCGTACCGGGCAACCGGAGTGACCGAAAACCATTACAATATAATTGGAGAAGAAGAAGCATGCAGGCTTATCGATCCCAATGGAAATGAACACTGTTGTTCCAAACAAGCTCACACCTGGTTATATTGGCCGAGTGAACAACAGGGAGGTGAGTCGAGCTAAGAATCTGATTTAGTGTTGTGTAGTTTGAAGGAAATACTCAGTCAACACTATCACATGCAGCAAGCAAACATTTAAGCGAGCAAAATATGGTGCAGGCAAAGCATAACTCTGTTCAGCCCCGACATATTGTTTGTCTGAACATTGTTTGGAGAACACGGGTTGCATTGTTAAAAATTGACAGTATCAGTTTCAAATACTGATCCTTTAATGATAGCGAAACAGTTTGGCATGTTCATACATATATACATGTCCACATGCGTGCACACATATACATACACACACTTGCTACCATTACGAAACTGGTTTCACCACGGTTCTCGTATTTACATGAGTGAGGTTTATGCCTTGGGGTTGGCTTCATGGATAGGGTGGTGGGCTGGGATCCACAGATCCTGAGTTCAAATCCCGATCGGCTGTTGAATTAATACCAGGTGGGGTTGACTCTGCCTGTCATCCTTCCGAGGTCGGCAAAATGAGTGCCAGCTTGCTGGTATCCTGTGTCGGAGTGGCGACCCATCCAGGATTGTACCCAATAGCCAAGGAGACTGCTTAGGCAGCACCAACGCTCTGCAACAAGAGTAATGGTCCCAATTGATGGATGGATGAGTGAGGTTTGTACTGTTTTAAGGATTTATGCTGAAATAAACTAAAACTGCTTTGGGAAAAGTAGTGTAAATCCAACATGCATTTTTGTCTGTTTTATGGTGTAAATGCACTGCTTATTTACAACTGCTCACATTGCAGTTTGACACATCACGTGAGCCTGCAAGATAATCAAAACAAATCTTTACAAACACGAGTTCCCATTCATCATATTAATTTCCACAGAAGTTGAAAACATAATTGAAAAAGTATAAAAAGGTGATAAAAGAAAAATAATTGCCTTATGCCACCGGAGGAACATTTTTATAGTGCGAGTACATTTGAATTTCGAGGCAGCCTGTGTGTGCGTAACATCTGTGTGAGCAAGATAAATGACGTCACGCGGGATATAAGCATGGAAGAAAGATACGTGCATGAAAGCGTTCAGTTTTGGGGTGGAAACCATTTACTTGTCGTTGACTGACTGTTTTAAAACTCTAATGTAAATATGGAAGTCAAGAATAGCTCACTTAACCCACATTTTGAGTTGATTTAATTTTGGTGTTTCATTGGTACTCATGGAATTGGCACCTACTGTGAATGGATGTACTGTGTCTGTGTTACACATGTGGTTACGTGCATATCCCTCCTGTGTTGGTGTGTAGAATGCCATCTGAGATGAGGCATCCTATATTGGGGTATTGGAAAAGCTTAATGGTGCCTTTATCTTCTCTTGTATCCTTCTGTGTGATTTGATACCAACACCAGTTTTCACCCATCCTTCTCAGTGTTTTGACAGTGCCAAAACATAACAAGTTCCTTGGTGGCTGCCACGACTATGTCTGTGCGTGTCTGTGTGTGCATGCGTGGTGCATAATCTTAAATATCACTATTAGACAGTGTAACTAATTGGAGAACACTTTCTTTGCTTGGTGTTGAAGCATCTTGTTCTTGAGGAAATGGTTATTCAAATTCCAAATAGGATTGATAATCGTCTGTTCAAGAGTGGACACCTTAATCGGAACCATCTCAAATATACCTGGGGGTATCATGAAGTGGAAGAATAGGAGGAGAGGAGGAGATTGGGACCATACTCTGTGCAGAGCGTTGGTGCTGCCAAAGCAGTCCCCTTGGCTATTGGGCACAATCCTGGATGCGTTGCCACTCTGACACAGTATACCAGCAAGCTGGCACTCATTTTGCCGACCTTGGAAGGATGACAGGCCGAGTTAACCCCACCAGGTTTTAATTCAACAGCTGAGCGGGATTTGAACTCAGGACTCTCGGATCCAAAGCCCGCCACCCTAACCATTAAGCCAACACCAGGTATGGAAGAATACAGTAAACATCAATCTTGCGAACGTCAATCTGGCAAAAGCATCAAAATCATCTTGAGAGGGCAGGAACCTCTGCAAGGGATGGTGAGAAGCAGCAGACACTGAAACCTCCACAATATATCAAAAGGGTTTGGACAATTGTTCAGATGTAATAGACTCGTACCGCCATAGTTGATCGAGCATTGCACTCCCTGAAACATCACTAAGAGGAGTTGCACACAAGAATTTCATTTTTTTGTTTGTTTGTTTTTCATTTTATTTTTTACAGAATGTGTGTGTGTGTGTATGTGTGTGTGTGTGTGTGTGTGTGTGTGTGTGTGTGTGTGTGTGTGTGGAGGGGGGGCGGCGCAGCTCCACCATCGAGTGGAGCTGCCGCGCGCACACACACACACACACACACACACACAGATATACAGACAAATGCATGAGACACAACACAGGACTGTTGGACGAGACAAACAAAGCATGAAGAAAGTACCGTCACTTCCTTGGGCACTTTGGGTACCAGCATTGCCACAACAATGATGCTGCCTTTTTTACCGCCCATTTCCGAAGGAGGAGTTTCATCCTCCCCATGGATGGCAACCTTTGGGGATTGTCCATGCTCTTAACCTTTTCAATGCTGAACACTAAGCAAGGAAGCAGCACGTACCATTTTTAATATCTTTGGTAAGACTCGGCCTGGGTTTGAACCGCCGACCTCCCAGTCTCCGAGCGGACGTGCTAACCATGACACCACCAAGTCGCGTGATTAGCCAATCTGTGCTCGGAATGAATGGCTTCGCATTACATGGTGAAAATAACTGGTATCCACGTAAATGCTCAAACAAGTTTGGTAGAGCAAAGAATCCAAGTACACAGGGTTCAAGTCTAATGATCGAGTCTGTGGGATGTGTTTAACCACAATTAGTTGTTTTCTTTTTCTCAAAATTATTCAAATAAAATCTGAAAGAACCATGGGATAAGTTTTGTGAGGCATAATGGAGACTCTAAATGAACCTATCAAAACCTTTTAGCAGTTGTTGGAGTAAGGGTCCAGACTGTTCAGGGCAGAGGAGGCCATACAATATATGAAATGACCACTCATTAAAACTTGTTAGTCATCATCTAGACAATGATCTGTCCGATGACTTTATTGAGGAAATTGTGTTATGTATTTATTATTTTATGCATTATCGGCAGAATTCTGTTCATTAATTGATCTTCCGTCTTTCCTGTATAATCTTGGACATTAATGTGGAAATGATCAACATGCCAATTTAGAAGCCACCACGTTGTTGAGATGCATTTGGATGCCTTGTGCCTGAAATTGCATCTCTGTGCCTTAATGCTCATGTTAATGGGTTTATTAATGCACCTCCTTTGGCTTGCAAACCCCTTTTGTGCTGATTAACATAGTGTACACCTGGTGTTGGCTTAATGATTATGGTGGCGGGCTTAGAATCCTCGGGTTCTGAGTTAAAATCCCGTTGAGCTGTTGAATTAATATCAGGTGGGGTTGACTCGGCCTGTCTTCCTTCCGAGGTCGGCAAAATGAGTACCAGCTTGCTGGGATGATTGAGTCATTTGAGTACCCTGTGTCCAGGACGAGTGGCGACCCGTCCAGGATTGTACCGAATAGCCCAGGAGACTGCTTCGGCAGCACCGACACTCTGTACAGAGTATGGTCCCAATGGATGGATGGAACGTAGTGTGATGGTGAAATTGTTTCCATTTTTTGTTTGGATATTTTAATCAAGGTCATAAAGAATAATTTTTTTCACCGGAGCATTGTAGTTACAACGGGCATAAAGCACAATGTATAACAGGCCTCTGCAGTTGCTCTAACCATGTGAACAAAATTGCTCTCCTTAACATGAACAATTGGCAAATTGTCCCTGAAAATGCAACGTAGCATATAACTACAACCTATTCCTGATTTTGGCAGGTGTATATTTAATTGTGTTTTTCAATATTACCCAAAGGGCTCGTGTCAAGTTTTTTTTAATATATACGAGTATATATATATATATATATATTTTTTTAACTTACTTGGTGGTCTCTACCATCGTAACCACACTTGACAGATGGTAGGAAATATTCGACAGCATTTTTTTCACTTCTGCATACACTTCTGCATTTTTTAAACTCACTTTACATTTCAATGTATATTTAAACACTCTATATACACACATCTTCCCAAATAATAACCATAAACTGCTTTAAACCTTACACATTGAAATGTATTAATTAAATAAACATCCAGATCGCATCTTGGCATATTTTTTCCACATAATTTGAGAATTGCAATTTTAATCAAATCAATACAAACTATTTGTACTTGGCCTACGCATGCTTTAAATCTGATGCCTTTAAAAGCACACGTTTTGCAGCAGCAAATAAGTCCAGTCTATATTACCTTCAGCGCTGAATCCACATATTTGAATGCACCCCTCTACAAGTCGAGAGATGCTCACCTTCTTTTATCCATTGGATTTGTGTCAATTAACAATGCATTTTATTTGAGGCAATAACTTGCACCTTAACTATTTTCACAGTTGTAAATCGATGTTTCTGTTTATTCTCTCTTTTGATTTATTGAACATCAGTTATTCACTTGCTGTACTCACATGTTGTATTGGCCCACCCTTTCTTTCCTCCTCCCCTCACTGCATCTCGTTTTAGGTCCGAGTACAGATGCCATTATAATGGCTGCTTGTGTAGCTCTGGCTTTCGTCTTGGTAATCGCTGTAATTATGATCATTCTCTACATGCTAAGGTAATTCGTTTTAT
The DNA here is from genome assembly GCA_035128595.1 of Eptatretus atami. Classification (NCBI taxonomy): domain Eukaryota; kingdom Metazoa; phylum Chordata; class Myxini; order Myxiniformes; family Myxinidae; genus Eptatretus; species Eptatretus atami. The sequence goes on along the minus strand of CM068963.1, from coordinate 76,874,067 downwards.
TTTTAAGTGTTCTTTTTAAAATGTATTCAATGTAATGAAAGCTTCACCCATATTTAAATCCAAAAACCACCACTTGCTTTTTGATTTGTCTGCCTGTCATTAATAGATTCAGAAAATGCAAGCACAATGGTTCAAACTCATTGCGCCTACCCAGTAGCCGTGGAGAAGATGCAGGTTGGCATTAAATTTTGTCAGTATGAAACACCATTACATATTTATATAATCCTAACTATTATGATGCAGTTGCAAGAAAGTATTCTGCAAAAACTCAGCAAGAAATTTAATGTGGTGGTGATGTCATAAGCTTAATTCTATTGTAAACAAATATAGTATTGCAGATATGATGTACCTAAAATGGACTTTTTGCTCTTGCCCATTTTCAGTACATTGGCCCTCCCCCTCTTTCATTCCTTCACCCCTGGCCTTATTTTGCTCCTTCGGCCTCCACCCTCTTTTGCTCCTTTATCCCCCACCCTCTTGTGCTCCTTCGGGTACCCCCTTCCCTCCCACTGCCTTCGCTCCTTCAGCTTCTTCACACTTTCGCTTTTGCGACATCTTTATCCTTCATGTGCCCTCTCATCCTCTGCCAGTCTTTGAACATGCAACCCACTGTGTTCTAATTCCTCCATTAGCATTGATTTCTGTTCACAAAAAGAAAAGTAACAAAATTTTAATCTGCAATTTTATGATGCTGTCATCAAACTTCTGAAGAAGTCCCTATTTGTCAGAGCTCTGATAATGGAAATGAAATTGCTACGGTGAGTCACTCCAGCATCAAACAGTCACTTGTCAACATATGTGCTATTAATATTTGGATATACTGATAGTGTTGTTGCTCATTTAGTCTCTCATTGTTTAATTTTTTTTCTTATTTATGATTTAAGATTACAAAATGTTGGTATTCCAATCCATGCCTTTCTAGCGTTTTTTAATTTTTCATATTGGAGGATGCTTTCAATCTCAGGACATGCCATGCAAACACAAATCTGAAAAGGTAGTGCGTACAGTTTTTGATTGAAACACACAAACTCCAAGACCACAACACCATCCTCTCGAACCGTGATATTTGTCCACAGCCCCTGTGTGTAACAAGAATGACGTAATGGACAAAATGGTGTCGCCACTGGAAACAAAGTTCATTTGTAGTCTCTTGCACATTCCCTTTCTTGGGAGTGCCCCCACTGTGCTCATTTGTTGTGCATGGGCATTCCTCTTTGTCATTTAACATTATATATAAAAGTTTGTTTCACTTTTACTCCAAGTCAGGTAACTCTAACTACATTGCTCACACTGGATTTCATGTTTCTTAATGGGTTACAATTTAACACCACAAATGAACACGAAAATAATTCATCTATCTATTAAAGTAGCGGCAGTTTTCTGTCTGTCTGTCAAGCTACGTCATTGTCTGGGACATCATTGCGGCGTAGGATGGCTGACTTCACCCACAGCCTTTTTGATTTTCATGCAATTCAGGCTTAACACATCGTCAACCTGTCGTATTCACAATCACCATGTCCTACCTTTACGTTTTCCATTCAGTGTGAAACACAAACAAAGTGATTGTTAAGATGATCATCAAATATCGAAAGGTTAGGCGTCACAGGCCTTCCAATGACACAGTATGTATCGACCTTAGGCCTCACTTTCAGGCCACTTCAGATTATTTTTTTCTGGAGCGATCGATGCAGTGTCCCGGACTTCCTGGTGCCGATATACTCCCCGGGTTTGTTTTTTTTCCTGGGAGAGTTGAAGGTAGTGCTCCATTGCTTTTCACTGCCCAAATGAAGGTCTTCCTCAATGGCCAACAAGGGCTTTTCCCACAGGAGTAATGAATTAGCTGAGGTTTCTGAATACAATAATATAGTTTTCATAATATTAATAATAACCCAAGGTTAATAATAATAATAATAATATAGTAACTATAATTGTAACATTGAAATTATTTTGTCGTGACTGCAAAGTTACTGAACGAAAGTGGTGGATAATTATTCATAACTCAATTGAGAAGGCCGGTTGTTACTGAAAACTGTGAACAAGCTGTACCTACTTTGCTGGGGTTGGGGGGTAGGGAGAAAGTTGGAGGGGAGGGAAGAAAGTTGTGGTGGGGGGAGAGAGTTGGAGGGAGGTGGTCATCAAGGCCTGCATGAAAAACTCTCCATTGTGGCGACATTTCGCAATGCTAAATTTAAGAACAAATATAGTGCCGATAGAAGTCTACACCCTCTTTGAAAATTTTCACCTTTTGTTGCCTTATAGCCTGGAACTAAATTGCATTAAATTAGACTTTTTCCACCTTTATTTACCCAAAGTAACCCACAACTTCCAAGTGAAAAACAAATTCTACAAATATCAGAAAATTAATTAAAAATACAAAACTAGAATATCTTGGTTGGATAAGTATCCACTCCCCTTATAATATAAATTGTAAATTAGCTCAGGTGTAACCAATCACCTTCAAAATCACACACCAAGTTAAATTGGGATCGCACCTGTGTTAAATTGTAGTGATTCTGATTATTTCTGAATGAAATCAGCTGTTGCTGTAGGCTTCTCTGCTGAGTAGTGCATTTCACAGACAAGACTTAACCATAGACCAAAGAGCTTTCAAACGACCTCTGGGATAAAGTTGGGAAAGGCACAGATCAGGGGATGGGTATAAAATATTTCAAAGGCCTTGAATATCCCTTGGAACACAGTCAAGACAATCAATAAGAAGTGAGGCGTATGATACCACAAGACCTGCCTAGATCAGGCGTCCCTCCAAACTTGACCACACAAAGGAGGAAACTGATCAGAGAGGCTACCAAGAGGCCAAAGGCAACTTTGAAAGAGCTACATCGCTTTATAGCAAAGACTGGTCACTGTTGTGCATGTGACACCAGTACCAAAACTCTCACAAGTCTGGCCTGTACGGTAGCATGCAAAAAGGAACATTCAAAAAGCCCATCTTGAGTCCCGTTACCGCTCTGATAAAATATGTGAAAAAACAGATCCCTACGAACACCAATCAGCCTGCTCCAATCATCAGTAAGGTATGGAATCCATCATGCTTCTGGCATCAATCTTTCTCTTCTCCAACGGCAAGATTTTGATCAACAACTTGGATTCAGACCAGGTCCTCTACCTGGACATGTTGCTTCTGCTTTCCCAACAATGAATGAAGGTCCTCAATGCCAGACATGAGATCAGAGCCATCTCCTTGACATATCGCGTGCTTTGACACGGTCTGGCACCTGCCCTGCTCACAAATTCTTTCTTATGGTATCCAAGGCCATCTCACTCATGGCTCACAGACTTCCTCTCCTGTCGCAGCCAACGTGTGGCCTAAATGGAGTTCTCTCATCCCCTCTTCCTGTTCAGGCTTGGAGTTCCTCAAGGCAGCATTCTGGGCCCTGTTCTTTTTCTGGTTTTCATCAATGATCTCTCAGACTCTGGAAATTCCTCTTTATCTCTTTGCTAATGACTCCCCCCGTCTGCCGTACCATCTGTCATCCTCAGATCGGCAAGCAGCAGCTATTCACTCTCTGCAGATCTGGATGTGGAAACCAAGGCATTTGGATATTAGTATCTCCGCGATGAAGCTGAGTCTTTGGGTCTCACTCTCTCACCGCAGGCAGGACAGTGGCCTTTCTGTCTTCTACTGTCTTCTACTGTCTTCTCTGCCTCACTGCCCCTTCTTGTGAGTGATATGCCCCACCCCACCCCCATATTCTGCAGGGTGCTCAAGGTCGCCAGCAAACCCCTTCTGGTGAAACTACCAAAATCAAGAATCAATGCTCACCTTCACTCTTTCATTCCTCTTTTTTCCCACCTGGAACAAACTTCCACACTTTCTTCAATCCCACTTTTCCTCCAGGTCTTCAAAACAGCTGTTCACCACCATTTCTTATCTTCCCCCATCCAAAATCATGATCTTTTCTTCCCCGTTAATCCAACCCAAACCCACCTCCTTCAAATTCCCTGAAGTGTCCATCTTGTTTACCCCGTGTACCCCGCCCCATCCCTCTCCCTTCCACAGATCTCCTAATGTCTCT
>CM068963.1:76852190-76867218 GCA_035128595.1 Eptatretus atami | reverse complement strand
CTTCAACGTCTGATCTCTGGGAACATAAAACAAATTCACATTATTTTTGGCAATAGGTGTGCAGATGACTAAAATTAACGCGAGTTGTTAGCAGTAAATATAAACTTCCGGGAGCATGCGAGGAAGTGCTTCATTGTCTATACACCACCCAAATTATGGGTTATATAGATTACGAAGTCGGTAGGAATTCTTAGATATCGTATGTAGGGATGGCATGGATACTCCATAGGTTTAATACAACACAATTCCTCAACAAAAAAAACCTACCAATATACAAATTTATAAACCTGAAATGTACCAACCAGTCATCTGTGGAGGATTACACATCCAAAAACATCATTAAACTTTAGGACAACATCGCTGAGCATCAAAACTGACCGACCAAAAGTAGCCCGTTTGTAATTCTTCTTATACAATTCATCTTATTATTATTATTGTAATAATAAGATAGGTGACATTATTAGTGTTATTATTAACTCTTATTATTAGTTATTATTAGTCTTCTTTTCTGATAGCCTAACTCAACATTGGTTTAAGCTCAGTACTTGGTTTAAACACATATTGACTGCATTTTACAGTGGGAGGTCCATGACTATGTGAAATTTTCACAACTTGAAAGGAGGCATAATCGCATAACTACACATTGGAATATGAAGGGAAAAGAGGGGTGGGCAGACAAGGGTGGGGGGTGGGCCCATGGTGGTGTGTGTGTGTGTGTGTATGTGTGTGTGTGTGTGTGTGTGTGTGTGCGCGCGCGTGTGCGTGCGTGCGTACCCGTGCGTGTCCTTTAAGCTTTCGAGAACTTTCCCACTTATATAAGTTTTCAGTAGAATTGACTGTTGAAACATATTATTGGAGACCTCTGTCTGATTTCTGACCTGCAGCTTGTACTGCTCAACTTTGAGCAAACTTTTAACCCATTGTACAATATGCATCCATTGCAGAAATGCAGAACATGCCTCTGCTAGCACAGAGTCCGAACACGAGTCGCCGGTACCCCCCAATCGCAATGGAGCACCTGGAGGAGGAGTTAAACCGTCGCACTGCTGATGATAACAAGCTCTTTCGTGAGGAGTTCAATGTGAGTGTCTTTTGCTGAACAATGACTGAAATGAAAAAACACCACAATGTTTCTATCTCATTGCAATCATGTCTTCTTTTTTGATCCATCCACCCCTTGCCACTGCCTCGTTGTGTGAGCGATGCTCGCACCTTTCTTTGCTGCATTCCCACCATTTCTCCATTCTTTATCCTGCCATATCTGTTTTTGGAGAGCATTTATAATGTTGTGGGCCAGGGTTCAGTGGCGATAAACGACCACTAGGTGGAGCAGTAGAGCCGTCTCCCACCGAACACCCGGAATTTAGGTCGTGACTCTCGGTCAACTCCTAAAGGTCACGGGTCACTTAAAGACCGTGATCGCCAATTCTCTGATGGCGTGGAGTAGGGTCAATAGCCAAATTTCAATATACCTAAGTAACCACGTCGTCAAATTACCGGGGAAGTCACACCCTCGGCCAGCTCTGTCCGAACCGAGTCGCAGGTACCGACTTGGATCCGGCGTAACCGAGCGAAGTTACCAGAGCCGCGCCGGTCCCAATGACAACTTACGACACCAACAGCCTTACTATTTCTCAAGCCCGAACCATGCTAGGCCAATGAAAGAAAGCACGGACAACAAACTGGAACATTTAACACGGGGGTTTATTTATAAACAATAATCGGGGAGGGGAGCACACCAAAGAGCAGAGTTATCAAATAAAGAAATCAGGCAATGTATAGTGAGCAAAAAGCACTTAGCAGTTCTACTTAACGACTGGCCACACACAACACACACACACACACACGCACACCCAAAGAAATGGTGGCGCGCCTTTATTTGGCCTTCAGCTCGGGAGGGAAAGGCGAGCTGAGGGTAGGAGCCTATTCTTTGCACCTGTCCGCTCGTGCGGTCTGGTCGAGCTTGTCCGGTGCGGACTCGAACCCGCCGCACAACGCGCACCAAGCACCAGGACCACCAAACGACGCAACGGACGCCAGCCAGCACGGGAACGGACCAGACAAGATGAGCACCCGAGGTAGATGAAACGCCAGCAGCAAGACGAGGCTTCTCTTTCTCCTTCCTTTTCTTATTTCACGACGGACGAACCTTCTCTTCTCCTTCCCCTCCCCCGGGTGACGAGGAACCGCTCTGAGGGACTCTCCTCAGGATTGGACGAGGGTTGTCGGCGACTAGTGGCCCCCTCATTGTCGCACGAACACTCCATCTGGCTGAGGCGGAGCCAGCCCTGAGGTGATGAGCTTCCCTGATTGGACAAGGGGTGGTGCGGTGGGAGGGGCAACAACCACCCTCCCCCCATGCGTGTCTGAGAACCCAGACGGAACAACCAGGGGAGCACCCTATTCTCCATCCACCCTTGTAGTGGGGAGGGCGATCTCGGGTCGGCTGTTGGGCCAGCCGCCGTCGATTGAACGAGCTCACGATGGGCGGAGGGAACCTCACCCCTGTACGTGACACGCTGCACGTGGGCGATGGATGGCGATGGTGCGAAAACGAAGGATGATTGAAGATATAAAAAAATAAAACCTGACTATAAAAGTAACTCGTAGCGCACACATGTAATTAACCCATTAGACAGAAGGACGGGACCCTGACTATAAACACATACTTATTGAAATAACTGAACTGCAGGGGCTGCTGTCTGTCTGTGTGCAAATGGATTTCAGATTCGTAACAATATGCCTCTACATTTGCTGAAGTTATTTTGAGTGCTTAGTCTTCAGAGTAAAATTAAGACATTCCTTTAATAAATGGTCCCCTCAAAAGAGGAACACAGGCATGAGCGATTTATCTAAATTTATTCAAGTCATTTGTTATTAGTTCCTCTTTTGAGGGGACCATTTGTAAAAGGCTAAAGTCTCATTGAACCAATTTTGTTACAATCAGGGAAATCTTTTGAATTTCTTTCATTTATTTTAAAGGCAAATTTCCAGGAAGACGACTGTCGAAAGAAGACAGCTCAAATAGAAAATCCCTGGGGGAAAAGTCTTGTGGGCGGTGTATCTGCACCCATATCTGATGGGCAATCCACCCTTCTGTATCTGCACCCCATTCAGCCTTGAAAACTCAGTCGAAAACCGGAATTACATACAACCTTCCATTTTTTTTTTGCCAGTGTATGACATAAAAGGCCGTCAAGATTTTTAGCAAGGCTATGGTCCCTAGAAATGGAAAACGTGTGATAGTGTGTAGCTCTTTACCTTTTCTGTTTTATCACTCAATATACAATCCTACCCCTAAGGTCAAGGGCTGCCAGATTTTTCACCCAAAATGTACACTTTGACGGTCAATGTATAAAATGGGGCGGCACATACTTGTCAACGTATGTCAGATAATATTGCAAATGGTATTAAAATGTTGGGAAAGGGCTCCTGTGCCAAATTATTGATGAATGATGCTATTTAGGTGCATGATGTCTGAATAATTAAATGTAAAACGAAGTGATTGAAAAAACATCATTTTGAGCGGGTTTGGGTGCTTTATTTATATCACATTTGAAAGTTCATTGTGGCCATTATATTTATCACTGGTGCATAATATTTATACTGTTATATGAGGAATTTACCATCCTTGCCAACAATATACAAAATCTTTGATGACAGAGAAGGTAAAGAGCTACAGAGACATGACAGAAGTAAATAGACACCTTTAAATTTCTTCATTTCATCTGTATAACGCAGTTTTACTCAGGGATTGGTACTAATATTCGACTATTTCTTTGCAGAAATGAGTTCCTGGGTATTGTATGACAATTATCTATGCCTCAAACACAGGGAGCACACAAACTTTCCGATTTTTAAAGAGGACGAATTGTTGTCCATTCGGAAAGTGGTCAGCCAGCGTCAGATAGCTCAGAACCTTGGCATTCCGTTTTCTACGGTCAATCGGGTGATTTTGCAATTCACCTGTGAAGGCAAGGAATCCACAGCTTCCCACTCTGGTCGACCTGGGCCCTCAGAAAGGTGTCTTCGAGCTGTCAAGCGGTCCATTGAGAAAACTCCCCGTTGCAAGGCAGCAGATGTTGCAGAGGGGGTTCAAGTTATCTCAAGAACTGCCGTGCAGTACCTTCATCAACTGGGCTACTATGGGAGAGCAGCTTGGAGAAAACCTCTTCTTAGACCAGCCAACATTTAAAGGAGAAAGAAGTGGGCTGATGAGATGGCCACCAGACCCTTGGAGTTTTGGCAAACTGTAATTTTTTCAGGTGAGTCTGAATTTTCTCAATTTTCTGACAGTGGACGCATATGGGTTTGGAGACTTCCCAGTCAAGAGTTTTCTTTGAACCGATTGCAGACAATTGTCAAACACGGTAGTTTTTCAGTGATGGTGTGGGGAGCAATCTGGAGCGCTGGTCAGTCAGAGCTTGTGGAGTGTGTTTGCAACATCAACACTATGACACACATTTCTATCCTTGAGGATGGACTTCTCCCTGTCTTCTCCACTGATCAGATGGTCAAAAACAACACTCTGTTCATGGAAGATGGAGCTCCACGCCACACTGTGAAAAAGACCAAAGAATGGCAGGACAGAAATGGGATCAAGCGACTTCCATGGCCAAGTCAGTCTCTTAAGATGAATCCCATTGAACACCTCTGGGCAATATTGGATCGAGCTGTGCAGAAAAAGTCCAGCAAACCAACATCACGGGCAGAATTGCTAAACCTTTTGCGTGAAGCCTGGACAGAAATCCCACAAGAGAAAATTTCAGAACTTGTTAGTTCTCTGCCTGAAAGAGTAAAAACATTGAAATCTGCAAATGGCAAGTCCACAAAATACTAGTGTATGTATTAAAATGGATCAAATGTACTTCAAATGTACAATAAATATATTCTTTAAAAATCATCATGTCTATTTACTTCTGTCATGTGTCTGTACACACTGCTATCACACATTTTCCATCTGAAGGGACACTAGCCTTGCTAAAAATCACAATTATCCTTGCTCCCTCTGATTTATACTGACCAAACCCATTGGCTCAGCCTAAATTGTGGGTGGAGTCAGGCCAGTAAGTCAAGCTCCGCCCTGGACGGACAGAGCTTCAGACTGGCGGAGAATATTATAATGGATGCCAGCACTGATCTTGCCTTTTTGATGTCCCAGTCTTGGAGTTTAGGTCATGATCCTCTGGTTATGATTCTGCATCCAATTTTATGTACCATTCTTCTTGACAGTAATAGGTTTGCTGAAGCACTCATGGGAAAGAATACACTGGGTATTTTGTCAATGCCTTCCTATATACGGTCAGGGTAAGGATTAGGAATTTGGCTGGATTACTGGCATACATTTTCCTTTCATTTTGAAAGGCTTTAACATCCATGAGCATCAGCAGACAGGACAATCAGCATAGCATCCTCTTTTGCAAGGATGATGTACTCTATGATTTGGCACCCTGCCTGAAAAGCACCAGGGCTACAATTTATCATCTGATCGGATCCTTTTCCGTTTGGAATCAAACTCAGACCAAACAACCTAAGAGTAAGTATGCTACCTTCGAGCTATCCTGTCAATCCTGTGTCCTGTCTGGTCTGTTGATTTTTGTTTTTGGCCCCCAAGGTGCTTTTCTGAGGATTCAGCACTGGAAAGAATAAAACGAATTAAAGAAAAGGGAGTGTAGTTGTGGGATTGAAAGTAATTATTTTGGTGGGTTTGCAGTGCAGTGCAAATTGGGAAACTGATAAATGGTTTAAATTATATATGCAGACTGCTAAACTGATCGAGGTGGCTGCGGAGAAACAATGGAATTTCCATTAACTGTCGTAATGCACTTAACTAAACTTACCAAACTCTTTAATTTTCTTTCTTTCTGTCTTTCTTTCTTTCATTTTCTTTATTTCCTTTCTTTCTTTCTTTATGTAAGTGCAATTTTTTGTGTCAAGTTATGGTGCACATCTTGTTCATAAACAGACAGCCATGAGAAGACATTCTTCTAAGTAATGCACCTTTGTGTTTAAAATAAAGTCTTTTATTTTATCGGGTTTCTCTAATTTTGCTTTCATTCAACTTGGGAAAACTGTAGTTTCTCCTTTAATTTTCCATCCTTTAAAGGAACCATATATGTCATCTGTGAAGTCAGTGGCAAACCACCCAGTAAACTTGACCAACAGACTGCTTCGTTCTCGATAGAGTATGGTACATTGATGATGGTGTGACGTCATGCATTTTCTTGATTGTCACCTTGGCTAATGTGTTTCTATGGTGGTGAGGCAAAAGTAAGAATTTCGTTTTCAAGGCTGTTTCAAATTTGTATTGCAATACTTGAGAGTTTGTTTAAAATGTTACGTCTGAGCACTTGCCTTTGGACCAAAACTGTGTAGTTTATCCATTAAACAAAGCTGCTTAATCAGGGTGAATTGCTTTTGCTCGTTTGGTCTCTCAAAAACAATTACATTTAATTGTTTATACAGCTTGGTAATTTGTTTTGGGATTTTATTGCCAAACTATCTTTTTTTTGAAACCCAAGTAACTCTTATGCTTAACCATGACAAGAACTCACTTGAAGCCTTGGATAAACCTTGTGGTTAATCTGATGAGCCTTGGATGGAATCTTTATTGGTAATTGTGGTATGTGCGGTCACACTTTTGAAGTCTGTGGTTGCTTGTTGCCACTCATACAAGAACTGTACAAGTTGATCTTCAACAGACGTGTTAATCTTTGAGATTATAGTACTCGCGATTGTCTAACTCCTGTCATTATACTTCGACTTGAAATGTTTTGCCAGGAAGGTATTGTTACAAAGAAGCTTTGCTTTTGGAATGTTGTGGGAGATGGGGGAAGTTTATGTGCTAACGAAAGGGTGTGCGGCTGTGTAGGAGTAGCAAGTTTTACTGGCTCCATGCTTTATAGCATACTCTTTGTTTTCATAGTCTCTGCCAAGCTGCCCAATCCAGATCACGTGTGAAGCTGCTTCCAAGGAAGAAAACAAAGAAAAGAACAGATATGTGAACATCTTGCCATGTAAGATAAGATAATAATCCTGTTTTTTTATTATTTTAATTTTAGAGGTAGCTTTAAGCTGTTAGATTTTTGCATTGTAAAATGACTGTGAAATGGTCCATGCAACAAAACGTTAACTTTTCTATAAAATGGAGAGAAATGAGGAGTGGGGGTGGTGGAGTAGTTGGAGGTGTTAGGGGAGTGGTAGATACTTGTAGGGACTTTTAAAAGTTAGTCATTGTTTTGATGTAGGGACTTTTTAAAGAATCTCTTAACTTGAAGAGTAGTGTCCATTTGGCCTGCTTTTCATCATGTTTGATTTGTTGGACTTGAATTTGTTGGCCTGTTGGTGTTCCCAATCTGAACCCCCTGGCTCAAGATGTTCGGAACCCAGGTTCAAATCCCATGTTTGTCCATTGTCTACAAATGCCTTTATAGCTTACATGAAAGTATGCCGTCTACTCCTGTCCTTATTACCTCCGCCATTTGCGATGGACGGAGGTAATGTTTTCATCCCTGTCCGTCTGCATGTTTGTGTGTCGATTGCCTACAGGTCACAATTTCAAACCAATCTTCACGAAACTTCACAAAATGGTAGAGTTGGTCATAACCAAGAAGCCTCTTGACCTTGCGGTCATAAGATAAAAAGGTCAACATAGGCCAAAGGTCAATAACTTTGTCAAATTTCTAAAATCATCGATTTTCATCCGATTGACTTGAAATTTGAAAAGGATTTGCATATTTGGTTATTGAATTCAACCACCAATTATTTTTAAGGTCAAATTCATTTGAGGGATTTTGCAAGTATTGTGCCCTGTACGACGTCTTTCTTGCTTGTAGTTTGTGGAAAATTTATTTCGCCAAGTATGTAGGTCTGTAGCGTTTGTCTGTTTGTCTTACGATTTTGGCCACAGTTTTCAAGCAATTATTCTGAATTTTTTGTTTTTGTCTGTAGGTGACTGTCAAAGGACAGCAACGCATAATTTTGGTGAAGATCCAATTCCTGATCTGGATATTCGAATTTTTTTAAGTGATTCTTCACCATTGAGAGATCGGGCCAAAAATAACTTGTAGCACAATATCTCAAAAGGTTATCGATGGATTTGAACGAAACTTGGTGGACTGGTTGGGTGTGTGACAAGGACCAATTGATTCAATTTTGGTGAAGATACAAATCCGGATCCAGATACAATTATTTAACAAATTTAAGTGATTCTTCACCATTGAGAGGTGGGGCTAAAAACATATTGCATTATATCTCAAAAAGTTGTTGACAGATTTGGATGAAACTTGGTGTACATTTTGGGTATGTGACAAGGACCAATTGTTTATATTTTGGTGGACATCCAAATTTGGATCTGGATCCGAGAATTTTTCAAGTGATTCTTCACTGTTGAGAGATGGGGGCTAAAAAGGATATTGCATGATATATCAAAAATTTGTGGACGGATTTGGATGAAATTTGCCGAACAGGTTGGGTGTGTGACAAGGACGAACTGATTAAATTTTGGTGAAGATCTGCATCTGGATCCGAGAATTTTTTTAAGTGATTCTTCACCATTGAGAGATGGAGCCAAAACTGATGTATGGCATGATATCTCAAAAAGTTGTGGACGAGTTATGACAAAACGAGGTGGATGAGTTGGTTCGGTGCCACGAACAAGCTGATTCGATTTTGGTTAAGATCCAAATTCAGATCTGATTTATCAGTGGGCTACAAAATGTAAACTCTTCAGCCTGGCGGAGGTACGCGCCCGACTGAGTGCCGTTCCATTTCACCAAGTGTCACTCCATGAGTGATTTTTCATTTGTTTGTCTGCTTGTGTGCAGGATATCTCAGAAAGTTGTGTACGGATTCAGATGGAATTTGGTGTGCAGGTTGGGTGTGTGACCAGAACGAATTGATTTGATATTGGTAAAGATCTGAATCCGGATCAGGATACTAGAATTTTTGAAGTTATTCTTCACCATTGAGAGATAGGCCAGAAACAGTGCACTGTATAGCACAATACCTCAAAAAGTTGTGGATGGATTCAGGCAAAACTTGGTGGACAGGTTAGGTGTGTGACAAGGACCAATTGTTTTGATTTTGGTTTAATATCCAAATTTGGATCTGGGCAGAGGTATGTGCTCCACCGAGCACCCTTCTAGTTTTACATGTTATATGTGTATAAGCTCCTCTACAAGCTGTACAACACTTTAAAAAGAATATATAAATGAATAAAACCCACATTGCCAGGTATTTAATTAATGATAGCTTTTTATGACCGAGGTGGGTAACCCATGATCAAACATTCATAATACAGTTGCCATTTTAATTCCTTTATTGATTACTGTATCTCTTATAGGAAAGATCACAGAGAAGGGGGTGGTGAGGCAAGTTGAGTAATTCCCCAGTTTTCATGACCTTCTCCACTTAGTCCTTCACTGTTGCTGTTTAAGTCAATCATTTGATGAACTTTGAATGTTTGAATCGATGAACTGTTTTCAATTGCTGGTTTTTGGTTTAAATGTTTCCATGTCGTTTTATAGATGATCATTCAAGGGTGCATTTGATGCCACTCGACGGAGTTCCAGATTCCGACTATATCAATGCTTCTTATGTGAACGTATGCATTCACCGATGAACCAACAATTTTGAAAGAAATAGTTGATTTTCATTATAAATCGCTGTATAAGAAATGATTGCAATTTTGCCAAAAAAAAAATTCCTTTTTTTTCTTTAAGGGCTACCAGGAGAAGAACAAGTTTACTGCTGCGCAAGGTGTGTCTTGAGTCTCTCTAGCTGCAGTGTTGCATTTTTCTTCTTCTTTGTACTTTGTTCGTTCCTCTTTGGCTCATCCATTTAATGCTGTATTTGTAGGTCCCAAAGAGGAAACTCTGAATGATTTCTGGCGAATGATCTGGGAACAGAATACAGCCACCATTGTCATGGTTACAAACCTAAAGGAGAGGAAGGAGGTAACGTGGAGAGGAGTGATAAGTAATTGTATTTGCATTGTGACTTTATGCCTGGTGTTGGCTTAATGGTTATGGTGGCAGGCTTGGGATCCTATGGTCCTGAGTTCAACTCCCATTCAGCTGTTGAATTAATACCAGGTGGGGTTAACTCGGCCTGTCATCCTTCCGAGGTCGGCAAAATGAATGCCAGCATGCTGGTATCCTGTGTCGGAGTGGCGACCTGTCCAGGATTGTGCCCTATAGCCAAGGAGACTGCTTCGGCAGCACCAACGCTCTGCACAGAGTATGGCCCCAATGGATGGATGAATGGATGGATTGTGACTTTCTTGGACTTCATGAGAAAAAATTATTATTTGGGTGCTGTGCTGCCTTGTGTTTCCAGTGGCTTAATTCCTACATTATGATATTGTATTTGTTTGGGTTTCAGGAAATTTTGTCAAAATTAGTTTGTTTTTGCGTTTTTAATCTCTATCTCCAAATTATATCATGAATCATCATGGTTATCTTTTATTGCTGAAAGCAGCCATTGTCATTTGACAAGGGACCAACTTGATTCAGTAGTAGACTGTTTATCGTGCAGGATTTGCTCTCCACACAAGCATACTCTGGGATAGCAAGCAGGATAACTTTGTGTCAAGGGCAAGGGATACCCAAGAAAACCAGAATACGTTCGCTTCTTAATTTCAGGCAGGAATTTGTAATTTGTTCAAGGTGCTGGCGATAAGACACTGAGGGATCTTTCATGTCCACCAACAGCCAGTGCTGGAAAATGGGGCCTCATGCTCATCATCCATCCAATGGACGGCGTACAACACATTGATTCAATGCCCTGCTTGTGAAACACCAGGGTGACAGTTTATAGTCCGATCTGGAATCAAAGCCAGACTAGTCAGCCCAAAGGCGAGTACTTTACCCGATTTCTGAGTTATTCTGCCACCCATCCAAATTCTATAATTTTTGTAACCACAGACAGGTGGTTTGCAGGACTGGACTCGATCCTCTTTTGTCATGTGTTTACGGAACCCTTGTGTTTCAATGCCTCAAAATAGCACAATACTTAAAGAAACATGTTAACTGTGAGAAATGTACTGGATTTGGGGGAGGAAGTGGAGGAGATTTGTCACCAATTGGCTTTGAGATGCCTGTATGGTTACATAAGACTTTTATTCTGATGGAATACTCATCTTCACGAAGGCCAATGTTGGTCTACCTCATTTTTGGCATAAGTCCTCATTTTGGCCTCATTTTTGGCATAAGGCATAAGCTAGTAAGTTAAACAATTTTTTTTTTCAACTGAAGGTTTATTACTGCTGTGGATAATGAGCTGTTACTGACGTTTGTTGTGCCAGCCCTTCTTCATATCCCCTGTTTTATCAGAGCCACAGAACGATTGATAAAATCGTTAGTGTCTTCTCATCTCGTCAAACAATTCTTCTTTGACATAAATATATAGCATATCTTGGTTATGATGGCATTATCAATAGCAGGTTAATATATGGTGTAAAATACATACATTTAGTACTGCAAGATCCCTGAGGTCAAATGGTTTAAAAACGAAAATATATCCACAGAAATTTTGGATTTATTTTACGTTGAACTTTATATCGACATCATGTCACACACACACACACACACACACACACACACACACACACACACACACACACACACACACACACGATGTATGGCATGTCTTAGTTGTGTTCCCATCACGCTAAAGGGTATGCCGAGGTTTGACGAGGCTCGTCCCTTGTGTGAAAATTATCATGGAGCTGAGAAAGTACCAAAGTAATACAAGATGTTTCCAAAAGTTAATCCTCTTTTAAAATGGCTGCAGTAATGGAATCGTCGTCGTGTGTTTTTGTTTTCACACCAATAACTTAAACAAATGTAGGGCTCAGTGCCACGTTTTATTTTTTTCTCGAGACAAGTGCAGCAGCATTTTGAAGAAATATTTTATCATGTTTGTTGTTCGGGTTTGCAAAGTTTGCAAAGCAATTTACCTACATATGTGAAAATGGGCTGTTTGTGTTTTGAACAATCTTTAGTTTGTTCGCTATTTATGGGATGAGTGGTGAGGAGGATTGT
Organism: Eptatretus atami; assembly: GCA_035128595.1. Taxonomy (NCBI): domain Eukaryota; kingdom Metazoa; phylum Chordata; class Myxini; order Myxiniformes; family Myxinidae; genus Eptatretus; species Eptatretus atami. The sequence continues at coordinate 76,855,174 of CM068963.1, read as the reverse complement.
TGGTTAAATCCAGAATGCTTAACGTGCAAATTTGTTTTGCGAAACATTGTTGCAACATTTCCATGCAACGGGCCAGAGCAAGGGAGCCAAGGTTCCGGGCTGTGATTGCCATCTTCCATCATTGTACGTGCAATTATTCTCCGAAATCTCAAGTCTTACATTCGGGGTTTCTCTACAGCCAATTAAAGCCATTAGTCGAGGGTTGAAATGCCATAACGAGGTTGAAATGCTACTGAAAACGCAACATTAATGGAGCTTATCTTATCATGCGAGGAATTTTAATGTGTAATGCATCAGCCAAATCTGCACTATATATAGAAAAACTATAAGAGAAGGAAATAAATTAAGACCCAACTACACACTCGGGGGAGATTGTGCTGATGTAGCTACTGTGTAGTAGATATTACCTTAAGATTATATGATAGTGTTTGAAAATAGATGTTTGATTACGAGGTTATCAATTTATTTTTGCCATTGCATTCCCGGCTGCGGCTTTTTCACACGTTGAGATACAGCATCGAATGCATCCACACCACCACACCTCACCTCACCTCACAACACTGCCCCTCCCATACCTAACCTCATGCCACCTCACCGGCCCCCTCCCATCGCCCTCTGCACAGCTCACCACCCCCTTCCTGCACCCCACCGCCCGTTTCCCGACACACCGCACCCACCCCCTCCATATCCCACACCCCAACCCCACAACCTCTCCACTTACTCTCCAGGTTCACAGGGAGCTTTCTTTTGTCACTCTGAAAGCTTTGATGCTGTGTAGGCTTTGAGGAATGTAACATTTATGTATACTTCATTTGTAGATAGTTGAGTTGATGATTTTGTGGGGGGGTTGGAGTGGTTGAGTGGGTTGTAGCTTTACTTGTAGCCAAGGATTGCATCATGAGTTTGTCAAAAAGGCAGAAAAACGGTTTTCAATTCTGGGAAAGTGTTTTTTTTTCTTTTTTAATGTATGTAATTTGTTTTTTCTCCTTGTACTATTGGTATTCAAGGGTGTGCTTTTGCTGCAGTTTCCCCAGGTAGACCGTGATGTCCATTTAATCAGAAAGGGTGTGCCACTGAGAGGCTCTTTCCTTCTTTCACATTTATGGACATTTGCTAGCCACTGCAATAAGTGCGGATGGAGGTGGCTTTGAGAGGCTTAGTATGGTGTTAGTGCAGCTGTTAACAACATCCTGCTGGTAATTCGACAAGCTTTGGTTTCCCCAACTTTGTGAAGATTGTGAGCTGCAACATAATTGGATACTGTTTGCTTAATTAAATATCCAACCTCGAGTCGGCGTCAGATTCCTGTCATTTGTAATGAGAATGTGGTATCCGTTTGTGTGTTTTCAATAAGAAGTTGAACATCCAGAAATCTTGTGAGCACGGTAAATGTAACGTTTACTTTATTTTACAGGTTTGGGAATGCAGCGATAATTTTCCTCGCTGGGTCTGAACTCTATTCTTGTTTTCACATGGAGTAACCTTCACGTTTGTTATGAAGGAGTTAAGTTTACTTATTGCCCACAACAGCCGCTTTGATTCCAAATTATTGCCGCGTTTCCACTTGTGCTTCCAAATGGCAAATTGACCCCTTTACCCAAGCCACTCAACTTACCTGATCTCTTATTGATGTATGGAAGTCCTTCAGTGGAATACGTACATTCTTGTCATCTTTCTCCAGGTTATTTGGCCATTTGCTCTCTTGTGTATTCCTGGTGTTGGCTTAATGGTTAGGGTAGTGGGCTTTGGATCCTAGGATGCTGAGTTCAAATCCTGCTTGGCTGTTGAATTAATACCAGATGGGGTTGACTCTGCCTCTCATCCTTCCGAGGTCGGCAAAATGACTGCCAGCTTGCTGGTATCCTGTGTCGGAGTGGCGCCCCGTCCAGGATTGTGCCCAATAGCCAAGGAGACCGCTTAGACAGCACCAACGCTCTGCACAGAGTATGGTCCCAATGGATGGATGGATGCTCTCTTGTGTTTGTTTTGTCGAACTTTTGAACTTCAGTAAACAGCAGACAGCAGGCAATCTGACTCCCAGCTTAATTGGAAGTGTGTGCATGTCTGCTTATTTCTAACAGGAGGCAATCTTTGTATTAAATTGTTTTTGTTTTTTAAAGCTGGAGTTTTGACCCACCTTCTCCTTTTCCCATACAATCCCTTCTTCCCATGAGCTACAATGGAATTTATATCTCACACTTTTTTATTTTCATCATAAGTCTGGATAACATTCAAGGTTGATCATTTCCACCTCTTCAGGTTTTCTCATGGTTTATGACTGGAAAGACACTTGTGTGGCATCTTCCAACTTCATTTTGACCTTATCACCCAATTAACGACAGTTTGTTGATCTGGATACATGGGGGCTTTTTCTTATTTTTCGTGCTTCGCATACGTCACTCCCTTTTTATGAATGCCAAAATGGAACTACATCCATTATCATGAAAGAAAAAAACAATTAGAGACATTCCACTGAGGGATCCTCAGGAGGTACGGATTAAGAACACAATCATCCTAAGTGAGGCTGTGCACATTGTTCTGCGGTGAGAAGTACACATTTGCAGGAGTGCTTGAATTACATTTTTCACTTAGATGACACTGGATTCTCGACTTTAATTTTAACGAAGACGATACTCGTTAAAAGGAAGACACTTCATATATAATGGATGAACAATAAAATTAAGTCTTGGTACTTGCAAGTGCCAATGGCATGCACAAAGCAGCTTTCTGTACGCAGTCGTAGTCGAGGCTTATGGAAGAGCTAGTATTACTATTTGTACAGTGAACGGATCAGGACACAACAGGACAAAATAAACAGTTGAGAGGATGGGACCACATCAACAGCAAATTTCAAGGCCAAGATAGAGGCAGTCCTGGACAAACAAAGGTTGTAGGGAGGAATGAGGGGCATTTGAGGATGCATAGGGTGGACAAGATGGATACAGAATAAAACTCAGGAGGGAAACTGGAAATTTGGAAGGAGG
>CM068963.1:76835571-76849290 GCA_035128595.1 Eptatretus atami | reverse complement strand
AGGCTTTGGGGGTGGGGTGAGGGGAAAGGTTTGAGTGTGATTGGTGTGAGAGAAGGATTGAGTGTGTGGGATGCAGGGGAAAGGTTTGAGAAGGTGGAGTGAGGGGGAAGCATCGACATTGTGGGATGAGGAGGGATGCAGAAAGGGGGGACATGAAGCTTTGAGCAGGTGGGGTAGGGGTGGATGCATATTCTTATTCCAGATACCCATCTTTGACAAATGGAGATAAAGATCATTGGATGGGAGAAGAACATGGAAAAATAAATTTCACGTTTTCTATCCAAGGATAGGCATTATTGGGCATTGAACAATACGAAACGAAACGAATAGCAAAACCAACAAAATAATTAACATGAACTATTGCACAGGATACAACAGCAACACCTAGACAAGATGCATCAACATAAAAACACGACGAATTCGGTTCGGAAAAATCAGCTTTAGTGTGCTGGAAAAGGAGAGCTCAGATTTTCACTACCATGCCACGTGCAGAAACTCCGAACCGGAAGCAAATGGGAAGAACAAGAATCAAAAGGAATAACAATTATTGAACAAGAGGGAGATATAGAAGCATTGCCAGAGCACGGAAAGATGTTGTACCCGAAGCATGATGTACCTCGAGGGATTGAAGCCTCTTATGCAGATGAATACCCACCTCATTGCTCTGGTGCCAAACAAGTTGATCCACAAACATTTTTGGTTGTTTATGTTCAAGGAAACCGCTGATCCCAACCCTCACACCACCCCTCACTAAATTAAACTGCAGGTGGAACCCTAAAACCAAAGGTCTTTTTTACTTAGGCTGAATCATAGATGGGATGAAATGGTAAACTATGAAAGTATTGTTTAAAATTATTTTGCAGTGTCACTACAATCTGCATGATGATGGTCTCAGTCCAACAGAACCCTCCACTATGCATGCAAAACCATTCACTGCTTTTGGTATAGAGCTTGCAAAATGGCTGTTGCCTGCATTTTGATTATTTTTTAAAAATATTTTTTACCTTCCCTTTACTAAAAAGCCCTTGTGGCTGTTTGTAAATTAGAACGCAGTTCTTTCGCTACAGGGAGATGGTTGTCTCCCAAGGTGGTGCAAAAAGCAAGTTGTTCTGATACACCCAGAGAGCACAGGGTTGAATCTGATATCCTGTGTTAATTTGCTCGTTAACATCTTTCTAAATGTATTTTATACAATCGTCACAAGCTGTTTACTATTAAAACAAAACAAGCTTTAGCTCTCATATGAGCCTCGACAGTGTATACAAAATAAAAGAAAGAAAAAGCTCAGCCAGACTTGCACCAGCAGAGAGTCTGGAAAAAGCAGTTCATATTTGGTGTATTGATGGCTGTGGTGTATGCCTGGTGTTGTCTTAGTGGTTAGGGTGGTGGACTTGGGATCCTAGGGGCCCGTTGAATCAATACCAGGTGGGGTTGACTCAGCGTGTCATCCTTATGAGGTTGGCAAAGTGAGTACCATCTTGCTGGGATGATTGAGCCATTTGAGTATCCTGCGTCGGAGTGGTGACCCATCCAGGATTGTGCCCAGTAGCCCAGGAGACTGCTTCAGCAGCACCAATGTTCTGTGCAGAGTATGGTCCCAATGGATGGATGTATGGCTGTGGTCCTTTTGTCATCTCTTGGTCCCAGTATTATTGTTACCTCTGCCACCGAAGGTGAAGATAGGTTATGTTTTTTTCCCTGTTTGTTACTTGCAAAATCAAAGATTCACAAGTATATTGGTTTGTCTGGTCTGTAATTCTATTTGTCTATCTGTCTGTCTGTATGCCAATCGCCTACAGGTCACAATTTCAAGTTGGTCATAAGCAAGAAGCCTATTGATTTTCCGGTCAAAAGGTCAACATAGGCCAAAGGTCATCAACTTTGTTGGATTTCTAAAATTATCAATTTTCATCCAATTGACTCGAAATTTGAAGAGGATTTGCATACTTGGTCACTGAATTCAACCACCAATTATTTTTTAAGATCAAACTTGTTTAAGGGATTTCACAAGTATCATGCTCTGCATGATGTCTTTCGTTGTTTGTTTGTTTGTCTGTCTGTCTGTCTGTCTGTGAGTGAGCAGGATATCTAAAAAGGGTATGGAGACGGATTCGAACAAAACTTAGTGGACAGGTTGGGTGTGTGAAAAGGATGAAATTATTTGATTTTAGTGACGATCCAGATGCAGATTCGGCCTATCAGTGGGATTCAAAACGTAAATTGTTCAGCCTGACTGAGATCTGCGTTCTACCGAGTGCCTTTCTCGTTATTATTATCATTATTATAATAATTAGCATTGTTATTGTCATTATTATTGTTACTACCCACACTGTGGCCATAGGCTGAGCGCGTGGCTATTGTAACAATCCCGTCAGCTGGTTTGTCTGTCTGTCAGCAGAATAACTGGACAATAAGGGCACATAGTATCTCCAAATTTAGCACAAAGTTTTGCATTTTGAATGTCTCAGACGAGTTCGACTTTGAGCTCACAAGGACAAATATAAAATGAAAACGAGAGAGTTCATTGACACCTTACCTCGTGCACTCTTGAGAAACAAGGACATGGGTAGGGTCTGCGAGCGGCAAATTTGATTGGTCGTGATGATGTAAAATACTGCCAAACAGAAGGGTTTTGAAAGTTCCAAAAGGTTATTTGTTTTCTTGTGTTCAAGTACTGTATATAATTAAATCGAAATACAATAACCACTTTGAAGGTTATCGGGAAATTTTTTTGGGAACTTTACTGCTTTTGATGCAGTCTCTTTTACACCACCTTACAGAACATGTCACATTCGTTTTTTGTGCCTGTTGTTTTTGTCCTTCATGACATCCTTCAAAAAAACAGTAAACTTTGTGTTTGGAATTATTTTTCAATTTTGACTGCCAGACAGGCAGACAGACTGAAATTTATTTTGTCTCACTCCTCTCTGCACATGTGCGATTGGGACAAATTCAGAGCCAAAGTACTGCTAAACTACAGGTTTGTTTTCCGATTCGTGTTCAATATATAACATTCAATTGAAATCAAGTTGTTCCTCGATCATAAAGTGACGTTTGTAAACAGACTGATTGACAGACACAGACAAAGTGACCCAATTGCTTAACCCCGCTTTTCGCTTCACATGTGCGGCGTAATTAAAGCAAACTATATTTGCTCACACCATGGCTACATGATGGTTCCGTAAAGGTTAGCTCCCTCTGGGGCAGTATTGCACTGAGAAAGCAACCTCGTGAGTCAGAACCTCCACTTACAGTAATGGCAATATTCGGTTGTTGTTTTTTTTGCTTGTGTCCTACTTTTTAGAGTTCAAATGTCATGGAAGAGCAAGATGACAAATGAGGAGAGGTCAATGCATTGACAATGGAGCAGAGAGAAACAAGCAGACAAGAATCATGAACAAATGCGCAAAGGACTCAGAGACAAACAGGCAGGCAGGCAGGAAAATATGAAGGAACACGGACAGACTTGCATCTTGCATCCCAATTAAGCAGCATTGTAAAGGCATATGAGGGGCACACAAATAGATGGGATAGCCAATTAATCAAAGGAACTTCAGATAAAAGGTTACAGGGGGACAGAGGGGGGAAATAGCAAGAATGCAAAAAGTCATCCATAACTTTAAAGGATTGGAGGGAAGAGCAGTTTGGATGCACCTGGAGGTACTGCAACATTCTGGAGTTTATTATTAACTGGCAAATTAACTAGAAAATGAGGGAGAGAGAGAGAGAGACAGACAGACAGACAGGAGGGAGAGTGAGGAGGGGTGAGGTAAAAGAAGGCAGAGAGGTGAGAGGAAGGGAAGGCAGAAGTGTGGTGGAGCATTAATTATGATTCATACCATCTCATCAAAATGATTCTGCATAGAATAACAGTGAAGTTGGAAACAAAATAATGTCTGAAATCCATTTTCTACTGGTAAGGAGAAAAACACTGCCTGGACATGTCCAGACACGAACACCATCCGGACACGTCCGGAGATAAACACCACCCAGACATGTCGAGAGAGAGAGAGAAAGAGAGAGAGAGAGAGAGAGAGAGAGAGAGAGAGAGAGAGAGAGAGAGAGAGAGAGAGAGAGAGAGAGAGAGAGAGAGAGAGAGAGATAGATAGATAGATAGGTGGGAGGGTGCTGCACTATGGAGGGGAAAGGGGAGAGGGGACTTAATTATTAGAGAGAAAATGTTATGCTTCATGAACAATGGGAATCGGCAGATTAGAGTCAGTGTGACTACCGACTACGGTAGATGGTGTATACAACCCAAAACCCTTAAGTATCTTTCACCGTTGTTTTGGGGGGATTTCAATAAACAAATTAAAAAAGAAATGATGCATTTATTTCGACGTTTGAAGGAGATGTGCATAAATATTCATCTTTATAAACAGCTGCGTGCGAATGGTGGAAAAAAAAATTTGCCTCGGTAATTTAGAAAACACGTTAATATGGCAACCGGCTCGGAAATTGGGTGTTATCAAATATATTTTGCTTTGAAACTGTCAAAGGGAAACCATATAATCTTTGTTAACCACACCTAAGTCATAAAATAACCAATTGCTTTGAAAACAGTCAGAAGGACAAAGGAAAACGTGATCACTCGTACGCTGCTGAGGTTAAAAGTTAAAACCTCCATAAGATACGGGATGAAACTTTGCTACCATGGTGCCCGTAACCAAGCATACAGACATGCACACACATTTACAAACAGTCCCTTTACAGATCCAAATCGACCCATATGTACCACATCCGTGTGTGCTGCATCTGTACCTCTACCTTGTATAGTAACTGCCGACTTTACATCCCGATCGGTACATGAACTGTACCGCGATCAACTGGAGAGTGCCTGGCAAGTGGCTTACGCACTCAATAAAGCACTCCAATTAAATGGTTGATCAGGAACGGCTGGCTTGGCAAGCTAATTGGTAATGGCACATACCTGCAAAAAACGAAACATTGCCGCTTTCTTAACATTTTCACATTTCACTGCAGATTTCGAGTTATTTAGTCAACGTGATCCGATCCTCAAAACTCGAATTATGTTTTGATTACATGCTTTTAATTAGTCTGTGAGAATAGATTGCAGAAAATCTCATCATATAGTGCATGAAATCGCTCCAACCTCCTAATTTGAAAACTATAACACTGACAAAAGCGATGTATACAGTGATTTGTAGGTATGTAAATGAGACATTTGATGATCCAAAAATCCAAATCCATTGGGACCATACTCTGTATAGAGCACTGGTTTTGCCAAAGCAGTCTCCTGGGCTATTGGGCACAATCCTGGATGGGTTGCCACTCCGATGCAGGATACTCAAATGGATCAATCAATCCCAACAAGCTGGTACTCATTTTGCCGACCTTCGGAAGGATGACAGGCTGAGTCAACCCCACCTGGTATTAATTCAGCGGAAAAGCAGGATTTGAATTCAGGACCCGAGGATCCCAAGCTCACCATTCTAACCAATAAGCCAACACCAAGCATATTTGATGATACGAGTGAGGAAAGTGAAAAAAAAACATTTTGAGTGCTTAATCATTCATAAACCGTTGCGGCCTGTTCCAACTCGAGGAGTTGTTGAGCACTGAGCAGGCTGAACAAAATGGCAAATTAAGACCCCAGTGAGGTAACCCAAGATGTGCCTTAAGACTCCATCGAGAGCGAGGTGTCTGAGGATGCGCCTAATAAAGGATATAATTAAATAAGGCTGTTAATTATCTTCAAAAGGGGTGTTTTAATTAACCTAAACACACAATTTTCACTCTTGCACTCCATTGAAGTTTTCTTAGTGTGCATGCAAAGTTTCAGGCTGCTAGGTTTCATGGTTTTGGAGTTATGGAGGACACACACACACACACACACACTGACATTTAGTAGTATAGACTGGGAGGGGGGATGGGATGGGGTACTCGGTGCTGCCTGGCCAGGTGAACTTTTCCCAACAGGGGTTTCAGGACGTGTTAGACATTGAAAAGCTGTGGAGTTATTGGCCTCATGGTAATTACCTTTTGACTGCATGCTGATGCCAGCACTGCCTGACCGCACTTCCTAGTATGTACTTTATAATGGCCTTCAGTGGCCTCAAAACGGCCTTCAAGGCCAACATACGGTCGCTTAAAATGTTGTCCAGACTCTAAAGTACCATAACCAAAAATTTGGAGCCTCTAGGTGCTACAGTTCGGCCATGAAAGAGGAACAAACAAATGCACAAACACTTGAATTTATTTATAAGATTTATCAAATGCATGTTGGGTCGCGATTGATTGCGAATTCATTCCACGGGTTGCATCATTACCACGGCATGGCTGTGCTGCTGATGCCGTGCCCCTGCACAAATTTGGGCAAGGATTTGGCATATGCCCAGGGTTCTGGTGACAGTAGCCTACGATGCAAAAGACATGGTGGGATTCAAGCTAGTTTGAAGTGAGATAAAGGAATGAAGGTTAGCGGTGAGTCTAGATTTATAACAAGGTATGAGTTGCTTGATGAGTGCATCTGACCGAGTTGGTTTGAGGGATTGAAGGATTGAAAAGCTGCTAATATTGTCTTTAGTTATTTATTTCTAAAATCTTATCTCACCTGCTCATTTCCCTTGCCTTGTTTCACCCCTTTTCTCTGCGCAGTGTAAATGTGCACAGTACTGGCCGGACCAAGGTTGTTGGACGTACGGCAGCATCCGTGTGGCCGTTGAGGATGTCACCGTCCTCGTGGATTACACCATCAGAAAGTTCCTCATCCAGCAGGTTCCAGACCACACGCACGCCGAGACCATTTCAGCCATCTCACTTGTAAGCTGTGAGCAGTCGTGGCTATATTACCGCACGTGCTGTCACTACCGGGAAACTGCTTCATTCTTCATGTTTTCTGTTTCTTTGGCGAGCATTGCAGTTACTGACGTGTGAAGCAACGGCTGTAAGGTTTGACTGTAAAATCGATTTCCAGTTTTGAAAGCAGTTTAATTATTGGGCTATTTTAACTAAATAATTTCATCCTTTACATTCGTTCAGCATGAAATTTTGTAAGATATTATAAAAAGTAGTTTGCAATCTTATTTCAAGACGATGCCAGAATTACTCGTTGTTCCGTAACCCTGCAAATAATTTGTGAGTATTGCCACCTGCTGGCCCTTTACTGTTGGTGTTTGGTGTTTTTATTATTTTTTTGGTTTTGATTGCTCTATTTGTTCGCCAAATAATCAACATTATGAAAATTAGCATTTCATTTGGACAGAACTTTAGAATAGCTTATTATATGTCTTTGTAGCTTTTAATAAGTGAAGAATATGATAGCGGAAGCATATAATCTGACCACTCGAGACATCTGAGGTCAAATATTTGACCTATAACTTTGGAGCCAGTTGATTGAGAGACCTGAAGTTTTACTTGTGATGTATTCTCATTGACCTCGACACTCAGGCCAAATCGCATGAAATTAAAGATTAAACAAAAGTGTGCAAGTTGACCTGGAATTGCACATCTATATCTATATATTACTAAAACTCTCATCTTGTATGTATGTATGTATGTATGTTCCCGAAATACAGCCAAAACGGTACATGATAGCGCAAAAATTTTAGGGCCATCTTACTCACCATTCGCCTGTGGTGTGCAGTATCAAGTTTCATTCAAATCGGGCAACGAAAAAATTATTTAAAAATCGATTCCCGATTCAGTGAAGTACTCTTCGGGAGAATTTGATCAATGCAAACAACCTCAGTGGTATAGTTCGCTGGAGCTATCTTTTATTTTTCTTGAAATGATTTTTTTCATCAAAAAAAACGGGAACCCAACAACGGGAACCCAACGGGTTCACAGGCCGTCTAGTCCAGTATAATACTCACTCCCTTTTCAAAGGAATAGCATGTGTTTACCAACCGTTGTCCTGCTGCTGTTCCAACATCATAAAGTGCAATATCCTTTTAGAGGAGACATTGTTATCTCTCTTGTCTGGTAGTACTTGCAAATGGACTTCAAAGATTCCATGGTACCTTCGACAAAGAGTAGGTGGTTGTATGCTGCTACTCTGGCCAAATTATAAATGTCTGCAATGTGCTGTTATAATTATTGTTCTTCTTTCATATGCAGCACAAGGTTGTGAGGAGCATCATTGGCTGAGGGCGTAGCTGTGCCGCTGATGCAATGCCCTCTATGGGTTAGGGCAGGAATTTGGAATTTGGCCAGGATGCCGGCGATAGCTCGCCTAATCTTCGTGAGGGACACAACTAATGCCTACAGATGGGACTTCCAGTTTAATGTCCATCGAGGGACAGCACACACATTGATGAATCAATCACCTTTCCTGTGAAACAAGATTTTAACCCAGGCGAGACAGCTCAGAGGCGAGTGTGCATACCTCTAGGCCACTGCCAGTCCATAATTATTATTAAAACCAAGTTATTGTAAAGGGATTTCATTGCTCCTTTCCACCCCTTCTTCCCTCTATATTTTATTTTAAATATTTATTTGATGCCTTTGAGTATATGAAGTTTCTGTTTTGAAGGTTTCTGATTTTTCTTTTTGGTTCAATCAGGTTGGGGATGTCACAAATAAGAAATCTTCTCCGCGCCTGGTAACCCAGTTCCACTTCACCAGCTGGCCTGACTTTGGTGTCCCTTTCACTCCCATCGGAATGCTAAAGTTCCTGAAGAAGGTGAAAACGTGTAATCCACAATATGCTGGACCTATTGTGGTGCATTGCAGGTTGGTTTATTTATCCTTTGATATTATTTTAAAAGATTTTATTCAAGTCTCAATGAGCAGCTTTGACATGCATCACATGTTGGACAGGACCATTCTGTCACATAATGTAAAGGAAGCATTGAGCAAATCAACACGGTTTCAGGAGAGGGAGGGAGATAGTGCTGACTGACTGTCTGTCTGTCTGTCTCTGTCAGTTATACCCAAACCATGAAGTGCAGCCTCATAGTCCTCAGGAGTTTCTCAGTCCAAAGTGTACCATGCTGAGGCAATACATACCTGTCTGGAATAACGCCATCTCATTGCATCGCTTTGCAGCTTATTCATAACGTTTGGTTAAAGGACACGCCATATGTTTCGCTGAGTAATACAGAGCTCTTCCTAGGCCATTGTACAGTAGCCTATTGGCAGGGTATATTATTATTTTAGGGTGATTCACTTCATTTTCAACTGGTAACACTTTCATACACGGTCGATAAAATTAAAAAATAGTCATTCTGTTTTTGTTTTGTTTTGGACCATTTGCTTTGGAGTACTTGTTTTTATCAAGCATTCTGAGTTTTAGTTCTGATGTGGAATCGCCTTCAAGAATGATGTACATAAATTGTGTCCTGCATAGTCTACATCATGTGTACAGAGATTTTGCTACATGCTAATTGGTTATTTAACTAGATTCCAAATTTATCAACACTGGTTCATAATGCAGTCCCTATTTTATTTTCAATATTGAAATACTCTTGTTATTACAAGTAGAGCACAAAATATTTTGGTTTTAAAGCTTGCTAATTTCCATTAATATGATGTTGTCGAACGATTGGAAAAAATGTGCTGAGATCATAGGAGTTTATGTTGAAATTCGAAGTTCACATATTAAAACGACAATAAATGGCCTTTGAGGAAAAATTATATTTTGGTGTTTTATTTGCATTAACAACGTGGTATTTCTATACAGTAAACCCTCCAATATCATGGGGAGTTACGTTCCTGAAAAATGCTGGAAAAGTTAAAACCGTGATCGTTAAAACCAAGGGCCTATGGGAAAAGGGGGGTTCGGTTCCTGGGCTTCAACAAAATTTCGAGGAAGGCCGGCAGCAGCCAGAAATAAACACATCACAATTGAAATGAACATGTAAATGAAATAAATACAGAATAAAAACAAAAACACAAGACATTTATCTTATAAATTTATTCCAAAATCTCTCGGTGATTTTTACAAAACAGCGAGGTGTGTGAGGGTAAGAATATTACATCCTCTGCTGTCAATATAAATCACAAGGCTTGCCTCAGGATGATGCTGTTACAATCGGGGAAGGGGAAGTGGGGAAAATATTGAAAACCACGATTGGCCAAAATGAAATCTCGTGATAACTAAATTGGAACACAATAGGTTGCCCGCGATTGGTTGAAACTTGTGATATTTGAAGGTTTACTCTATTTGAAATAGGGACTTCATGATGGATCACACTGTATATAATCTGTATTATCGGAAATGGTGTGATGTCCGTGGGCGTTTTGCATTACTCTAATTGGGCGTTCCCTTTTCTCCTTTTTCTACATTGTGCATAATCATTGTTTGTGGAACCTTGCTTCCATACAGGTTGGCAAATAATTGTGGAGTGGGCGGAAATAAGTACTTTGGTAACTACAGCCAATCAAGAACGGAGCACGACTCCAAAAAATGAAACTGTAATAAAAATGGAGAGATCACAAATGGCTAGAAGGTAAAGGAGAAGAAACAAACAAAGATGGGTTTCTATGAAAACTGGCTGATACACACAACACATGGGTAGAACTCACACTAGATAAAAGATTTAAGATTTCCTACTCCTTTGTATTCAGGAGTGGAATTTTAGGCACTTACTTTGTCCTGAGTGGAAACGTTCTTTTTATGTTTTGAAAATTATTACATTCTTGACCAGTTATCAGTCATTACACCATGCATACACGAAGCGAAAAGCGGGGTTAAGCAATTGGTTCATGTCTGTCCATCTGTCTTATCAGTTTATGATCGAGGAACAATTTAATTGAATTGAATGGTATATTTTGAATACGAATCAGAACATGAATAGGAAGACAAGTTTGCCATTTTATCGCACTTTGGCTCTGAATTTGTCCCGATCGCACAATCGCAGAGAAGTGATAAGATTTTTACTCTGTCTGCTTACCTGGCAGTGAAACAAAATTTAAAATCAGTTTAAACAGGAAATTTACTGTTTTTAAGGATGTTATAAAGGACACAAATAACAGGCACAAATAACTCATGTAATGTGTTATATATTTGTGTGTGTTTGTGTAATATATCTGTGTTTGTGAGTTTACGTGTGTGTGTGTGTGTGTGTGTGTTTTGTTATGTCTGACTTCCTTCTTGGGACTAGGGTGCAGTAATTGGTGTTTATTTTGAATACGGGGTGTTGTAAGAGGAGATGGGTAAAAGGGTGGTAACACCTGGAATAAATTTATTTATATGCCTTTAAACCTTTATTTAAATTGAATTATATACTTGAGCACTGTCGAACACAAATCACCTTCATAATACTTCCTTCCAAGAACCATGATAATATATATATATATATATATAATTTTATATATATATATATATATATATCGATATGTAGCATGAGAGGGCATGGTATGTGAGAGGGGTAAGAAGAGGCTGCTGATCTGGATATGTACCATGCCGATTGGCACTGCATTATGTGGTGAACAATAAAGGCTCCCTCTCCTAAACTGCGACTCAACATCATCTTATTACAGTGTATAAGGGTGATGTATAAGCAGCGGTTCACATAACTGGTACGCAGGTACTCATGCACGGTAAAAAAAACTAAATGCATACTTCAAAGATGCTCATAAAGCTGAAAAGCGTACCAGCACAACAGAGGCTTGTTATGGAAGGTTTTCTTATCTAGTGTAGATATGAGTCTTCCGTGATAATTCTGATCTACTGTGATTTCAAAATTTAAGTTTATAAATTAAACAAGATTATAAGTTATATTTAAAGCTTGTAACTTAGAAGATTAAAAAAAAAGATCCAAGGGAACATGCGAGCGAAGAGGAAGATCGTGTCGGTGAGATTCTTCCGTGATAATTCTGATAATTGATTTGCAATGATTTCAAAATTTAAGTCTACAAAATTAAGTGTATATATTATAACAATATAATTTCTAAGCTATATTGTAAATTTATAGCTTTAAAGAAAAAAGAAATACATAGATCAAAGGAGAATGCACTAGCGAAGAGGAAGAGGCGGCTCAGGAGCGTCCAGAACGAAAAAAGAGTGGTTTGCGAGTGTCAGGTCTGGAGTGAACGTTCTGAGAGACCACTTACAGAGGAGTAAGATGCATACAAAGCTGAGAGGCACATTAAAAATCGGAGTGGCGATTGGGAAAGAAGACGAGTGTGCTCGAAACTGACGAATTTTTTTTTGTGTGAGTACCAAACCATTTCTGCTGGTACTCATTGGAGAACCCAATTAATACAATTGTGTGAACCCCTGTGAATAAGACTGCTTTCAGTGGTGCTAAACTTGCAGATTTTTTTTTTACGATCTTTGAAATCATTATTTCATTAAAATCGGAATCTATTTTTGAACACTGTGCAGAGTATCATGTTCTATGAACTCTCTATTTGTTGTAATGATCTTGTTTTATCTGCTGAAAATGTCAAACCCATGGAAATTATTTCATATTGGGCCAGGAATAATGACATGCATAAACAAATGGAAGTGAATGTGAAATGCCAACCCTTTGTAAAATGCACACAGGTGTATAATTGTATAATATAGCTGTATAATTGATTCAACATGAACTATTAAAACATTCTAGTTCAGGTGCACAATTCAACCAAGCAAAGCGAGCTCGAGGCCTGGTACTAACCCATACCTACACAAAACATACTTTTTTGGAACACCGGCTACATTTTCCATCCAATCGTCATGTAACTTTGTTGAAAAATTCTCCATGGGTAAAGTGCTCCCATGTTGAAAGTTATGTGTCAAGCGGTTGTGGAGAAAACTATTTAAAAGTGAAAAGGTGAGGGAGGAAGAGAAACAAGGAAAAACAAGGACAAATGTGTCCAAGAGCAGCGTCCTAAAGGTTTTGTCGGCTAAAAAAAAAAAAAAAACAACAACAACTTCCGATATTTCGTCACGTGCCTTGATTAAGCCAATAGCGAGACCCGTCATAGTGTATTTACGTATTTACGAAATATCGTGTATTTACGAAATAAATAATGTATTTACGAAATACAATATATTAAATGGAATAATCTTTAAATAGTAACGTGAACTTTTCGAAACTTTAAAGCAAATGTCCGAATATATTTAAAAGTTCATGATCGACGCTCTCAAAAGGCACCCTTAATGCAGGGATGTGTACAAGTGCTTAGTATTTAAGGAGATCCGGATCGTGTATATAAAGGAGCCGAGTCTAATATAAAGGTTTTGTTTCACAAGAAGAAGAAGAAGAACAACAAGAAGAAGAACAACAACAACGCCGAGCTCCTATGAGCAGCGTTCGCTACGCTGAAGACGCTGCTAAAAACAGACATGTTTTCGTAATTTTTCTGCACGGAGTTAAAGGCTAGCCCATATTTATTTACAACTAAAATGACTACCAGTCAGCCATTTTTTATCAGATCGCAAAATATAGTTAGGTGCAAGTGTATGCCATCATGTACTGTGCTTGTGCCGTGTTTGAACAAAATCGGACCATGCATGTCCGATAAATGGTTGGGGACACATTTAAGAAACAAAATGGCCACCAGTCGGCCATCTTGGGTCTCATCTCTGAAAAAAATGACGTGCATATGTAAGCCATCATTTATTAATTATCTGTGTGCCAAGTTTGAACAAGATCAGTAAATTCATGTCCGAGAAATGGTTGAGAACGTGTTCAACGTCAGGTTGTTTTTTTACAACTAAAATGGCCGTCAGTCTACTAGTCTGCCATCTTTGATCAGATCGCAAAATATAGTGAGGTGCATTTGAATGCCATCATGTACTTTGCTTGTGCCAAGTTTGAACAAAAT
>CM068963.1:76817612-76834573 GCA_035128595.1 Eptatretus atami | reverse complement strand
AGTGGGGAACAAAGACATTAGGATATCTGTGCAATGCAGAGGGATAGGGTGGGGAACATGGGGTAAACAAGATGGACACCACAGGGACTTTCAGGACCTTACACAATGGGGATTTTCGGGAAGGAAGGCAGAGAATTTGAAGGAGGTGGGTTTGGGGGGATTAATGGGGGTAGAAAAGATCATGGTTTTGGATGGGGAAAGATAGGTGGTGTGAACAGCTGTTTTGAAGACTGGAGGGAAGAATGGGATTGAAGAGAGTGTGTGAGTTTATTCCAAAGGCGGGAAAAAAGAGGAATGAAAGAGTGAAGGTGAGCAGTGATTGCTGATTTTGGTAGTTTTCCCAGAAGGGGTTGCTGGTGGACCTTGAGCGCCTACGGAAATATGGCGGGGGACATATCACAGACAGAGCAAGGTGGGGGGGGGAGACCGGAGAGTAGACGGTGGAAGACAGAAAGACCACCGACCTGCCTGCGGTAAGAGAGTGAGAGCCCAAAGACTCAGTCTCACCGCAGAGAATACCAATTACCTTAAATGCCTTGGTTTCCACAGCATGAAGCCGAGAAAAATGAGAGGCAGAGCACCAGCCAGAGGGGAGAGCATACTCCATCATGCTGCGGACGAAAGCTTGTTTTGTGGTCAGGAGCTCAGGTGGGCTGACGAAGGACTTTGCACGACAGAGGATGCCCAATTGGCAACTGGCTTTGGAGGCCAGGTTGGAAATGTGGCTTTCCCAGGAAAGATCATGGCAGATAGTAAGTCCCAGAAACTTGAATGAAGGGATTTCTTCAAGAGGATTGTTGAGAAAGTAGATGGGGGTGGGGGGGGGGGTCCAAACGGTCCTTTCGGAAAGACAGTGAGAGTGTGAGATTTGTCAGGATTGAGACACGTTCTCCGTGTTGGACCGGTTGTGTGATTTTATCCAGATCTGCAGAGAGCGAAGAAGCTGCTGCTTGCCGGTCTGAGGGATGACAGATGGTACGGCAGAAGGTGGAGTCATCAAGCAAGAGATAAAGAGGATTTTCCAGAGAGTCGGAGAGATCATTGATGAAAACCAGGAAAAGAGCAGGGCCCAGAAGCTGCCTTGAGGAACTCCGGCCTGGAGAATTGTTTTGTTTCACGATGTGGTCAAAGATGGCCGACTGGTGGCCATTTTAGCTGTAAAGATAACCTTATGTTGAACACGTCCTCAACCATTTCTCGGACATGCATCTACCGATGTTGATCAAACTTGGTCACAGATAAAGAATGATGGCTTACATATATATGCATGTCAATATTTTCTGAGATCAGATCCAAGATGACCGACTGTTGGCCATTTTGGTTGTAAAAAAAACCCGACGTTGAACATGTCCTCAACCATTTCTCAGGCATGGATGGTCGCATTTTGTTCAAACTTGGCACAAGCAAAGTACATGATGGCATTAAATGCACCTCACTATATTTTGCGATCTGATCAAAGATGGCAGACTAGTAGACTGACGGCCATTTTAGTTGTAAAGTTTTGTCCTTCCCTTTCCCACCCCTCTTGTCTCCTGCCCCCCTTGTTGTGCATTGTGTGTTAGCTCTCATTCGAGCCTTGACAATGTATACAAAAATAAAATAAAAAAGACGCGCAGATGTATACCATCATGTGTTATCTTTCTGCCAAGTACGAATAAAATCGGTCCATACATGTCCGAGATATGGTTGCGGACGCACACACGCACGGACACCAAAATCGAGACGAAATCGACAAGCCCCTGTTTCGGACTAAGTCCAACGGAGGCTAATAAAGTGAGGGCCTTGGCCAATGTTCCACAACCTCATCATGGATGGCTCATGACACCTATTACAAGTATTTTTTCTGTCTATTACAATCAAAAGATAATACTCAAGAAGAGAAATGACACAGACATAATGATGAAAGAGAGTTCTGTTCAGGAGATTGTATATAATATCAATAAAGCATCCACCTTTATCTCAAGTTTTCTTATCTTGGCAATATGTTGTAGAGCCATTTACATTTGTCGGAGAGGCTTTTAGAAAACGGAACAAACCCCCCACAACTCCACTAATTCTCATGCTCTATGAACCCTTTTTCGCATTAACTTTTCAAAAAGCTCCGGATTACTCCACACCACCCCCCCCCCCACAGGCTGCTGCGTGACCCATCTTTGGTTTTGCCAAATGCTCATATCCTTAAAAAAAATTAGTGGTGAGAACCTGATACAACATCCCTTTAAGGGACTGTGAGAAAATTTGAGGATAGAAGAGGCCTTGCACATGCTTGCTGTTATAACCATGGCATGCTGGTGAAAACAGCATTTATTTTAATTAAACCATCACTTCCACACAGTAAAGGTTTCAGCCACTGCGTGTTGGTCGCACTGATTCAAACCTGCATGTGTTTGTGTCACTGCTAACCCCCCTCCTCCACCCCTACCTCTACCCTAGTGCTGGTGTTGGTCGTACTGGAACCTTCATAGTCATCGATGCCATGCTTGACATGATCCAGGCAGAGCACAAGGTGGATGTGTTTGGCTTCGTTTCACGTATCCGTGCACAGCGCTGCCAAATGGTGCAGACAGACATGCAGTACGTGTTCATCTATCAGGCACTCCTTGAGTACAACCTGTATGGGGATACGGAGCTCGAGGTGACATCACTTGAGAGTCACCTGCAGAAGCTTTACAGCAAACAGCCTTCTGGCATCAATGGATTGGAGGAGGAGTACAAAGTACGGAGGTTGTGTATGGATATGAATTGGTAAATTAGGTGTAAATGGTGATGTCTGGCCTAGTATTGAATATCAAAATAGAAAGGGATTAGCAGCAAATTAATGTACCTCATTTGCAACAACCACTTGTACTGTCCCTACACTAAAATGTAAATTTTTGTGATGCGTACTCAATGACTAAAATTTCAGCAAAACAACCACTCATCATGAAGCTAATGCAGAATCTCCAGGTTTTGTTCCTTCTGGGGTTATATGATGCAAAAGCTTTTACATTATGATTATTTGGTGACAGATTGAGATCTTGCTGGAGGCTTTGTTGCACTTGGCTTGGAAATGTGTAGTTTGGAGTGGCACGAGACAACAGACACAATTTATTCCACAAATGAGAGAATACAGGAATGGAATGGGGGTGAGCATGCAGTTTAAAATTTGAGGAGGGTACCCAGGTGTGTAAGTCAGGAAGAATATGTGGTGTGACTAGGGAAATGTAGGGGAAGACAGGAGAGCGAAAAGGCTGGAGGAGTGAGAACAAAAGTTAGACTAAAGAAAACGGAGTCCACCAACCTGTCTGCGGTGGCAGATAATGAGACCTTGGGACTCGGCAACCTGGTCTTTTGGTTTTTGACAAAACCACGAGTTTTGTGCTTTGGCATTTTGTTCTGTTGTACTTGTAGTTTACATATCTATTTTTGTCAATATGGATTCTGCCAACTACAAAGTATTGTTTAACAGTTGCTGTTCTTCAACAGAAACTCACAACTGTGAAAATTCAAAATGACAAGATGCGCACAGGAAACCTCCCTGCCAACATGAAGAAGAACAGGGTGTTGCAAATTATACCTTGTAAGGATGTGTGGCATCAATCACGTTAAAACCAAAGGTTGTGTTTTGGGTGTCAACATGTTGCTGATTATTGTTTTGTTGTTTGCAGATGATTTTAATCGTGTTATCATTCCAATGAAGAGAGGAGAGGAGAATACAGATTATATCAACGCCTCATTCATTGATGTAAGGGATTTGTAGATTTCACCCGTGATTTCTAATCCCTGTGGACAAAAAATGGGCATGCATTCACCATTAGGGCTGATGGGGCTATAAACCCAAACAGCAACAAATACAGCCCTAATAATTGCACAAAAGATAAAAGAAAAATCTAACATTAAATATCAACGAAGGATCATTGTAATGGCTAAGAGGAGGTCAGCTCAATTAGGACGGAGAATGAAACATTATAAATGCCTAATCGTGCTGTGGCATGGCTGGAAAAAAAATAGGTAACCCCTCCCCAGGGCTGAACAAACACAACCATATTTTTTTGGTTTATTAGGATGTCTGAAGTAGGAAATGGATGGTTGTGAAAAAATATATTGGGGATAGCATGTATTTTTGTGGAATTTGTAATTATAGTGCCTGAAATTTTTGTGCGTTTCGGAAAATCATAAAAATCATAAAAATGACTAAATCTTCAATTATCAACCAATTTTCATAATTAAAATGTCATTTTGTACAGAATCAAAAGTATGTTGCTTTCAGATCATCTCAGTAGCTAAATCTGAATCATTAATGTTTTCAAAACTGAAAAAATGTGATTTTACAACTAATTTTATTCCAAATGCTATCTTACATTTGTTGTATACTAATATTTTTTGCTTTAACACTGAAACTAGCAAATATATTTAACAAACATTCTGCATAAAATGGTCCTGAATATGAAATTCGCAAAGAGATTTAATCAAAATCATCACTGTCCAAGTCACTCTCATCTGCAGCACAGGGGCTTCACGTTTGTTGTCACATTCCATACCGAGACATGAACAGAGTCAGTGCAAGGCAATCCTAATGCCAAACAGTGGCACTTCTGTGAAGTCTTGCATTCAGCATCCATACAGTACATGTGAGTTAGGTCTCGACTTCAATGGTTGCAGCCTCTTTCACATAGTAAACAGGTTGCATGGAAGATGTGTCCTCATCCCATCTCCAGCCATTACCAATTGGGCTCAACTGTTGTGGTTTTGAAACTTCACATTGCATCCATATAGTTAACTGGTACTTGGCACGCAACACATGTTGAAGGAAAGCATCTCTCAGTTGAGAAATGCTGATGCAGGTTTGTCACTCTTGCAAGCAAATTCATACCGTAACTCATCTAAGTTGTACATAAGTTGCGATTGGATTTCATTTTGTTTCCATACAATGCTAATTGTACGACGAGCATCCTGCAGGTTTTCTGTCAATCAGTTGTGCCCAGGGTGCTCAGAGCAGGAAGATCCTCTGCATATTGAACTAGCTTACTGAAGGCTGTAAACTTGCCAATCTTGTAGACACTACTGGTGCTATCACACCCAGTAAGGGCGTGTGCAGATGTAAGGCACGTGCTACATTTTCTCCTACATTTTGACAGATACTATGAACCGGTATAAATCTTTCCCTATTTGTTCTTTGTCCAGTGTGTCCAGAATGCATGTTGTTAACTTTGGCAGTTTGCCTTCATTTAGATAGTAACCAGCAAGACTAGGACATCTGTATCATCTACTTCACTATCAGCCTTTCATGAGATGATGCTAGGTCAATGGCATGAAGAAAATCTGAGTGTCTACTTCTTCTTGTGTGCTGAAGAGCCGGAGAAGATTTCTTTTTCCCATTTGAGTCAATGGTTACAACTCTCTCAGCTTCTAGAAATCCACCTGCAAGAGTTATACTCTGGCCATTGATCAGTCCAGGTGGTCATCTAGTAATGACTGTGATATGAATGCTGCAAGGTTTGCCTTGTTAGCAGAATTCTATAGGAAATTCCTGTAATGTGGCACAACTCTGTCTGAGCAATTACATGACTTGCAACTGCAGAAGTGCCACTTCTGCGTTGTCTTTCTTGATATTGACAGAATGGGGGACATCATAACGATCAAACACAAGGACTACAGACTTGATGTTCCATGAATTATTGAGCAGGGCAACAATTTTGCGTAAGATAGCTGTGCAATATCCCTGAAAGTGTTGAACTGTGTTTCATGTATCCCTTGGAGAAGCGCCATCCATCATATATGTAAATCCCTTGACCATCAAATGGTGGAAGCTCAAGGATTTCCTCTGTTGTTGACTCCAGTTTACTGCTAGATCTGCTTTAACACACTTCCTCATGTTGCCATCATCATAGAACAAGGCAGGTGGGATGACTGCAAGCTCATGCTGTAAGACTGTTTCCATGTTCACATTTCGCTGTTTTGACACAGCCAGAGCCTTCTAAATAACACTTCTGAATCAATCATCAACTTCTTGTGGTCCTTATCTATGTTAATGGACTTCTTCATGTCTGCAAAGGTCACAATCTTCTTTCGTGTTTCTGGATCCCAGAATGAAAAGACATTAGATACTGGTGCCAGCCTCTTTTCCATGAACTCTGTGTGCTTTTGACGACCCTCGTCAAGAAATCCAGTGAGACTCTTGGCTACTTCTGGGGACGCAATCTAACCTGTGATGATGTTTACCAGTTCTGAAGGCACAGTCTCTATATCAAATGGGTTCTGACTGTTGTAATCATATTAACCACATTCTGCACATCAGATTCATCCCTTGCTTTCCGGCTCTTTCCCAGTTCTTCCTGTGTTCTCTTTCTCTCCATCTTGTCATGGCATAGCACTTGAAAGGCATTGGCATATTCACTTGTGATATGTCTGGTCATCAACCAACGGGTCATCGCTCCCTTCTGAAGTGTAAGGCCAATAATGCCACCTTCACTTTTGCCTTCTGGTTAATTGTCTGCTCTAGTGCTTGGTCGGTGCTGACAGCATTAAATCGGTACTTGTCAGACCTTCTGACGACTAGGCCACCTTCACACATATGCCGATAGACGTCTGGATGTTTCACTCAAGACGTTTCATATCTGCCACACACGTCGGGACATACTTTGCATAATCGTGCCTGCCTGCAGCCCTAAACCAAACAATTGCTTCACACATCGCATTTAAATGAAGTACCATCAAGCCTTCCTTCTCTGCTCTGAGTAGACGCAACAAGACTTGAGCACCCTCATAAAATCAGCCCAATATGTGAATGTAGCTGATTCTTCTCACCAACAGCTAAGAATTCTGCAATAACTTCTGCAACCTCTGGCAACTGACTGTTCATCAGTTCTCTGGCAATATCAATTGCAACTGCATTGTCTTTGACACCACATGCATGTTGTAGATCAAAGAACTTCTCTTCAGTGTCAGCATTGCGAAGCGATCGACCAGATTGTTCTAACCACATAACCATTGAACTGAGAAAGTTCGAAGAGTGCCTCATACACAATTTTGATGCCCGTATGCCACGTGATACTTGTGTACCCTGCAACATTTGTCTTGCTGTTGCCTCAGCATACACAGATGACTCAGTTAGTAAAGCCATAACATACACACTGTTATATATTTTTTAGGCAAAACATACTTCACAACCTAATTATGTACTGCCCTTTCAGATTTCCTACAAAATGACACCTTATTTGTGCAAATCCGTTGAAAATTGCAGGTTTACCAGTCATTTTCGTGATTTCGCAACATTCGCCAAATTATTGGAGACTACTAACACAAATCATGACCAAATACATGCTATCCCCAATATATTTTTTCACAACCATCTATTTCCTACTTCAGACATCCAATAAACCAAAAATTATGGTTGGTGGTTTGTTCTACCTTGGGGAGGGGTTACCCTGCTTTTTAGGGCCCTTATGGGGAATGGCCACAGCACTATAAGACCCAAGGACAATACATGAATGGCTTTTATAAAAATGGCAGGACTGAGCCAATCTGACAAGTGTAGATTTTGCAAGGTAGATACAAAAAGCACGAGTCGTCTCATATCGGGATGTAAAAAAAAATTCCTGTCAGAACAGCTGCACATGCAAAGGCGTAACAAGGTATGCAGAGTAATCCACTGGTACATCTGCAGAAATTTCATTATCCCAGTTCCACAAAACTCATAGAAACATGAACCAAAAGCAATAATTGAAAACGAGGACATAATGCTCACATATGACCTGATGATCCTATCCAGCGTGAACATAGGAAACAAAGCACTGTGACCAGACATAGCACTCAGATACAAAAAGGAAAAGAAGGCATTGCTAATTGAGGTTTCAGTACCCAGTGATTTTGGTCTAAATAATGCAGAAATCAAGAAAGTGACCAAACATCAAGACCTCAAGAATAAAGTGAAAATATCCTGGAAACTGAAGTGCCGAAATTGTAACAGTGATAATTGGACCAACGGGAATAATAAAGAAGAACCTTACAAAGATCACACAGACCATCCCTGGGGACATTACCCCAAAGAAACTACAGTTAAAGGCTGTCCAGGGCTCAGTGATGATCCTGAAAAGAGCGCTGTCCAGGCACAACTTCGCAACTTAGCCCGTGAATTACGATCCTTCACCGAAACGAAAGTGGATACTTCGTTCAAGTCCTGGTAGGATTCTGTTTCACCTTCTGAAACCCGAATTCTGGAGATACCAATAAACGACACACACAATCTCTTTATAAAAGTCAAGAATCCATGGAGCTAACTAATTATTAGTATCAGGGCATCGTCTGAGGCCAAACTTCGAAAAAGAAGGAAAACCTTCACCAAATGCAAATTAACGTTATTCTGATAATGAAGCATGTGCGACCGGAGTGCTTTTCTCACAGCAGCTTTCTTTCCCAATTCTATTTCATATGTAATATGCAGATTAAGCTTTCAAATTCTGATAATTTTTTTTTTTAATATCAAAATTGAGTTGAGTGCTTCCAATTTTTTTTTTCTTTGTTTGCCAAGAACCTTACACAAGGGAGCATGTGAGAAACTGTACTCAGATATTCACGTTTTAATTAACGCTTAAACTTTATTACAATCAGCTGTCTGTCTCAAAAGCAGCTATTACATGTCTAAGCCAGCAATATATACTTAAAGTTTTATTATTGAGTAATGGGGAAATTTGGAGATCCTGAGAGGGGGGGTAATGTTATATTTCAGACTGCATTGGAGAGAGTGTCACATTTCTTCCAGTGGTGGATGAGCTTCCTGATGCTATTGGAATGCAATTATGATTTTGGCTCTGAAACCTTTTAGAAAAAAAAGAATTCTATCGATTTTTCTCGGCGACTTTGCAAGGAAATAATTCCCACCATCAGTGTACAATATTATTCCCTCAAGCACAAATAAGTTGCATTCTTGTTTTGGTTTATCACACAGAGCAAATCTGATCAGCTCGGAGCATTGATTACTTCCTGGATATTAGTTGGCCTATGTCGAGTGCTACCGGTTCCATCTGGTTACGCTGCAAAAACAAATATCAATCGATTGTTTTAATTTTTTAAGTTAAATTCAAAATCGTTATTTGCAGAATAGAAAATGCAACTTTTATTCCCTCAATCTGTAAAATAATTTTTTTTTACATTGACCTGAGGCTCTTTACATAGTTTGTACATGCATCACATTTAGGATATGCTTAATAGGAGACAACGGATAGATATACAGTCCGTGGGATACCAACATCATGAGCTTACTGTGCACAGATGGGAAATGCAAACAAGGCCAAACCATTTTTGTGATGGGGATGCATTCTCCCATTCTAACTCCATTGTGATTTATATGTTGTGAATGATGAGAGTGATGTCAGGAAATATAATTAAAAGTATCTGATGCATTTTCTGTTCTTTTTGTTGCTGCACTGTCAGCCTGAAGAATATATTGCTGAGATCTCATTGAGCATTGTGGATCCTGTTTCAGGGCTACAGACAGAAGGATGCTTTCATTGCTGGTCAAGGCCCTCTCTCACACACACTTGAGGATTTTTGGCGGATGGTTTGGGAGTGGCGTTCATGTTCCATCGTAATGCTGACTGAGCTGGAGGAGAGGGGACAGGTACATTCCGTGGCCTGCTTTTGGATATTTTTAGTTTAATGCTCTAATCTAAAGCATCACGATCTAGAAATGTAAAAGCAATTTGTTATTTGTGGATTTTTTCAATGTCTAAAGCTCATTGAGCAGCTTGTACATATGTCACATGAGGAGACATCGATGTACTTTTGCACTAACTACTTTTCTGTTGGTAAACGTTAGACAAAAACATTGTTTTAAAGGATTTTAATTTACCATCATAGCATCATGAGGCAAGTATTCAGGTGGAAACACCATACAGACCAATAGTTACTCATATTTTGCTACCTTACTAGGAGAAATGCACCCAGTATTGGCCAAACGAGGGGACTCTTACATCTGGCGACATCTCCATTGAGCTGAAGTCCGAGACTCACCATGACAGTTACACTGTGCGGGACTTCGGTGTCACCAACAAGAAGGTATGAATGACAAGATTTAGCCCGATGTAATCATTGGTTTCTATCATGTCATGATGTGTTGTGAAAAGTTCGATTAAGTAATTATATTTTGTCTATTTTGTTTTTTTAATCTTTTTATTTTCATAACCATAATGTCGGTGAGCCCTCCTTTGGGTAATGTATTTAGTTTTTTTAGTTTTTAGTAATGGCCTTCCTGAGTGGTTTTGGAGTAAGATTATTGACTTTGTACTATTTGGAGGTGCATATTTCTTTCAAATTTATCATTTTTGAAATTGGCATTACCATGAACCCATAAAGATATGTTGTCCCTTATAGAATAGACTTTATTATCTTGGTTTCTATGGACGCCATCTTGATTTCTGGGTTAGGATTCATGGGATATGGTCACAAATGTTGCAATGATATTTGCATTAGCCTCTAACTGATTTATCCCAATTTTCTCCATCAATATCCATCGACTACCCAGTGGCCTGGCAGTGTGACCTCGGTATGCACACCCGTCTCTGAGCCATCTAGCCTGGGGTTGAATCTCGGTTCAGCTACAAACTGTCATCCTCATGTCTCACAGGCAGGGCGAGGCGTCAATGTGTGCACCATCCCTTGGATGGATGTTAAAGTGGGCGTCACATCTGCTAGCATTAGTTGGTGAACATTAAAGATCCCACGGTATCCTTCATGAAGAGTTGGCGAGCTATCACCGTCACCATGAACAAATGACAAATTCCTGTCTTAACCTGCAGAGGGTGTTGCATTAGCGGCACAGCCACACCCTCAGCCAACGATGCTACTCACAGCCTTATGCTGCATATGAAAGAACATTAAGAAGAACTTACTGGTGTCGAATGGTAAATTTTGATTTGCCCATACCAGCAATTTAATTATGCAGAGATACTCCTCCACAACTTTAAGCACCCCAGTCGAACGATAATTTATCTGACTTTTTTGTATTGTTTGGCTCAGCTGTTCTGGACAAGAGGATCTTTTAAATGTCATTGAAAACGTTCATAAATCCGACATGGCCAATCAGTTGACCATTCAACGCCAGAAACGGAATAGCTAGAACACAGTTGAAAACAGGAAAACACATCAGCAGCACAGGAGAGGAACACGACAGAGGGATACTTGGAGAAAGAATTGGTGAGAGGAGGAATGAGAGAGTGACGGTAGGAGGAGGAAGATACAGGGGGTATACAAGCTAAGCAGAATGAACAGGAAGGGAAGAATAACAATGAAATAACAATGGAACAAAAAAAATGGGATTGATGTAGGGAGAGGGGAGAAAACACTAACTTGTAAAGAAGGGGTGGGCTTGTGGATGGTTAACGAGGGTCGAATCAGGAGTTTTGATGAGAGAGGACCTGAAGAGTAGGTGAACGGCCATCTTGATTCCCTGGAAGTAAAAATGAGATTGAACAGAGTGAGGAAGTTGATTCTGCAGGTAAGAGAACAGAGGAACAAATGAGTGGAGTGAACAGTGAGCCTGGATTTTGGGAGTTTCACCAGAAAGAGGTTACTGGCAGAACGCGTGCCCCCAGCGAAGCGGAGAGGTGGTGGATGATGGGTGCAGAGCACAGAAAAGGCAAAAGGTGCAAGATCAGAAAGGACACAATAAAATATAGCGACCACTGACTGTGGGAGATTCCAATTATTTGAAGGGTCTTGGTTCTCCACAGCATCAACACGTGAATGGTGTGAAGTTGTGGCGCCAGCCCAAAGAGGAGAGTAGTACTCCATTGAGCTGCATATTAAAGGCCTTGTAGGTTGCTTGAAGTTCAGACTTGCCAAGTAAATACTTAGCACCCAATCAGTAGATAGCTTTGGAGGCCAACTCAAATGTATGGTTTGCCCAAGAAAGATTGTGGTTTTTGGTGAGGCCCAAACGTTTGAGGGACAGAACTTCTTCAGGCAGTTTGTCGAGGAAGTATGTTGGCATGTTCGCCAGATTGTCCCTTTCAGAGATACAGTGAGTATGTGAGATTGCCAGGATTGAAAGACGTATTCCAAGTGTTGTACCAGCTCCTGGTTTTATCAAAGTTTGCAGAGATGAGAGAGGATGCCCATCTTTATGATGATGGATCCTCAGGCAGTCATCAGTGAAAATGAGTTTGTTTGTTTTTCGGAGAATCAGAAATATCTTTGATGAAGAATATGAACAGGACTGGGCACAGGACACACTGCCTTGGGGAACTTCAGCTTTTACAGGAAGAGAGGAGAGGAGATGAGGATCCCATTGAGACATGCATTGACAATGAAAGTGGCACAAGTCAGCAAGCCAGGTGAGGAGGTGGCCTTCGATGCCGTTGGCAGTGAGTTTTGGAGAGCAAGGCAGCGTGCCAGACTTTGTCAAATGCTCGAGATATGTCCAGAAACATTTGAGGCCTTCAACCATCCATTGTTTGGAGAGAAGCAACAACATGTTCAGGATCTAGTGACTGTGTTGGACACCACACTTATGGTTTGAAATCAGACTGTTGGGGAAAAGGCAGAATTTGTTATTGACTGCAATGATGGATTCCATGACTTTTTTTTATAATTGCATGTAAGCTAATACGTCTGTAGTTAAGAGAGTGTGTTTGCACCCTTTTTGTGGAATGCAGTGATGTTGGCTGGCTTTGAAGTGGACGGAAGGTGACCTAGGACAAATGTTAGATTAAAGAGCAGAAATTGTGTCGGCATAGTCCAAAATGTCATAACAATTGTGCATTTTGTGATAATAGCACCAGACTTTGCACATATATAGACCAATACCAAATTATCGTTTTCAGATATTGGGGCACTTGAAATTATACCTCTCTGTGCATGTGTAGTGATGTTTACTTTGGCATGTCAATTTTGGTATCAAAATCAATGTTTGCGACAAAATCATCCAGTTATTTTATGTTTACATTCTAGAGTATAGGCATGGATGGCTATGTTAGATTATTTTGTAGCAAAATATGTGGTTTATTTATAAACTAGAAGGGCACTTGGTAGAGCGCATACCTCCACCACATTATGCCTGATCCACGAGAACATATCGGGCTCAATACAGTTTTGAAATATCATGTGATGTAATCGTTTTTGGCCATAATCTCTCAATGCTGAAGAATCACTTTAAAAAATAAATAATTCTTGTTTTCAGATCTGGATTTGGATGTTCACCGAAATCGAATCAATTCGTTGTGGTCACACACCCAACCTGTCCACCAAGTTTCATCTGAATCTGTTCACAACTTTTTGAGATATCGTGCTATATATTAGTTTAGCCCTACCTCTCAATGATGAAGAATCACTTTAAAAATTATTGGATCCTGATCCGGATCTTCACCAAAATCTAATCGTTTCGTCCTTGTCACACATCCAACCTGTCCACAAAATTTCATCCCGATCAGTCCACAACTTTTTGAGATATTCTGCACACAGACATACAAACAAACAGACAGAGAGAGAGAGAGGGGTGAAAACATAACCTCCTTCACCTTCGGTGGCGGAGGTAATAACTGGCAGTGGTACCTGGTTTTGCCTGGTCTATTTTTTGTGTGTCGGTCTAAACGCTTTCCGACACCCACTAAGGAATAAGGGCCCTACACACTTCCCTACACCCATGATAGAGTAATTAAAATAAAATAAAATAAAAATCCCCCCCAAAAAATCCAACATTTTTTTGCAAATTTTTCCAAAATTTATTTTTGCCTAAAACACTCCCCAGCACTCAGTGATGAACCTCTGAAACTTTGACGAAGATCCATTCAGCCATCTCTGAGAAATATTGTGACACACACACGTAAACGGCTCTCTTATAGCACAGGTAAAACATACACGGCAACTCCATGTACGGAATTTCGTTATAACGTAATGTATTAATTAGGGAACCAAATCGTTATACGTCGTGTTAAAAAGAGAATATGCCAGAGTGGCATTTTGATTGGACTATTCTCATTCCACACCATAAGTACTTTATTAGTCCCCTACCGGTTTCACCGGAGGGGACTATGGGTTTGCTATCTGTCCATTCCATGCACGTCCATCCATCCATCCATCCATCCTTCCATCTCACCTGTGGTTTTTCTAACCTCCCATACACTTTAACATATTCAACTGAAACTTGGTACATGACTTTATTATGATAAGTTACAGAACAAGTTTGAGTTTCAGGGTGTTTTGTACATTTTTCCACAGAGTTGTGCCTTTTTATACTTACAAAATTTAGACCACTTACTGCGTCGTAGTCCCAAGAAGGAAGCCAGACATAGCACGCACGCACGCACGCACGCACGCACGCACACACACACACACACACACACACACACACACACACACACACACAACATTGGTCAGTGTTCAGCTGTCTTTACTTCCCCACTGATTTACACCCATTGGCTGTACAGTGGCCTGAAGCCACCCCAATAAAATCATGCACTGCCATTGCATGAAGCAGCACAGATTTTGTGTCGATGGAACATGTCGATGGAAGCAGCACAGATTTTGTGTCGAAAAAGTTCCACTTGGAACCTTTTTGCCCATCTCAAATGCGTTGTGTGATGCTTTCACATTGATATTTTTTCAGAATTTCAAGGTTTCAAAACACCTCAGGTCTTCGGCCTGGTGTTAGTCCATGGCCCAGTACAATTGGAATGATCCCAGGGAAATAACCATGATGCACATAAGCCGTACGCATGTTTTTGCTTTATGTATGTACATCGGGTAATTTTTTATATGAAATAGGCAATGTCTAGAAACGAACGAAACACAGTGGGTTTGCTTCTTCTTCCTCTTCGCCTTCTTCTTCTTCTTCCTCTTCTTGTTCGTCGTCTTGTTCGTCTTCTTCTTCTTCGTCTTCTTCACGGTCGTCGTCGTCGTCTTATTCTTATTCTTCGTCTTCTTCATTTTGGGTCCACATCGGCTCAAGCCTGCATTAAAGCAAGCTAATTCTTAATCTCCAGTTTATTATCCTAGTTGTGTTTATTGGTTTCTAGTCTACAAAAGATGTCAGTAAATCAAAATAGATTTTCCTTTCATTTCTCTGAACAGACCCAAACACCGTGTATTAGAGTTTCTTCTTCTTCTTCTTCTTCTTATTTGGTTCTGGTATCAGCTCGAACGTGTGTTGAATGCAAACAAATTTTTATCTCCCGAACATCTATGGGTACTGGTCGGGGACATGTATTGCAAAGCAATTCTCACTCTTATTATATTGTGTTTAATCCAGGTTATAGGATACCAATTTTTTTAGCATTATTATTCTTATTCTTCTTCTTCTTATTATTATTATTAATATTTTGACTGTGAAAGCAACTCATTATACTTGAACCCTGGTCTGGATTTTAGGAAAACCGCAACAGGCAGATCCGACAGTTCCATTTCCAGGGATGGCCTGAGGTGGGAATCCCTGATGATGGGAAGGGCATGATCGGCCTCATTGCTGCTGTCCAAAAGCAACAGCAGCAGTCGGGCAACCATCCCATTATCGTGCATTGCAGGTGTGCCGAATATCCTCCTCACCCTCATCTCCCCGACTGACTTGGCAACATTGCTGTGCTGTGATCGTTGTACTTCAGCCAAATTCCTGAGATTCCTGTTTTTTGAAAATCGTTTTTCCAATGAGAGAGAAACTGTCCCGCTTATCTTGTGATGGGTGGTTTGGTGAAACCTCATGACTGCATTGCATTTCAGATTTGACTAATCCCACACTTTCTCTATGTCTCTCACCACAGTGCGGGGGCAGGTCGTACTGGCACTTTCTGTGCTCTTTGCACTATTCTGGAGCGTGTGAAGACCGAAGGAATCCTCGATGTCTTTCAGACTGTGAAGAGCTTACGCACACAGAGGCCTCACATGGTGCAGATGTTGGTAAGATGTACCTTGTTGCGGCACAGGAAGTGATTTTTCCATTGCTAAGGTTCTGGTTAGCACATGTTTCTTGAAAAAGGACAATGCGGTTTTGTTTTGATAAACTGCTCTATGCTGCAAAATAAGTGGCTGTGAGCAAGTGTTGCCTATGTGTAATTGGTAACAGATGCCCTAATTTTCTTTCTCATTCAAAGTAATCTGTTATTGTTGCTGTCGTTGCTATATATTGAGAGTGGGGTTGGGAGTTGTGGATGGGAAGAGGGCATTTTAGAATGAGATTGGTCAAACCTCCAATTGGAGTGTGTGTGTGTGTGTGTGTGTAGTGTGTGTGTGTGTGTGTGTGTGTGTGTGTGTGTGTGTGTGCGGTGTGTGCGCGTGCACACTTTTTGCCAGTCTGGTGAGTTGCAGCCGTCATGTCAATTGACGATATCATCATTCTGTTAGAATTGGCAAACTACAATCGTGTGAATCTACTATTTTGAAACAAAACCTCACTCTAGTCGAGGCAAATCCACTTGGAACCTTTTTGCCCATCTCAAATGCGTTGTGTGATGCTTTCACATTGATATTTTTTCAGAATTTTTAAAACTGCTTTCACCACCACAGCCTTATAATGCCTGCTTTGTTCATTCAATAACCATTGCAGCTTTTCCTCTGCGATTTAACTGCTGAGACAAATTTCCTTTTGGACAATGTCGGTTCATTTTCTTCAACCTGCTGTGCAATTTGCGACTCCCCATCGTGTTACTAAAGTTCCTCCAGATGTTTCAATATTCATAAAGAAAAGACTTGTGTGAGGTTCCAATGAATGA
This sequence comes from Eptatretus atami, assembly GCA_035128595.1. NCBI lineage: Eukaryota > Metazoa > Chordata > Myxini > Myxiniformes > Myxinidae > Eptatretus > Eptatretus atami. The sequence continues at coordinate 76,817,897 of CM068963.1, read as the reverse complement.
CCTTTTTGCCAAGGGAAAGGAAAAGCATTTTCCGGTTTATTTATTTTTTCATTGATTTTTTTTTCTTCTTTTTTTCATGCAGTGCATTCTTCAATGAAATGAAATTAAAGTTCATCACAATTGTGCTGTATCTGTCATGCAGGAGCAATACGAGTTTTGTTACAAGGTTGTGCAAGAGTACATTGAAGCATTTTCCGATTATGCCAACTTCAAGTGAGACTTTACCTTTTTCAAGTCCTGCCTTTTGTGAAGAGGTTTGAGTGCTTGTGTCGTGCACGGACCATG
>CM068963.1:76768896-76783268 GCA_035128595.1 Eptatretus atami | reverse complement strand
ATCCTCAACTCGTGTGCACATGTCTCTTACGCACACAACGGCTTTGCTAATATCTCCAAACTGTACCTAAGACATGGAGAAGCACAGCACGAACGGATACTTGAACAGTTTATTATAGGGGAAGAACGCAGAAAAGTCAATCAGAATAGAAGAGTCAGGCATTTAGTAAAAAGACAATTCATGCCCTCCCTCCGTCTCTCACGAACGGTTATGGCGCAGAACGCTCGCGCTTTCTTTGCCAAAAGAGGCAAGTCCCTCGATTGGCCGGGCTGGTGAACACGCGGACTCTTTCCCGTTAGCGTCTGAGGATGAGCGCGGACCATCCACCTGAGCAGCGCTGATTGTGCAGGGCCCCGTAGCCTCTTGACTCGCCATTGTGGCCGACCACTAGACAATGTGTCGGTGGAGAAGAGGTAAGGTTTGTTTTGTAGTTGAATGGGTAAATAAAACCTAACATATCAAAATAACTCACAAGCGAAGTAATTGATTCACTTAAACGGAGGGAGGAGACTTACTTACAGACTAATATTTTGATTTAATGTTTATATGACATGTATGTTTGAGTACTCACATGTCCAGATCGCAACATACCCTCCTTTAAGCAGACTCTCCAGAGTGTCAAATATCGTGTGACGCAGCATAGTGTAAGTTTTCGCTATATTTAGCATTCGGATCCCTGAGGCGACATATTCCAGCATAATCCAAAAAAGTAACTAATGCCGAGTAACTAACTACAGACTACCACGCCAACTTAACGTACATATGGCGGGCGATAGAAAAACAATAGCAGTGGGTAATAAATTTATTACAACTTAATTATATGTACATTAAGCATAGGCCCAGGAGCCTATAACTTAAGGAAAACAAGCTCACTAAAAAGTCAATGATGGTGTCTGAAAGAAGTTCTGGCAATGTGGAGGGATGGAATCAAAAAACAAATCACGGATGCAAATCATACCGTGAGTGGCTGCTGCAGGCATCTGCCAAAACTGAGATCTAGGCGCACATGGTTCAATGGTGACATGGGCAAAAAAATAATGGCAACGGGTAGCATGGCATGGTTAATGGCAAGGCGGCGAATAAGTAGGAGGCGAATGCGGAAGAGTCTATAGCACAAACAGCCGCGGTGGCTGGTCCGCTCATTGGTCTTGTTCGGGTAGAGGAGGCGAGGAGTGCCGCCGCTCAGAATAAGGGCTCGGACTTACCTACGTTCCCCCCAAAATCGCTTTGCTGTCCTGTCATACCTCACTCTTAATTGCAATACAAATAAACAATTTACCCTTATTCTTTTTCTTTTTATTTTTTCTTTATAATCCGTCCACCTACCCTTATGATCTTTGTCTTCTAACCATCTTCCCCTACCTAACCAACCCTAAACTTACGAGGGAATACGGGAGAGGCTCTCTGAGAGCCTACAAAAGCCAATGAGCTCAGCTTTCAGCAATGTCTATACCAGGTGGGTTCAGATCTAGCTGAAGCGAGTCAGGGATGAGATGCGAAGAGTACAGTTTAATAATCGGTCTCCTTATCATATACTTATAAAACTATACCCCCGGGGCTTTCCATAAACGTGTCGTTTCACTACGTTTTATAACATGAATTCGTCCCGTTGAGTGTCCTTATAAAATTATGGCCTAGCCTTCATAATTTCAATGGTTGCCGTTGTCACAATTTTCGAATGCGGGCAGAGTGGCTCACATGCACTGATTTCCGCATTCCGCATCTCTAATGAGCATAATGGCACCCACAGGTAAGGCTGCTCCGAGCCTTACATTGAGCATTCTACGACGGCGGTGGGGTGCTCTTTCCTGCATTCGCCCTCCTTCCATTCAACGTGGCACTTTTGGGTGTGGGTCCTTCGGATGCGGGTTCGCCGTGCCCACTAACTATCCCGGTCTCCTTGGAGCAATTGCAATTGGCGTAGTCGGCCCCGGGTGCCTCTCTACTCCGATACTTCATTTCAACAGCCAACATGCTTCAACGGGATCCGTCCTTGTCACACCTCAAATGGTTCGAGCCTTCTTTCCTCACACAAAACGACTTCATTTGTCACTAATAACCCATCTAAATATCATTACAGCTGACGCGGTGTCACTTGGTGAGGACTCACTCCTCTCATCGATTCAATTCGAACTATGCTCACACTTCGCTCCATACACTTGTGCGTGAACATACTCTATTCGTTATCTCATTTTCACTCTCAAAATCATTTCAAACACTCAACTCCAATTCTCCTAAACCGAAATCCAACTCGTGCACTCGTCATTACCTTATACTAGCACGTTATTAATTAACAGTAGCAATCTACGCCATACATTCAGTCTTTTCCAAAACTCATTCTCAATCTAACAGCATCCTCTAAATATCCACAGGTCAGTCAGACAGCTCATCCCCCATGCAGCGGTCCTCATAACCTACCGCTATACTATGCTCCTATGGCCCAAAAATGAGCTTGTATGGGCGAGGCTTATTTTTTCTTTCATGCACGAGGAGGTAACGGACGCACGCCCATCCAACGCGATACTGCAGCGACGTCACCTGCCACCCAACAAAGTCTTCGATTCGAGATTTCCCACCGGAGACGTGCACGTTTCCTAATCGCGCGCGAGTCCGACCGGAGTACTGAGCCCGGTAGGATTGCACGAGCCATTTCAGTCACCTGTAATCGCCGCTCACAACGCTTCCGCGAGAAAGAACAGCTAACACACGATGCCCAACGGCCATGGGAACCCGCGTCCAAACCACCTCTAGCGCATTTAGCCTCGAGAGGCTGTAAATCCACGGCGCGTCCAGGCGGAACTCAGAGACCCCGAGCGTTTCGATAGGATGGCCGCCCTTCGTCGCGAAGCCGCACGCGCGGTCCACAATAACTTATATAGCTCAAAAGCTCGCCACCTCCCTAGAACGCGCGTTGCAATTACTCAACATGCATACTCGCATGACACAACAAATTACTTCCGCACAACTTTTGACACCACTACGGAACATTCATATAGGAGACGGTTCCTCAAGGTCCCAGGGATCATCTTTACCCCAACTCCACTGTCCCTAAAGCACTCAAATCCGCCCCCGTTTAGGCTCACCGACCCACCATCGTCGCATATATGCAAGGAGCATACAGCCCCTTCGTCTAAGGAGGCTATCCCATGCCGCGACCGGTTCACAGAAAATCAACCAAGACATGTCCCTCCCGATCTAATGTGTGTAACAATACTTATACACATCCCAACCTTGATTCCACATCTGATTATTCCGTGCATTTAATTTCTTTAAATCGACTTTCTGTTCGTTAAATTATTCAGCTCCCCATAACTCAAGTTCTTCTGATCTCATTATTTCTGCGTCCCAAGTCACAGCTTAATTTTCCAGTTTCCACTCGTGCCAACTACAAGTCTCCAATAATATGACTCGGCTCGTCCTCACTTTCCATTGCGGGCCGACACATTGCAATTCGATCGGTATCGGTGTTCGCCTTGTGGTGCCCGATGATGCTTTATCGCCTATATCATTTTGCCCCGAAAGGAGATCAAAACGATGCACGCATTCCCTCCGCGTTTCATAATCCGCCTCTAGTGATTTGCATATTGCTTATTTGCAATTGCCCTTTAGGTTGCATATCGCCCTTCGTTCGTTCATCGATCATCTTCCTTCATTATCTTCCTTCCTATCATCATCGTTTTCCATCATACGAAGATCAGAAGCATGCACATGGGGGGCGCCGGATCGCCGCGCCTCTCCCACTACACCTTAGTTCGTTGCGGGGGATGGTCGACCGAGGGTTCCTGCACGGTCGTCACACTACATCACACATACTCAACCCGATCTCCTTAGTCTGCTCGACATTGCGGATTGGAACAGAATTAAAAGCTGAATTGAGGAAACGGGGGGGGGAGGGGGGTTTCGATCCTACACCTGATCCGAATCGTGAATTCGTGAGACGGAGGGTACGATCAGCTCCTGAACACAATGTACGAGATACTGCAATATTTAAATGGAGCGAGGGGTTCGATCTCACGATGACAATGTGCAGTCGGGATCAAGACAGACGACCGCTAGTGGTGGGTCGATCTAACGAACTCGCATTGATCGCTACTTTCGAAAAACTCCAACAAGGAGGTCCTTAACGACCAGTAATCGCAATAATAACACGTGGTCAGCTTGTCACAATTGCTCTAACGGCGAGCAACGGGCCGTCCCTCTGAATTGACAGAAAGCGGCCCGGAAGTTTTGCTGCGTGGTCCTCAAGGTGCCTCGCGTTCTGGCAATATTTCAGCGTATGGGTAGCCGTGAAATATAAACGTCGCATTAACTTTTTTCCATTACTTGCGTAGCATTCGCACGAAAAAAAACTGTAAAAAAATAACAAATAAAAAAGACAACCACCTGTTACGTCCTCTGCCGCACGTACGCTTAGGCCCTCCCACACCGCGCGCTTGCGGGCCCGTGCGCGCCTGAAAATTCTATGGCGCGAGGCCCTAAGAACACCATCAAATCAAAAGACAGGTACGGCCTCCCATTTGGTCTTCACAAATTATCTAATACGGTCGCTCCCGAAAAACAAAAACATATGTATTGTACTTTGTGTGACCGTGACATCTGCCCGTATAAATTTTAGTGGCGTAGATATAGGACGACACAACGGCCCGCCGTGGCAAAATGTGAATTAGGCAAGATAATTGCCAATCTACAAATACCTAAGATCCCGATTACGAGTAACCCTTGACGCGCTCGCGGACAGAGCATGGCTGCTCGAAACGGTGCCCGAGCGGGATTACATGAGAAGTCGGTCAAATTCTACGCGGCAACAAGCACTGCTACATCCCAACAACGCGCCGCTAACATGGAGCACACAGCACACGACAGTTACACATTAACACTTATTATTATAATGGGAAGAAGGCAGCAAGAGCAGAGTTAACCAATATAGAGAGATCAAGGCAAATTGTTACAAGAAAGAGCTGTACAATCTACTTACAGACGAGCCACAAAACACTCACGCACACACCCCACACGCACACACCACCACAAAAAGAAAACGGGCACAAGCGTTATGAGGCCTCCACTGGGAAGGGGACGAAAAAGAATGCCTCAGACGTCACATGGTGGTGGCGAGCGATTCGAACAGCAGCACCACGAGAGCGAAGCAATCCAGCACACCGCGACCCGACAGCTCTATCCGTCAGCGCAATGCTGAAACCAAACCTCCTCGATCCAAACTGTCGAGAATGCAGAAGTTCTATCTGCACCTCTCCGATCTCAGTTGGAAACGACAAAGCGAGGGCCGAACAACTCCACGCCTGTTCACTGCCCTCAGATCGACCACGCTCTCGAGGCTCAATACCAACACTCAATTCAACAGTGATACATGGGGCGAACCCTGCGTTCTGTGGGATGGGCTCCAGCAAAGCTCAAAGCTCTCGCCCTCCGTTAAACTGAGCGCGGGCAGCACTATTCACCGTTCGGGCGGAGGAGCACGAACCCGTCTCCTCACGCTACGGTTGGACCAGAACCCTCGTGCCTGCATTGGCCAAAACACGAACAATCCGATTAGCAGACCGGAAGCCACCGCCATTTCTCCCTCGGAATATGATTGGGACAGCGGGCCACAACAGCACGCTGTGTCAAGGCGCAACTACCGAACACCCACGATGCGACACGCAGCAGACAAGTCGTGTAAGCAGAGTGAAGGCGTTTGTGTAGTTAAGGTGGTAACAATAAAAGAACCAAACAATCAAAATATCGAACGCAAGTAATATATACCATTAAACGAGGACGGACAAAAAGGAACATAGTAAGACAAGTTCATAAGGACGTAGATGGTTCTCCACGATCCCAAATTCGCCAATATAATAAGTAATACGTATATACAGTACAACAATATAAAATTAGACTAAATGTAAAAATATTATATATTATATATAAAGGGATAAAATATTTAACACTGCGATTGGCCATATTTCCCAATGTACAAAAGCATAAGATAATTTATCATAGTACAACGAACTGGAAAACAAATAACAAAACTGAAATCATGTAATGATTTAAATAATTAATTTGCATTTATCTGAAAAAGTAATGAAACCTACAACCAGTAAGAATCGCTCACAACTTAGTTTTTCTTAAAACCCCATTTCCACTATATACCTTAAAAATCACATTGACTCTACTGCATAAAACACTGCACACCAATCAAATCAGACTCAACCCTCAAAATGGCAAACCAGAGAATGTCTAAGCTCGACAAAATTGTAGACTCCACACATGGATGGATACAGACAATGCAAGCAACTTCGGGAAAGCAACAACTGTGCAGCATTATAAAAATGAAAATAAGAGAAAGTCTCTCAGCTGCCCAATGCAAGAATCTCCAGGGAGCTCAATGACATGAAGTAGATAGCCCGAACAAACGGCAGCCTGGAAGACAGAAAAGGTGGACCAACACACACAACATAGATAAACACACGAGCGCATGATAAAATCTGCACACGCAAGCCCCAGCCAGCGGATCGCAGCTGTCATTCCAATGAATATGAAAAGAAGAAAGGAAGAGTGTCTAATGAGACAAAAATGAGCTGGTAAGAACTCCAACGTGTTTAGGAAAGAAAAGAGATACAACACCAAGAAAAACGGTGAGCATGGGAAACATAATTATTGGGATGCTTTCGCAAAGGAGAAGAACTGACCTATTGAGGGAAGATATGGCCATCGCGATTTGCCACAACCATCTAAATAAAAACATTGAAGGCATGGTCTACACATAACCCCGAAACACACCCAAGACTGGATGCTCCGAAAAGCTCAAGTCTGGAGTGCGAGCATCTCCAGACAACCAATAAAAACTTGGAGGAGCTGAAAGTCATGCCCAACCCCGAACCTGAAGAACTGGAACGTAGGAAATGGCAAAACCGTGCCATGTGCAAACCAGACCCAGAACTGATCGATGCACAAAGTTTTTACAAAATTCTTTTTCGGATGTATAAAATATTCAATAATACATGCAATAATAATTAAATACATACATGTATTTCAGGGATGTTTAGATCCGTCTTCACACAGTAAAGTTAATAAAAAAAACTCTACATCTTTGTAAGTGGGAAAACTGCAAAATCGTCAGTGTCAAATATTATCCATGTAAGTATAAATACGTAAAACTTTAATCGGGGACGTGTGTTCAAAAAAATCCGGTTTGAGAGCGCATAATCATAATATTAAACCGCAATAAATAATAAATAATAGACAACGGACCGTGATAAGGTTAAGCGAACATGCAGCACGTCCCAACAACACAACCTGCGCCATTGGTCACATACAGATTCGGAGCTAACAGCAATTCCAACATGAATTAAAAAAACTAACATAATTATGCATTAACAGGACATAGTTATATACATTTTTAATTTGGGGAAGTATGTGAGATTATGGCCATGATAATACATAGAATGAATAAAACAGTTCAAGGTCAAGCGGTCAGATGTGCAAAAACGGATTGGGATTAGTTCAAAACGACCTAATATTAAAATTCTAAAAATAATTAAATAAAAATAAGAAATAAATTAATTTGATACAAGATTACAAATATATTACATTTACATGGTTTTGGTTGCAGGAACAATACCGAAATAGAAATGATGGAATACAATAAACATCAAAATTATTACAAATATAGAAACGACTGAATACAGAATAACAATACAGATACAAACCAAAAAATATAAACAGATTTAACACCAAAATATACAAATACACGAATTAACAGATAAATTTAGGCCTCAAAGAAAACTGGCGAGTAGTCACTGCGGGATCTGACAGATGCCTTGGATTCCCCTTGATGACTGGTTGCAGACTTTGAGAAAGTCCTTCGCCGAGAGCGAGCAAAGTACGTTGAAGGCCCCCCCAAGCCCCATTTCCCCTTTCCCCACTGTTAAAAAAAAAAACAATTCGTGAGAGAAAGGTGCCTCCCCCCCCCTTTCTCTCCTCACACTTACAGGCACCAGCAGCACTGTCGACATGTCCGGAGGGAATACGCACCGGGAATCCACCTCCATGGTTTCCCTTTCTAAAGAAAAAAAGGTCTGGTGACCAATCCCCATTCATCCAGACCTTGACTGCCTTCTGAATCCTGAGTAAAAGCAGTAAAACTGGTCGAGGTCGTAAATCAGGTCGCGTTGGCGGCGGGTTGAGCTGGTCCACCTGCCATGGCCGCCGAGTGCTGTAACAGCCTTCATTCACGGAAAAGGCTGGAAGGCTTCCCAAGCATGCGAACAATAGCACGCTCAAGGTTGAGCGAGAAGCGACTCAATCATTCCGACCACGACTTGCGGACTACTGTGATGACCTCAGCTATGTAACACTGTCATGTGGATGACTGGTTCTTCGGAAGGGTGGGTAGGCCACAGACTTGCCGGCTTGACGAAACTCTCGCAGAGCCCAGGAACAGATGCGAAGGAGCAGCCTCCCCCATCCCTGCTCGAAGTGCCTCTAAACAGAAAGGCACAAACGCTCGTGAACATCGTTTGAACACTAGGCGCAGCCGAGTATCGTGCGACACGAGGAGCTCTCAGTGACTGAGAAACAGCGTGGATAAACTCCCAAAAGAGGGTACTTTATACTTCCAGTCCAGTTGGTATCAGGAAAGCGTACCCCTCTTCGGGCCTGAAGCCTGGATGAAAGCCTTCGCTCTTGAAGCAGAGTCCGATCCGGCATCTGTTGTTATTAGCCCTCAATCGGTTGTTATAGATCTGCTCCGACCGGAGCCTCATCACCAACTGCATTGGAGGAAGGCCTCAGCTGCGATTCTCGACCGGGGGCACTCGCGCATCTGACCTCCCTACGGTCCTTCCAGCGATGAACCAAACCTTGACAGCTGACCCTCCACCTCCAGGACATAACTGAGATAGGTCGTACATGCCAGATGGCCCGGCTGCTTTCTAGGCTGTGAAGACAGCTTGCACGCGGTCTGCCTCCTAGTCATGCGTCAGCCCGCTCTCCGTCGAGTCTGCAAGAAGGAGCAGTCTCCTCCTCAGCCATCCTCCAGACTCTTGTACCCAGTTCCCTGGAATCTAGCTATACCCCCAAACAATCGACTAAAAAAGTTTATCGGAAAACAGTGTCGGATGTGGCTTACCTTCCCGTGTGAACGATACCAAGCAATTCGAGGAAAGAAGAAGAAGCTCGCTCGACTTTAGAAGCGTAGAAACTGAGAAGTGTAGAATAGGGATAACATCGTGAGTCGTAGTAAGTATCTAAGTATGATGAAGGATTGGATGAGTTTTAAAATAAACAAAGAGGTTGGAAAGCTAGTTAACACCCCGCACCATCAGATTCGGGTCAAAAAGGACTCCATTGTTGTAACGGATTAAGGCTAACCGCGATTAACAGTGTCGGGGTTTCAGAAATTAATGAACAAGCCATTGTATACACAACATCCGATTCACACTGAAAAGGTCAGACAACAGTATGAATCAAAGACCCACACCACCCAAATATATATATCAGTTTAAATTGGGTCATGGAGGCCCGCGAGAGCGATTCGCGGTTAAAAGGCTGCCAATATAGAGTGACTGTAATATAATAATATTATATATAATATATTTTAATATATAATAATAATATATACAGCGTTCGCTTTCCAAGTTTGATCAAAACTTATGATAACGAAACTGGTTAAACAAAATATTTCCATAGAACCATGTGTAAAGGGGGAAGTTTGGCCTCGAATTATGGACATAAACACAAATAAAACAAACCAAACTCCTCGAGAGGCTAACCCCAGAGCTGAGGACGGAGTATTGGTGGACAAGTCACACTGCGAGTGCAAAGTCCCCCTCACTTGACCCTTGTGCTATATTCACAGCGGAACGTCTCTTGCAGCGGTCAGAGCACCAGTGATGGAGGGGCGCATACTTTGAGTTGAAAAATGCAGAATGCTGGAGCTTTCTTATTTGGCTGCATAAATCTTGGTAGCACAAAGGGCAAATACAACACGCTTAAATACAGCCCTTCAGATTTGACTGCCGATAACAAATTCATGCATTCAAACGAGCGAGATTGACTGAGTCAGGTGGATCTGATGAATGTCATGCATATCTTCCAAACCACGGTCCAACTCCAAAGATTCATGCCTAATGATCTGCATGAACTCCAGTAGTCCATCAGCTCTCAATCTTCAAAAACAGCCTCCTCACAGTTACATTTGATGTATAACAATGAACACAAAACCCGTGAAATTGGGAACACCAGAGCACACTTCTCCCACGCGTTATATGTGGAGCACTCACACTCCGCCATGAATCCTAATGTCCAAGCCTTATGTAAATTGTCAAAACTCCTGGATGATAGCTTTGCCTATAGTTGGGAATAACGAGCATGTATCTTACATAATAGTAAAAGCACATAAACCGACACTGTCAAAAGTGAGTAGTATTGATGAAAAAATACATACCTGCAACTTTTCACACAATCTTATTCACATTTGACGAGGAATGGCAAGGAGCATTGCTACAAGCAGCAAATTGTTGTCAATGCCTACTGGAGTATTCACCAACATAATTGAGAAATAAGCACTAACGGGTCAATGCCCATCATCAAGCTTATTGACCGCCATAATACGAAGTTGGGGCATAGCAACCTTTACCGTTTCAGAAATGTAAACAAACGCTTTAATTTTACATCCCTTCCTGCATTCCACCGAGTAATAAGGATGCCTGGCCGGTTAAACCCTGAGCAGTCTTTATACCGGGATGTATACGAGGGACTTCCAAAACACTCCGTTCGTCAAATATTAGGACGCTTCGTGAGTAACTCCTCAATCATTTCTTCAACTTGCGGAATCTGAATGCGCAAGCATGCCATCATGGCGCTAAACGCACAACTTCGTGGGAGTTGGCGCATGACAAAAACCTATGAACCAGCCTCGGCATCGCTGTGAAGCTTGGCTTCAACCTCCTTACACTTCATGTTCTTGTAACGTTCCAACAAACAGCCTTTCTGTATCACAGCAAAGAATAAAGGAATGCGACTTGTTGATCTTCTAGCACAACAAGTAAAACCCTGTCATGCAATCTCTCAATCTCGTTATGTCGTTGCACTCAACTGCCAATCGGATTTCTTTATCTTCCGAACTTGAACATCGAATAATCGATGCAGCGATGCATCGCGCGCTTTCCTGTCCTCACCTCGTTCAATGCTTTAATATAATCAATCACCATCAATTGACGCTATCGTCTCTATAAACGAGGTTGCTCGGACAAAAGACAGCGGGCGCTGGATTCAACTGCAGGTACAACGAGCGTGAGATACGTACAGTACGTAACAGACCGTGCAGAAAGTTGATAGGGTTTATGCCACCTGTGATTTTTTTTTGCACATTGAAACTTTTTTGGTTCTCCTTGCAAAGATTACGATCGCAATAAGTTGCGAAATGAACAAATTGGTCATACTAAACTAAATACAATCGAACTACGTATACAACATCGTAGCGAATACTGTAATATATATTATATGTCTGGACGGGGTCGGCCGCACAACCGAACCTCGAGAAGCCGCAAAGTGAGCGGACACGACGATGCGATATAGATCGCGCGGATAATCGAGCGACGGTCCCTGTACAAGAACCCGAAATACGCCAACGCAAGATCACTGTAGGGGTACGATTTAGCCAATCTTAATTACACTAAATACCACATCCAACTACGGGGTTAACACCCTCAGAACGGATTGTACGAACAAACCGCCGGCAGCGCTGCATCGAGCCGCTATCCCGAAACGCGGTCAAATGTCTCCCTAATAGGCACTGCGTACGCGGTCACCGCCTCTGGCAGGCGCTTCTGTCCGCTCTCTCACACAACCGCGGATTGCGCGACACAGCAAGTCAGCTGGCGCCCCCACTCGCCACCTGCGACGCACGACTCACAGCAGCCCTTCTTCTTCGGTCTCCGAACCCCAACTGCGCAAAAAGCTTACTCCCCACGGGACTCCTTATACGACTCACGAGCTCTTTTGGAATTTCTTCACGGACCTTCAATCACCGCGATACATTCCACAATTTTTGGATCTCTTTCCTCGACTTTGGATTCTCACCGACTTTCACGCGAACTCATCCACAACCTGCATCCTCGAACAAAAAAGAATTCCCTTAAATCCGTGCACCATCCGACCCGAACTCATCCTATCACCCGCGCTCAACCAGGTGGAGGAGTGTGACGTCAAGCAGGTTATCTCTCTTTCGAAGAATATGGGAGGACGTCTCATTGTTCTTTTTCCCATATAATGATCGCAGCGGCCATCTAATGATTTCAAAACATTAAACAAATTGATCGTGACACTAGAGGAACTGACATGACATAGCTGACTAAGGAACCTGTATGGTGTGCATGATTCCAAATTTCCAACAATATATATATATATATTATAATAATAATAAATAATAAAGCATAGAACGTACATCCCTTAAATGAATCCCTTTAGTGGAAGTGCGGGGCTGGGATTTCGGGTCCTGAGTTAAGCCCTGTGCCACATGGGGAATAAACCAATGGGGTGACTCAGCCTTCACCTTCGATGTTAGCAAAATCCTACATGTACTGTATAATGTATCAGTCCAGCCGAAACCAGTGTGTAAACAGCCGATGACATAGCACTCAAGGAAGAGGAAGAAATTTCTCCACCTTTTGTTGGCATTAAACGCGAAATATTATGACCCAACTTTATTTACACATGTAGCCCAACAACTTAAGAAACAAAATCTACAAATTTCAAAATTCATAAAAATACAAAATAGAATATGGTGAATAAATGTACCACCCCACGACTAATGCTAATGTGAAGACATAGAAGCCATACAGCCTGCCGAATACAGCGATTTAAATTACGAATACCATGCCAATATACATAACACTTGCCTTCCAAGGAATAATGAATTCATCGAGTGCATCCCTTCTGTCCACGTCACAGCAATACACTACTGTAAGACACATAAAAGAACCGATAAACATAAACTGTAATCGGCCAAAGTTATGAACGTGCGCAACCATCCATATCCAAACAGGCATATATGGATTGGTCCCAACCTTTTGCTGCTACACGCCCACATCCGCAAGTTTCACGAGATTGGAACATTGCTGGGGATTTGCTATCCATTCAACGCGACGTCATAGGTTAGGACTGATGTGCGATGAGTGCTCACAGTGCATTACCAATCATCCAAAGATTTGTTTGATGGTTAGTCAGGTTTGGCAAGAGTCAAGTTACCACATCAATCCGACCAATTCTGTAAGGACATCCTTGTGCGTGGGCATTCACACGAAACAGGAAATCTCCCCAAACGTTCGACAAATTGAAAGCAAGGAAATGCCTCGAATCAATTGTATACTGTGGTTAAATTCCTTACAACTGAAAGAAGGGAATCGGCCGAACCATGAAAACCCGCATACCATTACCTCCAAACAAATTTACAATGCATTAATGCATTCAAAGCAGGGCGTCCCGCATCGCAACCACAGATCATCTCGACGAGATATGGTGAACGTGATCATAACCCAGAAAATGCATTCCACTCAGACCAATGGGTGAACTAACCATCAGCCACGAAATGCAAGGCCATGGTGAATTAGGCTGTTTGTTCGGCCCTGAAAACATTCATGAAGCTCTCGCAACATGTATTTGTACGTTCTGCAGTCAGTTGAATCAGTATGGAGTGTTGCAAACTGACACCTATTTTTCTGCGATGCCTGCTTCAGCTCGGCAGTCTTCAAGACCGTCTTTTCAGAGCGCTACTGTTCACTCGTTATGTGACTTGGTGTGCCCTACACACTTCGTGATGAGCGGTGACTCCAGAACTTTCATTCACAAATAAAGCATACAAGTTTACTGGCCGCTCTAGAAGCAAATTTATGATGAACTGACTTGGTTTGGAAGATGATCTATGACGGTCCACGTTGAAAATCCGAGCTTCATAGTCATCTAACCCAAAGTGTCTATGAATGCGTGCTAGTTCTTATATACACTATCAAAGGTAGAAGTAGCGAATACACATTAGAAGTTTCATATATCTTGCCATTAGTTAGTAGGTATAAGTGAACGTGTTCAATCTACTTAGTTATGCTATCAGCAAAATGTTAACCGGAGCTGTGTATGCGAGCGTGCCTGTAATACACTCCAAGAACTTAGGATTTCATGCTGTTTGCTTAATGTGGTGTGGCTTGGTCTTGGATTCATCCGCTCGGGTCGCACACGGTTCGAGCACGCTAGCGGCTCGTTCCGTACGAGCGCCGTCGAGGGTGATAATACTCGGTAAACTCGCCTCGTGGAGCTCTAGGTATTTTGAAGATTGGCAAATAATCATGTACCACGTGGTGTAATTATTGACGATTCACGGT
>CM068963.1:76742639-76754931 GCA_035128595.1 Eptatretus atami | reverse complement strand
ATCAAGCTGTGGTGCATCATTTGGGAATGTCAAGATCTCTGACCTTGGTGTTGCAGATGATGCAGTCATCTTTGCAGAGACTTTAGATATCCTTTTGGGGGCCCTCGAGGTGCTGAATGAGGAAGTCGGAGCCACTGGATTACGGGTTTCCTGGGTCAAAACTAAGATCCAGGCTTTCAATACATCTTGGATGCTGCTGTCCTGTCTGTGGCCTGTTTGTGGTGAGGCTGTGAGTCAGAGGTCAACAGACGTCTGGGTCGGGCCTGGGGAGTCATGGATTCACTGGATCTTGGGTGTGGTGCTGCCGGTACCTGTGCAGGAGGACGAAAGTCCGAGTCTTAAGGTCCTTGGTCTTCCAGTCTTGCTCTGTGGATGTGAGACTTGGACTCTGACCAGGGATCTGAGATGGAGACTTAATTCCTTTGGCACCAGGTCTCTTCAGAGAATCCTTGGCTATCGCTGGTCAGACTTTGTGTCCAACGAGCGGTTGCTGAGAGAGACTCAAATGAGATTTGTTACCTGCATAGTCCGTGAGTGTCAGCTGTGGCTGTATGGACATTGGCTAGTTTTCCTGATGCTGATCCTGCTCACCAGATTTTCTCAGCGAGGGAGTCTCGTGAGTGGAGGAGGCCAATGGGCTGACCACGTTCCTCATGGTTGCAGCAGGTTGATCGGCATCTCAAGGAGATGGGGATGGGCCAGGCTCTACCTGGTGGATGGCCAGACGGAGGCCCTGGAGTACTGGCGGAAAGTGGACGCAGCAACGTGCTGCTCTGGCGCATGCTCCCATACCTGACCTCACCTGATTAATAAGTTCCAGAGAAAACATTATTTAACATTTTTCTTAAATCCATTATGGCTGTCAAACCATGTGGCATGAATTATTCCTTAACAACCTTGTACATGCATGCTTTGGAAACATTTATGTGAAGTTTGCCCATCGATCTGTCTGACAGTTCTGGATAAGATTTTTTTATATGTTTTAGGTTAAATCAGGGGCGTAGCCAGAGGTCCAAAAGAGATGAGGCGAAAAGAGGTGAACTTGGTTATGTGAGGTGCGCGTAGCGAAAAGTTTGCAATCCCCAGAGGCCAATGCATTTTTGATGCCCAGAAACCTATTCTTGGCTAATTTCAATGCTCAAAATGGGAGCTCAGATGGCCAGAGGGCTCAGGCCAGATCATATTTCAGGAAATGAGCGACGAGGCAACTGCCTCGTCTGCCTCAGCCTGGCTACGCCAGTGTAAATCCAATATGGTTGCCAAACCATGTGACCTATGATGTCATTTGTGTGACCATTTTGTTCCTCATGGATAGCTGGTCATATGTGTAAAGTTTTGCCTCGATCTGTTAAGCCATTTCAGAGAAGATTTTTGAAAGTTTATTTTTTTTTTTACAAAAAACAATATGGCTACCAAATCATGTGATTGATGATGTCATCAAAAAAAATTGGTGCACCATTTTATCCCTAGATGACCCTCAAATTTTCTTACTTATCGGATGTAGCGTCCTACATGTGCAATTATGATGTCATAAAGAAGGCACTGATAACATCATAAAAAATTACACTCATTCCCCATGAGGAGTACTTGCTATTTGCCAATTTCAAATTTTCCCTTGGTGTGGCTTGAGATACAGAGTCCAAAGTTTTTCCGTTTTTCCAATATGGCTCCATACCACGTGACCTATAATGTCATAATTATCATTATAACATTCTACATGAGAAGTTGCAACAATCGTGAAAATTTCATCTCAATCCGACAAGCGGTTGCGGAGAAAACTATGAAAGTTCTGTGCGGATAAACAAACAGACAAATAAACAAGACAAGCCGGTAGGCGGCGATGGTCGCCGAGCATGGAAACTATAAGATATAGAGCAAAATGGATGTCATATAGCGGATAGGGAATCACCTAAGATTATGCATATCAAATGTCATCCAGTTCCATCGACTGATAACTACTTGGTATCCATTTGAATGAAAAGTACCGAAAATGCGGTTTGAAATCGGAAATCCCAAAGTTCGAGGGGTGCTGTGGATGAACAAAAATCTAAATCGAAAATCCGGCTTGATCGTTTGTGCACATGTATTCCAGATCATTAGTGTGAATTTTCATGACCATCCGACCATAACCCTAGGAGGAGTAGCATTTGGCGCAAAGGCACCTCAGTAGGGTGAATATACTGATTCTGGCTCACTTTTCCCCATGTAAGTGAATGGGGGTTTTCAGCGATTCATTTTTTTTTCCTAAAAAGTAAACCCCCTTTTTATCCCAAGGTATATTTATTGTCTCCCCTTTTAACCTAGGGGCACTCTATTCAAATAACCAATGCAACAAGATAAAGATTTGTTCAAGTAGCAAAGTAGTAATGTGATTGTTAAAGGTGATTCTGAAGAAATATCTGAAACATGTAAGCCTAGGACACTCTTTTAAAATAACCAATGCATATTGTTAGCTCACTCATTGAACCTATAAAGATTGTTATTCTCAAATTCCTTCAATAGTTTCATTTCTTTGCACAATAATCCCCATCTAAAATATTTAAAAAATAAACATTTAATCTTATATTTTTCAAGATACCCTTTTGTGTCATTATGAAATGATATACTTCTCTTAATGATCTCATCTGACCACCTCCTGAGTTGCATATCATTTGAGATTGTAGTAAATTATTTTTCATTGTTCAATTGATAACCATCAATTTTTCAGTCCATTCAAGGATTTTATTATTTTCTTTACATCCTCTAACTTATAGTTTTTAAATTGATTCGCTTATTTGTTTTATTTACCTTTGTTTTAGTTATTTTTTCAATAAGACTTATTTGATATTTTTCAACATTCATTATGTTTTCCATTTATATACCAAGACTGAGATTTTCTCCACTCTTAGTTTGATTAATACTTGGTTCGACCATTTATATATTGTGAAAAAGACGGCGGTAGCCCTTAAAACCCCTAACCCATATTGTATTCTATATACTCTATGATTAAATATTCACTCTATCATACAATATCCATATGGAACACAATCTATTCCATTATCTAAATAAATTCTTATCATCAAAGGCTCCTAATGCCTTTTATTTACTTCTTCACTATATATCTTATGTTTATAACTTTTATTGTATTCATTTTCCTGTATTCTTCTTTCTTATTCATCAAACAATTATAATAATTTCTAAAGTTCTTGATTTCTTTATTAAATATTCTTTATTCCCTTTAACCTTTTATCAATCTGATCACCATATTATAAGCATATGCCTTTGCTCTCAATCCAATAAACTCGCTCATTACTTTTCCACCCAACTCATCCTTAAACTTACCATAACCTTTTCATTCTTTTTGAAAATAACTCACTTCTTCTACTAAATTACTTGTATCATATACTCCAATATTTTTCTTCATATCTTTATAACATCATCCGTTTTTATATCTAGGATAAAACTATCAGTGTCCATATACAACAATGAAACATTTTCACCATACTCTTTCTTTAAGCCATTATACAAATAATCATACATCAATATCTTTGATAAATCAAGAAACTGCTTGTCCAATTAAATTGGTTTATCCATTACAATACTTTCCTTTTCCATATGAATAGCAGAAAAGTTCTCTGAAAAAACTTCTTCTCTCTTAAAACTTGGTTTATTTATCATCTAGAAGCTTCTTCCAAGATGTTGCAAATCTAATGTTTTGCCTGTTTCTAACATTCTCCATTGTCTTCCAAAGACAGCATTGTTCATCAATTTATAGAATTCCCCTTCAAATTTTACTTTTGTATTTGTTTCTCATATCTGTATTGAATTTAATATACTTTTCATCCAAGGACTTTGTTTAAATTTTAAAAACTCTATGAATTTTAGCTACTCTCAATTCTTCTCTCAAAAACTGTTTCAAGCTTCTCTGATGCAAAACATATCCCTCTTTATCATAGAATGTTGTGTAATAACTTTTTTGTTGATTTGCCTTGAATATTAAAACTTTTTATGTATTCACTTAACCATTCTTTCTTTGGGGTTTCTTTCTCACATGCAAAAGGAAGGTCTTTATGCTTATTATGAAGATCACTCGGGTACCTCAAATCAACTTCAAAATAATAACCTTCTTCTTCCTCATTTCAATTCCTCTTGAGAAGAAATAACAATATTCATCAAAGCCTTTCATAATCCTTTTCTTCCACCCACTCTAATTTACCATAAGGCAGAGATTGAGACATTGCCCATCCATACAAATTATTCGCATCAAAATACATCAAATAATTACTATCTTTTTCACTATCATAATTGGAAGATATTTATTATTTGCTTTAGCATATCTTTTTGAACATACTTGTGATATTCCACCTCTCTTAGACTTCTCAATCATCAAAGCATATCTACATCACTGATTAAATCTATATCTTTGTTTTGTCATTTCAACATTGCACTCCAAGCTAAACCAGGAGCTATGAAATAGTGGGCAGGATCTAATCCATAACATTTTTATTATGACAGAGTGATCTAAAAGCTTCAAACACATCAGCGAACAATAAAACATCTGTTTTTAGATACAAATCATGATATTTCCAAGGTTCTTATCTTAAATATTTTCCAAATTTTTTGTGCGTGTTTATATTCCTTATCACTTATCTCCTTTTCATAAAGGTTATTATAGAAACTTTCTTTTGAAGGAAGTCGTGTTTCTTTAAATCTATAAATGATCCATATAATCATAAGGATAAATTCCCTTACTTGTAAGAATTTTCTCTTTACTTTGAATTTTATTCTTGTTTGAATTTCCTCTAGTTAGAATTCCCTCTTTAATCAGATTTCATCTTTAATCAGAATTTCCTCTTGTTAGAATTCATTCATTGTTTGAATTTTCTTTATAATTAGAATTTCATCTTCAGTTTAGAATTTCTTCATTAATTTCCTCATTAATTAGAATTTCCTCTTTCTTTGAATTCTCTCTTTAATCTGAATTTCCTCTTTAGTTAGAATTTCCTCTTTGGAAAGAATGAATTAAGATTTGGAAAAGAGCCCGTGGAGCTTAGATTTGATGCTAGGTCGGCTAGTGGTGTTCCCATAAACTTGCAAGAATCTAGAAACCTAATACGAGTTAAAGGTTTTGTGAATATCAGTTTTGTAAACGAAATATACTTTTGACTTGTGTTTGTTATGGCAGAAATATTCCCTGGTGTTTTGAAAGTTCATTTATAAATAGATGTGTATCATAGTGCGCTGTTGTGAAGAAAGACTGGATAAAAAGAAGGAAATTTATAATTAAGATTACAACAGGAATGAGCGGGACTCTATATTACCAGTAAGATGACAATGATCCCTAACTTTAGACTCCTCATTCCTCCTCACAAATATGACAGATTATTGTTCTTTCTAAATTCTAAATTTTTCTTCTTCGGTTATTTCATCGGTTCATTTGTTTCTTTCATTAATTTAGTTAGTCTTATACAATCCTTTTCTAATCGTTTTACAAACTCTTGTGAAGCTTTTTTTCCACTATAATGTTCAAGTTTATTTATACTTTTCTCCAACAGATGATTTGATATAATAACAGAAACCACAAGGAATATGTTTTTGATATTTATTTGTATGTGATTCTTTTGGATTAAGAAGCAGTATTTATTTTTTTAGATACATTCAAAATCAGCGTATATCACAAATGGGTGCATGATAGATTTATTATAATCTTCAAAAGAAATCTTTCACCAGGTTTGGCATTGTAATTACAGCTGATTTATGATTACTACAATATTTTTGAATGTTGTTCTATTCGTTCTTTGTATGAAATGAATTAAGACATCGCTTACAGGATATATTTGTTTGCTGTTCTGATACCTGAGAAGAGATTAATCTTGATAAATTATTGATGTATGTGTAATGTGAATTCTTTCCAACACAAAATATAAAAGATCAATGTGTGTTTCTTCATTTTTAGTTGTTTGAAATTTTAATATTTGAACTTTGTTTGTATCCGTTAATCCATATACATTAATAGAAAGATTATTCTTTTTCTCAAATTTAGGAATATCTGTTAGTGGCATTGGGAATTTAAAATCTTTAATGTCCAAGGTATTCTCATATTTCTATAATTGTTTTACTCTTTCTGAATTACATTTTGGTGGATGTAAGTGAGCAAGAACAGACCAGAGAAAAAATTTATTATCATTGTTCTTAATATTAACACTGCCTTCTTAGTTTTATTTCTTTTGGTATTCAATATAAGAATCTTTAAGAGGGTTTGATTTTAGAATGTGTATATCTAAAAAGATGATTTTTAAATATTAATCCACTTCCTACCACTGTATTATCACATCCTCCTCTTGTCTTGATAGTTCTTCATAACCCCACTATTCAAAAATCTAGAAATGATGTTTATAAAATGAAGATCTGTTCTTTCATATAGGAGTTTGTTCTTCATCTTGTCTTTTCATATTCATTTTCACTTCCATATAAAACTTTAAAGTTTTCATTTCTTTTAATGTCTTTTAATAAACTTTTCAACATCAGGTTTCACTATTTCAATTGATTCAGCTATTGATGATGGACCGGGTTCTCCAATTGAAAATCCTTATTTTTATATGCCTTTAAATGCCCATCAGTGTTTTCATATAATAGTCTCCCTTTACTTTAAACTCATTTTCTTGTGTTTTTTGTGATTGAAGTGATTCTATATAACTACTCTTCAAAACATACCTTTGAGCAGATTATCACAATGTTTCTTTCCACTCAAGAGGAGATATTTGATGAAATAGATTAAATGTGTGTTTGTTAGTTCGGAGGTGTTTCTATAATGTTTATATTCCGTGATTACAAACATCGCAGTAATGTTGTATTCACCATATTTATATAATAAAACTTGCTTAAATAAAAATTCTTGATGAAAATTTCGTTTATTTTACAGGTGAATCTGTGCTTAAAACAACTTTATCCTCCAACTTTTTCACTTAATAAATACAATGTTCAAGACACAAAAGACAAGTTTCAATCAATCTCTTCATTTGTAAAAGATACTGAGAAATATGTCAATGATGTAAATTGAACAAAGATAAATATAACAACTATGGATAATCTATGGATAATAATATAGTTCTTCAATTTCCTCATGGAAGGGCTTTAGTATACCTGGAAGAACACAATTAAAGTATCTCACAAAAGTTTCTCCTCTCCTTCTGGTAATATATTCAAAACTAGAAAAGCAATGAACAAGAAAAAGTAATCAAAAATAAAAACCGTTATGGATGAAGCTTAGAAGAAAAGATAAGACCATCTGTAATATGCAGGAGAAATTTGTATTTTTTCAAAACCATAAAGATGTAAATCCTGATGAAATAATGGATGTTAATATATCAGGTGAAATGACATTTCTTTCAATAGTAGTTAAGGATATTTTAAAATTACCTTAATATAAAAAATGTAGCAGTTGAATCTGTTAATGAAAAAAAGTATATAGATATCGATGGTAATGTTTTTCTACTAATTAAATGTGAGTCAATATTCACTGAAGATTTTGAAGATTATGAGAGTGATTATGATACGAGAGTTTGCATTCAACGATAGTTATGATACCGAGAGTTTGTGTTCAATACGATAGTTAGAAAGTTATAGATGATTCTGAAAGTATCGAAGATGATATCGAAGATGAATTTCAGTTTAAGTAAAGTTTTACTTTATAAATATGATAGACTTCCCTGATTCTCCATATGACAAATTGAGAATTGTCCTGCGTGTGAAAGACGGGATTAAACACAGAGTCAAAAGCCTAATAAACAATGTATATTTGTGATATCTTCAAATTAATGTAATAAAAATTTTAAAAAGGAAAAATAATTCTTTTAGATTTACACAAAAATGAAATTACTTACAAGATTGATTAGAGAAATGAATGTAAAGTATGAGGGGGATACACACCTTTCCTTACAAGGAAGAAACTGAACGTATTCGAGAATGTTCAAAGATTGTTGTTATATATTATTCATGGATGGGATTTTCAGGGAAAATATCAACACAAGATATTGCATAAAATAAATAATCGATTATCTTGAATAAACTGAACTTAGGATAAAATATAGTTTCTAAAAAAGCCAACAATAAATTAAATAACCTGTTTCCAAATATATATAAATTGAATGATTTTTTTACACCATTTGGGAAAATAAGATAAAATTTAACATCATAAAAATCTTCCAAATTCATTAAGATTCTCATAAGTTGGTTCAAGCGGATGTGGAAAACCTGCTTCTTTGAAGATGTCCTGACTCCCAACTTTTTAGATTATGATAATTTAATAATTTTCACAAAGTCGAGTTTTCACACAGAGTATCAACTACTCTCACAAGGTTGTAATGCTGGTCTTCAAAAGAAGATATCATCGGTTTATTTAAACTTCAAAAAAACCTAAATGATTTAACATTGAAGATATAATTCAACTATTTTGTGATACACAGAGATGTAAAAAGAATATCAAAACGTATACTTGTATTCTTAGTGATAATACGGATAAATATTCCGGTCTCCCCAGATTTGGAAAACTAAAAGAACCTCTTATCTTATGAATTGTGTTAATGAGAGAAACCAATGTTAATGAGCACATGCTACTACACAAGAGCGGAGACTTTTTTTTTTATTATATTATTATTTTTTTTTTTTTGTATACCAATTCCAGTGCTCGTATCGAGAGCTAACAACACAACGCACGCAAGGGGGCATGAACAAGAGGGCGGGATGGAAAGGGACAAAACAGTGGGAACAAGACACATTAGGTATCTGTGAAGGGAGAGGGATGGGGAATGCGGGGAACATGGGAAGAGAAGATGGACATTAACAGGGACTTCACGGAAGGAACAGCAGGGAATTGAGAAGTGGGCTTGAGTGGATTATCGGGGGTAGAGAAAGATTCGAGGATTTGGAGGGGTATGATAAGAGGTTGGTGGTGAACAGCTGTTTTGAAAGCCTGGAGGGAAGAATGGAAAAGAATAGGTGAGGGGTTTATTCCAAAGCGGAAAAAAGGGATGAAGGAGTGAAGCGTGAGCAGTGGCTTCGTGATTTTGGAGTTTTACAGAAGGGGATTGTTGGCGACTTGACGCCCTGTGCAATGTGGTGGGGACAATGGCAGAGATGAGCAGTGGGGGCAAGGCTGAGAGGAGTCGGTAGAAAGACAGAAGACCACCGACCAATCCCTCGGTGATGAGGAGAAGGCCAAAGACTTCAGCTTCATGCGGAAGATGTCGCATGATCCTAAATATGCCTGTTCGACAGCGTTCTGCAAGCCGAGTAAGGGTTGGGAGGCAGGGAGCACCAGCCCAGAGGGAGAGCAGTACTTCCATCAGCTACGGACAAAAGCTTTGATGCGCAGGCTCAAAGAGGGCCGAGAAGACTTTGCACGACGAGATTCCCAGTCGGCGACCTGGCTTTGAGGCGACGGTTGAAATTGACTTCTCCCAGGAAAAGGTCTGGCGATAGTGAGACCCAGAAGCTTGAAAGAAAAAGACTTCTTCGCAAGGATTGTTGAGAAAGTGGCATGGGGGGTTTTCTAACGGTCCCTTTCGAAGGACATAGTAGAGTGTGAGATTTGTCTGGATTGAAAACTCTATGTCATGTGTTGGACCAGTCTTGTGATTTTATCCAGATCTCGTGAGCGGAAGAAGCTGCTGCCTTGCCGGTCTGAGGGATGACAGATGGTACGCAGAGGTGAGATCATCGCAAAGAGATATAAGAGGATTTTCCAGAGGCGGAGTAATCATTATGAAAACCAGAAAAGAACAGGCGCCAGAAAGCTACTTTGAAGGAACTCCAGCCTGCACAGGAAGAGGGGATGAATAGACTCCATTTAGGCCACACTTGACTGCGACAGGAAGGAAGTCTCGAGCCATGAGTGGAGGATGCCTTGGATACCATGGGAAGAAGAGTTTTGTGAGTCAGTAGCAGCGGTGCCAGACTGTGTCAAAAGCACGTGATATGTCCAGGGATACGGCTCGGATTTCCTGTCTGGCATGAGACCTCATCCATTGATGGAGAAGCAGAAGGCAGCATATCCAGGTTAGATGACCTGGTCTGAAACCAAATTGATGATCGAAATCAAGCATTGAAAGAGGAAGGATTTCATGTCTGAAGCAGATGATGGATTCCATAACCTTGCTGATGATTGGAGAAAGGCTGATTGGTCTGGTATTACCAGGGATTCTGTTTTCTGCAGCCTTTTTTTAGCAGGGCAGTGATGTTAAGCAGAATTTCCAAGCAATCGGCAGAAATGACCTCTGAGCAAAGAATGAAGAGGTGAATAGAACAAGAGAAAGGTGAGCAAGGGCAGAAAGAGAGGCTTGAGGACCAACAGTGGCTGATGCGTCTGGACGCGGTTGCAGAATCTGAGTCGAGGTTTGAAAGGCAAGCTCTCCACCTTGTTTAGACAGAAAGGACCACAGAGTCCAGGACATTGGGTGCGACTGGGTAAGTGGCGTTGAGAAAGTTGAGTGGGTTTAGGGACACAGATTTAGCTGCAAAACACGAGCTTTAGACATTCAGCTTATCACGTGCGGTATCAGCAGTGCGACCCATTGAGGTATGGGAGGGGAGGAGGGGAACATACACCAGACATAGAATTGATTAACGGCCACCAAGGATTTGAGGAGGAAGAGAGGTTTGAGATTTCAGACTTGAGATGAGAAAGATGTTGTTTCTGGCTCTCCTGAGGGTAGATACACACTTGTTCCGAGCTTTGTGTGGAAGGAACTGAGATTCCCCAGTTGGTTTGCTTTCCATGCAGGCAAAGGCAAGTTGTTTTCAGGACAACTGCCCGCCAAAGCTTTCAGTAAACCAAGGGCGGAGAGGAAGGTAAGGACAACTTGAAGAAGAGGGGATAAAAATCTTGCAATGAGGTAGAGCAAAGTTTCTTTGAAAGATTCCCAGCATGAGTTGATGTTTGAGAAAGTAGTGATAGGAGACCAGTCATGTAAGTTGATAGCTGCTTGGAGACCCTGCCAGTCGCTTGCGTGAAATGCCAGACTCGACGGCGGTGAGGTGGTTCTCTGATAACACCAGAGAGATGTCCACTTGACAAGGACGTTGGTCAAAAACCGCTAATAGATGGGCGGAGGAAGATCAGCAGATATTGTCAAGGGAAATTTGTCAAAATCAGATCTAGAAGAGATGGAGTATCCATTGGTTGAATTCTCGGGTCGGGAAATTGACCGACTGTGAGTTCAGTCCCAAATTGAGTCACATGAAACTTCTTGCTGAGGGTTACATGACCGGTTGAGAGAGGTACCCACACCTAGCAACTGGCCATGATGACAAAGGAGTCACCACATAAGAGAGGAAGAGAGAGTTTGGATAGAGAAGATAGAACATGGTCCATGTTTTCGATAGTGAGGGTGTAATGGAAGTCCATCCTATTCGGTGGACGGCTACCAGTACACATATAAACATGAGGGGGAGTGGAGGGGAAAGCCCGTAGCCAGAGTATTTCCTGGGGGTGTGGTGGAGTGAGATGCAGCTGCAGGAGATGAGGAATAGAGTCTTTATGAAGAGAGGCAACACCTCCACCCATGAGACGAGGCTTAAGGTCTGTCAAAACCGGCAGGACGGGAGTAACCGGGGAGAGACTACTTGGGAGTCAACACGTCACTGGGAGAGGAAAGTTCTGTTAGGCAGATTATGTCTGGTTTGTCAGTGGCAGCACTGTATGGAA
Source organism: Eptatretus atami (assembly GCA_035128595.1). Taxonomy (NCBI): domain Eukaryota; kingdom Metazoa; phylum Chordata; class Myxini; order Myxiniformes; family Myxinidae; genus Eptatretus; species Eptatretus atami. The sequence goes on along the minus strand of CM068963.1, from coordinate 76,743,248 downwards.
AACTGAAAGGTTTGAGCGAAAGGCCCCGGATCATTTGAGAGTCACACTTTGTAAAATGCAAGGAGTAGGGGAGGAGCTTTGGTTGCAGGGTGGGGGGGGAAAGGGGAGGTAAAAAGGGGAACAAAGGGACGAGGGGGAGGTACAGGAGGGTGGTTGAAAGTGTGGGGGTTGCAAGAATAGCTTAGCAGGAGGGGACGACATGAGAGGAGAAAAAAGGCTCTGTAGGTGCTGGGGGAGAGGGGGGACAAGAGCAAGGAAGAAGGCATTCGAGGATTTGAGAGGTGGAGTGGAAGGAGATGGAAGGTGAGAGGGCAGTGGAGGGAGGCGCTTGGTGGATGATGAGGGGGGGGCAACTTTGAGAAGGTATTGTATTGTAGGGGATGAAAGGTGGGAGAAAAGGTGGAGGGGGCGAATTTAATTGAGAGAGTGAGTAGGAGCTGTGGAGGAGAACAGTTGCTGAATTCTCTCCAGGGAGAGAAGAAATTACAAGACATTCGTCTTGTCAATTGTATTTATCTTAGTCAATCATACTTTCAACTTCCCTCGTCGTTCCATCAGGACGAAACAATGCTAATACTTTCTTATTTTATTTCAGTTAAATTCAATAGA
>CM068963.1:76706808-76722505 GCA_035128595.1 Eptatretus atami | reverse complement strand
TTGCTTGTATTAATCTCGCGTCAAGTCTGCACTGTGTCTGCTTTTATAAGTTGCTTGCATAATTGTCGCAGCACACCTCTCTCATCTTCCCCTGCGTAACACACCCAATAAACCTTTTTCCTCTGCCACATGCTTTTCTCCGCTTTAGTGTAAATAAATCATTGTAGAAATGTTCCCAGCTCGTCTTTGTCTTTTCCTCCATTAGTAGCATGGTTCAGGATCTGAGTTTAGCCGGTCTTTATCCGATAATCGTTGCTTCCTCAGCAGTACGGTCTTAGCAGTTCGCTCGCCGCATCCAATCCGGAACGATAGTTGGGTAGGTTTGGTAGTTGGAAGTTGAGCTTACTTAGTCAGTAGAGGATGATCCGTTGGCAAGGTACCGAGGGCGTGGTTCCCAGTAGTTGAAATCGGCGTGGTTAATTAGGATAATTGGATTCTCGAGCAGTGAGACCACACACCGTGTTGAGTATTCGGGGTCCAGCTGGTGTTAAGCGACCCACCGCGTCACGGAATTATCCGTGAGCGACAGCCTACAATTCCGGGGAGCCTAGTGGGAATCGACGTAAATTCCCCCACCTAGTGGTCGTTCTTGCCACCGGACCCTGGCCCGCAACAATATATACATATGCACACACACACACATAGACTGTACATATATATTAGTGTCTGTGTCGGAGTGGCGACCCGTCCAGGATTGTGCCCAATAGCCAAGGAGACTGCTTAGGCAGCACCAACGCTCCGCACAGAGTATGGCCCCAATCTCCTATCTCCAATATATTAGTGTGGATCGGCTTGTTACGCTCACCTCTCCACACGTCGTTGCAGAGGTGGACATTACAGATCTGCTGTGTTGGCATTATTTACAGCAATCATCATCCAAACATTTATTTTTTCCAAATTTATTTGTAATATTGGTGATATATTTATTTGAAATTTATTTGTACTGTAAGAAGGTCCAAGTGGTCTAAACTCTAAATGGTCAAGGGTCTAAGTTGTCTAATCTGTCTGAAGGGTGTAAGGGGTCTTAAGGGTTTTGGGGAATTATCATTCAAACAGCATGTGATTAATAGGCATACAGTGTTGTCTTCATGGCTTCCCCGACTGACTCACGGCTTCACCACCTCACCGCCTCACCGTGCTTTTCTTTTTTATACATATAGTAGTTTATTAAAAACACACCAACACGTAACCACGACATTATAAAAAAAAACCCCACCACGACGTAACCACCATGTTACTAAAAACATCTCACCTCTATGTTATTCAAAACAACTCACCACATGTTGCTCAAGAGACCGACTTGTTTTAACTGAGCATAATTACTTAAGCATAAGTACATTGTAGTTGCCGTGTTGTCATGATTTACACCAAGCAGAATGCAAACATTTATTTTGAAAATTTATTTGTAATGTTCACGATAATACATTTTTATAAAGAATTTAAGTGGAAGTGAGATTAAGTTTGAACAAAAAATTTTTTTTAAAAAAAATAACCTGAGGAACGTACATGGGAGTGTTCGGACATAACAGGGAGGTATTCGGAATAAACGGAGTGTTTAGGATACACATGAAGAGGATGCGAGGTCGGAGTTGGTTCAAATTTCAATAATGTTGAGGGCATTCGTGACAGTCAACAAAACATGATTAATATATAAATATGTATATAATACGATAAAATAATGTTATTAATGAAATAGTATACGAATAAGTATATATAAATTATAATATATATATATATTATATATATATATATGTATATATACTATTATAATAATAACTTATATGTATATTAGAATATGTATTAAGTACATTATAATCTGTATATACATATACATATTATATGACATATAATATATAAACATATATGTAATCTGTAGTATAACATATTTATATATAATTATATTAATATATCAGTATTAGATAAAAAAAAATATATTATATATAACTACTGTATGGTTTATATACACGTATGTTTGTATATACAGGGCTGCAAAAGTAGGTAGAATGAAACAAGTACATCCTTATAGGTCAGCGGTATAGGTCAATTTGTACTTAACCAACGGTGTGACCAACTAAAGAGGTCATATGAAAATGGATCAGTAACTCATTTGGGCCATGTGCATTTTTGTGTGTCCGGCCATGAAATTTCACATGAAGGAACCCCATTAAAAAATTTTGCAATTTTGAAAATCAGTGAATTACCATAACTACAAAGCAATGCGCCTATTTTACATGAGGTATTGAAATGTGCATAGAAGAACAGGGAAACTACTATTACTTATGAATACTTAGATAAATATAATGTACTTGAGGCTTTAATAAAGCAAAAAACTATTTCCGGCCGTACTTCGAAAATCATAACTACAGAACACATTTGCTAATTGTCATATTTTTCTTATTTTTATAATGTTTCGTTTATCGCATAAAAAATGAGAAATTTTTGAAACAAATTTCTATAGCAAATATAACAATATTGATGAAGTTTTCACAAGTATAATATATGTTAACCAACAGATTGTTTACGAGAAATGAAATAAAAATAAATATTGAGCGAGTGTCACTGATATGTACCCATCATGTCGTTGCATTTTTGGTCACATGTAAGTTCGTTGCCATAACACTGCTGCTGTGCACAATGCCTCGTAAGCAGAGCAACTGCTTGATGAGCAGTGCAGTGTGGTAAATTGATTCTAAGACGCATGAGAACACAAAGGTAATGCTAACATCTCGCTGATGTGGGTCATCAAACAGTGGAATGCAGCAACTTCTCTTGTACATACCGAACACTTGGTGGGAATTTTGGATTTGCTAGGTGGCATCATTACCATACTCGGTTGTGACGGATTCTCACAATGTCGAAGAAAGCTGAGTTCGGACGGAGGCAATTTATGCACGAGACATCTTGTCGCTGGAGTTTCTCCGAAAGTATCAATCAAATTTGGTGTGGACATAATAGTTCCCTGAGAACACCATGCATACTAAGTCTTGAAGCAGCATGTTCCTGGAGAGAGGACTCAGTGTGGACTTATTCTGAGATGGTGGTTTACGTTTCCAGCTTTCTTTATCCATAGCTCGAGAGAATCGAACAGAGTCAATCCTGTGCAGGATGAAAACGAGGAAGCCGGATAATACATTGGCAAGCTGACATAATCTGAGACCGGGATAAGCCTTGGCTCCTTGTGATGTCTTCTCTATCCATTATTTCGGCAGTCTCAACTGTGGAAAGTAGTGGACGCTAAGAACAAGCATAGTGTCTGCTGATTAGTAAGCCACACCATTGTTACTCTAACCATACGCACTCAATAAGAAATATCGAGAGTCCTGCTCTTCTGCATTGGATGCGAGTTGATGTCATGAAACATTCTGAATAAATAGGCGGTAAGCGAACCAATAGAGAAGTCAACCAAATAGATCGCTTTCTTGGTATTGAAAGTTATTGCTGCTGTGCATGATTTGCGTGAGTGACACAGACTGAGTGTGTCAGGTGCATTTGTGATGAAGAGCATGAATTTCGTCCATGTTGGGACGGCTCCATGATGGTAGTTCGAGATCCACCAGCAAAGCAGGCGTCTCGTTCTTCTGTCTCAAGAATGAATCTCATATTGTGAAGTACGTCAAGAGGGTGTGTAGTGTTAGGCATGAAGAACGTTTTAGGTACAAGGGCCAAGTTAAAAACGTACCAATCACCAGGATATGGAGTTAGCATAGAATCCCTTGATTACAGCGCGAATTTGATTATATTTGCCAGGTGTTTCATGCTCTTCATCGACTAGCCTCGAGAATATGCCTATTCTGCTGTGTTCTTCCTGAGCTCATCTTCTTGAAAGATAGATGTGAACAGAGTATGGATAGTCAGGACGTGCTTCATGTCCAGTTCAGCGACTGAGTAATAAAAGAAGCGGAAAACCATTCCTGGTTGGATTGCAACAAATGCTTCTGACGCCAATCAAGGATTTTTGTTTTCTTTTCTGAAATCGAAAAGTTGGTTTGGGATTGGATTGTGTATGCTCTGACACAGTGCAAAGAGATTCTGTATTAGCTCTTCATCTGTTTTTCCCAGGTCGTGGACGACACAAGGATCTCTGAATATTGGAAGCGATGAACTTATATTTTACAAGATGTTATCTCTGGATAGACAGTGGTGCCGGAACGGATGTGTCATATTTGTTTCGACTGACAAATAAATGCGTACATGTTGTTCATCATGGTTGAGCGCAGGGCGCATTGTTCATAGACATTGTCCTGTGGGTCCCACTTTGATGTATGGCAATGCATAATCCAGCATGTCGTGTGAATTGTCACCGAAGTATGCAGACTCTTCTCGTAGGCAATCAATGCCAACATGTGCTACTAGAATCCATTGAAGTCGATTCAAATGCCAATATCGCTCCATACATCCATTAAAAGTTCTGCTCGTGGGTATCGCAAACTGCTCTTTGAAAAGCTCATGACAACTGGCGTTCGTTCATATCACATAGATGGAGTCCACTTGATAATTTGTTCGTGTGGTGTGCGAACAATATGGCATCATGTCTAGAATGTGGAGAGATGAAGATCACAGTCTCTTACTCGTTCTAGCTCTTATATTATGTTCTTAGCAATATTTGATCGCGATCCAGGTACATCATACAAAATTGTAATGTTGGTGATCTTGCAAACCCATTTCTGAAATGTCAGTAAGTGGAGAGAATGATTTCTGCAATGGTCCAAAATATTCAGACGGTGTATCCTACATTGAATATTTCATGGAACGGCACACAAAATAGGAAACAGGGCTAAGTGTTACTGACCAATCTTCATATAAACTGTGGTAGGCTTTGTGTAGCCGGTTGATTAACTCTAAATATAGCCCTTTATGAGGTTTACGCTTGGCCATACTGTATGCTATTTTGCAGGCCCCGTATATACATATATTAAAGAAATATACATAATTAGATTATTATGTAAGATCGTATATATATATAATATACTGTAATATATTATATATATATATAATTACTGATGTATATATAATAAACAATGGGAGAACAAGTTATTTGATACAGCGATTTGCAGGTTTTCCCACTACAAGCAGTAGAGGTCTTAATTTTATATCATAGGTAACTTCAACGATGGAAAGACGGAATTAAACAAAAATCCGGAAATCACAATGTATGAATTTTTTTAAATAATTAATTTGCATTTTATTGCATGAAATAAGTATTTGATCACGCTAACCAGTAAAAATCGGCTCTCACAACCTGTTAGTTTGTCTTTAAAAGCCTCCATCTCATCATTAACCTGTATTTAAACTGACATGGGACCTGTGAACTCGTTATTATAAAGAGTTCACACTAATGATCAGACTCAACTCTCCACAATAGCAAGCAGAGAGCGTCTAAACACAGGGACAAAATTGTAGACTCACAAGGTACTGGTGATGGGCTACAGTTGAGCAATAGGCAAGAGCTTGGTGAAGCAACAAAGTTGGGCAATTATTAAAATGGACAGAAGTCAGATAACATCATTACTCGCGGGCTCAATGCAGATGCACCTCTGTGGAGCCCAATGATGCAGGAGAGAGGAATAGCCCAGAATGACATCGAGGACTGATCAGTAACCTGAAGAAGCTGGGAAAGTATCAAAAAAACATAAGTCACCATAGTCTCAGGATTAAAATCCGCATCCAGCGAAGTCCTTGCTTCAGCAGTGCAGTCCAGTGCCCGTTGAATTTGCAATGAGATCTGGATGATCAGAGGAGAATGGAGAAGGTATGTGTCTGATGAGAAATAGAGTTTTTGGTTAAAACTCCACTTCGCGTGTTTGGAGGAAGAAGAAGGATGATACAACAAGAAGATACATCCATCCACCCGTGGCGCAATGGAGGTGGAACATATTCTTTGGGGAGCTGTGCAAAGGGGACAGAAGACTGCACCGTATGAGGGGAGGAGATGGGCATGTAATCCGCGAGATCTGGCCACAACTCCTTCTCAACAGAGCATTGAAGATGGAGCGTGGCTGGTCTTCACATGACAACGAGAAACAACAAGCAGGACTAAGGAGTGCTCGGAAAAGCATCTCAAGTGGAGTGGCTAGCCAGTCAAGACATGAACCAATAGAAAATTTTGAGGAGCATGAAAGTGTGTTGCACGCAGCACGCCTGAAACTGAAGGATTGGAGAAGATTGTATGGAGGAGTGGGCAAAATCCTGATGCAGTTGGAAACTGTTATAAGCACGACGGAACGTCTGATCTCTGTATTGCAAACAAGTGTTGTATCAAATATTAGTTCGTTTTCTGATGTATATACTTATTTATGCAATAAATGGCAAATTAATATTAGAAACAACATTGATTTCAGGCTTTTGTGCTTAGATTCGTCTTTCACTATTAAGTGTACCTATGATAAATTACAGACTTTAAGTGCTGTAATGGAAACCTGCAAAAATTGTCAGTGGTATTAATGCTGTTTTCTCCTGATAATATTATAATAGTATAGAGTAATATAATATATATAATATATATATATATATATATTATATATATATTTACCGCGGGTGCGTGCCCTGTAATCCGGCTACTCGGAGTTGGTGGGGATGCTCTGAGGAGGGAGCCTTGTGCTGGGATCGGCTAGTAGAGGGGTAGGGAAGCCGGAATCATGGCGAAACAAGTCTTACCCTGGCGTTAGAGGTGACCAGGGTGCTGTCGGAAGGCATCGGGTAAAACCTATGCAAAAGTATGCGAACAAAGAGTGAATACGCGTGGACTCCTAACGGAGAGCCGAAAGACGAACAACAATATTATATATATTATATAAAGTATATTATAGTTATATAAATTATATCGTAAATATACGATATATCTAATATACATATACTAATATATATGTATAGAATAAGTGTAGTATAATATACATATCTATGTTATTATTATTATGCAGGGATCAAATACGGCCGTTTTGCAGTTGTATTGCTTGTTTGCCATTTGTATTAAGTGACAAAGAAGGGAAAAATGAAGACATGTTTTTATTAACCCATTTATTAAAGAAAAATTTATTACGACCTGTAACCTCGGCCCTGTTTACTGCAATTATAAAGTCTCTCTCGTGATCGTGTCCAATCAAGCACGAGCAGGCACAGAGCGGCAAACGTCTACAGAGTTCGATATATTCTCAACTTCGATGATTTGAGCCTTCAATTCCTGAATGGTAAGGCTCAAGATAAACAAGTTTCATGAGCCCGCAAGAAAAATGGGAGGTGTAAGGTCTGGTGGAGTGCCCACTGACGACCGCGGCGCGAGCGATCAACTTCTGGAAAGTTTATCAACACTGAAAACAACATGAACGGTCCTATGAGGTGGAACTCATTGTGCTCTGAAAATAAGTCGGACTTTACCCTTGGCAAAAAGTTGAGCATATCAGATAATTTCATGTAGTGCAATCTAACGGAAAAGGCCATAGCCAATGGAGATGGTGGCCTGCCAAATGTATTCAGGTGAAATTTACTATTCTCACGGTCAATCTTGGTAAATCGCACATAGTAGCATGGTGTCTGTATTTGCCAAGCTCAAAACAGCCCGATTGACACCAAGATGTTGTTAGCTGTTCCCTTTCGTGAAGTTTAGCTATAGAATTTCTAAAATTGAAAGAGCGGTAGTCATTCCATCATGAGGCAATGCATAAGCGTGGAATGTATAGTTTCCATTTTCTGGTGAAGGATAAAGTATCACACTTGATTGGTGGATACTTTCCAAACTGCAGAAAATGAGAAGTTGCTGTTGCGGATTTGTCCAGTCTTGATGCTTCTTCAGCCTTACTACTTGTGCGTTTAGGCGACGACTGCTTTGCAGTGCTACTACTTGTTTGCTAATTCTGACAATCAGCATCGTATGTTTCTGCTGAGGGGTTATATTCGATCTGTGCAACGCGTGCTACCCTATCGTTGTTGTTCATATAATAAATATTGTGGTAAGGTTTCAGGCTGAATCGTTTGATTCAATTAAGGTATTATGCTTAATTCGTGCAAAATTTCAGTAACTTTATCCAAATCGCACAATAACCTGCAAGAACAAAATCAAATAAATAAGTAGCGTAATATTAATCGCAAGACAATTATTACATACTTCCAGAAAGAATCGACCAGCTGAAAAAACAGAAATCGGACGCTGATTTTGTACTCATTTTATATATAGTATATATTAAAATATATAGATATATTTTTATACTGTTATAATTTACGGCTTGTGAAATTCGGCAGAACATCATATAGTCTTATTCAGTTAATGCGATAGTCGTGTTACAGATTAGATTATCCCACCCTGATTGTTAATGGGATTATTCCTAGTGGACAGGGCTGTGTCTTTGAGTTAGCCGTTTTCTTTACTATCGTATTTGGATACCACAAACAACATCAACACTCTCTAACGCTTCATAAAAGACATCTCCCACATCTCCTAACGCCATGAATTCCCCAATAGACCAAACTGATATGAAATCGGCCTTCACCTTCATACCTGAAGGACGCATCTTCACCCAGCACACGGCGGTTCACATGAAGGCATGTGCAGTCCACGCGGGGTTTTGTTCCGCCAAGTTGGATATCTCGCGCAATCCACTCTCCCGAGCAAGTTTGGTGATATCCGCCTCGTGTCTCGGCAAGTTTTGGTGATCTGCACACATCGCCTGTGAGTCGCTCGAATTCGGATCAAAAGAAAGGGCCGGGGCAGTGGGGTCGAAAGTCGGAGAGCGGTGTCAGATTCGTCTCTCGGGCCTATAAGGCCGACGCGGGACGCCATTTCGCAGATTGGATGATGAGAGTGTAGGAGAGGTCGGGGAGCGAGTGAGCTTCTGAAGCTGGAAAACAGTCGGGGGAAAGTCAGAGAGCGGGAACAACGGAGATGGAGCGTGCAATACCTGCTGTTGCTGCGCTAGGACTGGCGTTCGTGTGGAGAGATGGAGAGCTCGCAGCCAGCAAAACGGTCTGAGGATGGGTTCGGCCAGTTTCAGAGCATCACTGAGGGAAGGACGGTTCTAAAAAGAGAATCAACTTTGGGAGATCAGACCGTTTAGTTCTCTAACTGCTGCGCTGAGGCCAAGACCTGAAACGGCTTGGCAGGCCTGGGCTACCGCGGTACTAGTGCGTGGGGAGGGACTTCGCGGTCGCCCATCGAGCAACACGAGGAGGTACCTGCAACGGTTATGTGGAACTCTTCGGTCCGCAAGCTCCAAGTAATAGAAGCTACGTCAGTGACCCCTTTGTCTTTTGAGGGGGTTTACCTTGTTTATTCTGTGAAGTTGGTGGCGTGCCCGTTAGGTGCCTGTCCATCTTGAGTTTAAGCAGCACAATGCAACGTAAAAAAATAGATTATAAGTGACTACGCGAAATTTTTGGATTTTTTTTTTAGTTTTTTGGCGTATTTAACGTGTTGGTCGTGTCATAACATGATTAAGAGATAACGGGCACAGAACGTTTCGTGGTGTTATTCTACTTTTACCAACGATGCTTAACATTGGGTCGGTGCGTTCAATAAGAAAGCGATAGTTAACTTACTTTGCGCGACTAAGCGTATGCCGGCGACAGTGGCGTAGCCTGTTGGAACTGCCGACCAAGATTGAAATAAAATGCCCGAGATTGGAAATTGTCAACATTTGAGTCAAACCTTGACGATTTTGCGCAGTATGCATACATAAAAAGGCTACAACGCCTAGGTGCACACGTAAATAAGCTATTAGGAAGTTGAGTATCACGTAAATTTGCTCGAATCATTGAAGTGGCTGAATTTATATTGTGATAGGTATGGAAATCGAAGCATGCTGAAAATTTTTAAACGTACTCGACGTAAGGCCTCAACTTTAGCATTGCGTTGGCATCTGTTTGCACGTTCCGCGATCGTTTAAACAGGGAAACACGTTATTGTAGGTTACATAAGTGAAGAGCACGCAAGTGAAGGCACTCATACTGAAACCAAGTTTAACCGTTGAGTTAACGTGCTTTGAACAAATTGAGTAAGCGCTAGTAGTGTTAACGATCTTGAAAGTATGATAGTTGCATTGAAACTAAGTATAATGGCCTGAAGCCAATGGGCTAAGTGTCCTGAAGTGATAGTAGCGTCTGTTTACTTATTGTAGCATGTTTTGAACCTAAGTAAAACGTCATTAACATTGAATAACATGCAGAACGTGATGTAAACGTAACTTATAATGCCAAATTGTCGTTGATGTGAGAAAAATTGACTCTCCGGACAACAAAATCTAGTGAAAGGTTTCTAATTACATTCGTGTTACTGAGCTTATTTTGGCGTTGGGGAAATTGTACATACAAAATGGCTTCACTACAAGAGGAACCATATTGTCAGAATCATGTTGAGTAGGATGCAATGATTAGTTATAAGTAGTATTACTACTATTGATAGTATGGGTGCGTGAAGTATAATAGAGTAGGGTGTAGTGTAGCATTGGTGAAGTAAATAATCATAGTAGTATGGGTATGATTCATGTCAGAGTAGTAGTAGTAATCTTGTCAGTAGAGTAGTAGTGTAGTATTGGTAGGAGTAGTGAGGTTACATGTAGTGAGTAGGTGACGTGATGGGGAGGGTTGGTGAAGGAATCCCTATGTCAGAAATCGGAGAACTCTTTGACCATGTTGAGTCGTCTATTTTTTCCTCTTGCCCTCAGATGAAAATAATTAATCTTTGTTTCTTTTGAAGTATTAAAAGACTTTGACAATGCATGTATTTAATGCACAGAACGTTCGAGAACTTAATATGCATAAGTTCTACCCAACGAATTGTTTTGTTGTTTTTGGCTTCACACTATGCCAATACGATAGTGCCAAAGCGTATCATAGCGTAATAATTCCAACACGTTATTCATAGTTAACAAGTACGGATTACCACTAAACATACTTTGATTTTTCGAACGATGAAGGACTTTCAAGTAGAGTGTTGCGAAGTGACAAGTTTGTGTAGCGTGTTTACAAAACGTACTGCCATATGGTTAGAATAAGTTTCGGGTACTGCGAATGTTACCATCACGTGTTCGACTATGTAACATACAATATGTGTCAACGAGCGCATAAACGGGCTAAACTTATGGTGCGTAGCGGAGATGGAGCCAAAGCCAGTAACGTTAAATTTTAAAGTCGAAAAAGAGAGAAACAAGCAACAACAGTCACGATAAAGCCGTACAAACGATTATGGCAGTGTTTTTCAGTGTATTCCTAAGTATCAAACTACAATAACGTTCGACGCTGTGACAGGTATCGCAAATTTAAAACGCATTACGTTGCAATCGTACAAGGTGTGAAAGACCAGTAAAGTAAGAGGAACTTGTGTAAGTGCTGTGATAATGAAATAAGTTAGAACGTCGTACGTCCCTGCCGCGTTTTGTCTGTGCCAAGCATTTCCATAACAATCAACTGCATCCGTGTGTCAATCATTGACATAATGATTGTATAGTGTAAAAAATTAATGTCTTGTTTAAATGTACCATTGTTGTAGTCGCTCTCCCTCAATGAACGCTATTTGTTTCGAAAATAGGGTTTTTGATAGCCGATATAAGATCGGGTAGAGTCATCGCGATAATAACGCCTCGGTTACAATGGAACGAACATTAAGCGTTCGTGTCAAAAGAGACTCGCTGAGTAGGGTCTCTCGTTAGGTGCCCGGGAATAATTCGGTATATTCGAATTCGCGATTGAAGCTGTGGCGCGGGTAGAATATGATACAGGCGTGTGTGCGTTTGGAGCAACACGTGCTGGTTTTTCGGCGTTGTTCCGGTAAAAGTCCGAAACTGACTTGTCCCGCGTGGAGTATCGCACATTCGGCTAAAAACGGCTGTCCGACTCCGGCGGGGGATTGTACTATATATATGTATATATAAAAATATATTCTATATTATTAATCTATGATATTAGATTTATTTATTTATTATAATATTATTATTTAATATATATACATTAATATATATATATAGAATACTGTATATAATACAGTATATATACATATATAGTATATATATGTTATATATTATTATATTATATATATATATATATATATATATTAATATATAATTGAATACACCGCGCTGCTGATGAAAATAGGGAATGGGGGTGTGTGGGGGTAGAGAAAGTGGCGATAAGGAGGATGGGGGAGTGAGTGAAGAGGAGGGAGCAGAAGGGGTGGGAAGGGAGGCAGCATGAGGGAGGTACGTCAGAATTTCGGAGATAATCACGTCCGAGACATATGGCGATGATAACACCGGAGATCAACAAGAACAGAAATTTTGGCTAGGGGGGGTGAGGGAGGAGAGATCGTTTAGCAGAGTTGATTGTAAAGGAAGGATGGAGTGAGGAGGGACAAGAAATGCGATGGGGTTGGGGGCTTTGCAGAGAGAAGAGCTTGGCTTTATGAACAACACCACACACATAACACACACACAACATACCAATCACCACACACATAGTTCTTTGCGTATCGGCAGTTTCAGTAAACGATGGAGTCAGTTGATTACAGACGCAGAAGTACGTTGCTTCTTGTGGTGAAGCATGGTGCCATGAGTAGCTTCATTTACTTGGTAGCACCGTGGCATATGCGTGCCCACACCAGTACTATTGGTTCTCATTCTAAAAACTGAAGGATGAGACTGAGATAAACCATGTGATGTTTTTCGAAGACCAAAGGATTCAAACAGGACCCTAATTTAACGCCCTTAATCTACCAACGAAGCTACACACGATGTAAGTGTTAGCAAACTCAAATCACTGTTCAGTAGTCTTGCACAGAAGTAGCCACACTTGTTTAAGGGAATTCCTCGGAAAAATTTTTTTATTACAGTTGCATTATAGTACATTCAGAAGATGTAATACATATCTATAAACAGTGGCCAATGTCATGTGGAAGGTGGAAAATATTTGGTCATAATTGGAAAATCTTCACTAAATTTTCATGATACACTTCAGAATGGATGTTAAAAGTATTTTGCATTTAAATTCACAAAAGATAAACATATACTTTGAAAGCATAACTCGATTTCATATAATAACTAATTGATTGAACGCGTGAGGAAAAAGAGGCGGCTGGTGATTATGAAAACCCTCCACCAATGTGCACACACCGATCAGGCCAAACTCATGGCTGGGTGCGAGTTTGGTCTGCGACAGCGTGAAATCTGCGCACTTCAACAACCAGTTAATATTTCATCCAGCATGAAGTTAAAATGCACGACCAATACAAGTTCGAACACCAACACCACACAACCACACACACAACACATCAAACACACCCTTAGATTGTCTCTTCAATTACAATACTAGCCAGTTATACCATGTCAATGTGGTTCTTGTCCGTTATGCTTCGTCTGAAGCAAAGTGTATATCTCGGAATATGGGAACAAACTTGTTATAGACGATATTAACCATAGGAAACCACAAGTGGTTGCCTCAAGCAAACACTCGGAACGGATATAGGACAGCTGTGCTGGCAGTTGAGAAGCCAGATTCTGGGACAAAGCAAAAGCCAATAAACATAGATTCGTTAACTTTCAGATTTCTGCTAATTTCAACAGTTATAAGTCCATGTGATCGATCTCAAACGCATTATATTAATTGTTAATTAGTCCGTGAGGTGAAATCGCGAGCAATCACATCATATATTATAATGCAAGAATTGCTCTCAACTACTGTATTAAAAGCGGATGTTGCAGTGATTTGTGCGTAAATCGAAGATCAGGCCGATTCATGATATATTGAGGAATGAAAAAAATTTGAGGGCTTTATCGTTAAAAAAAAAAACTCTTTACTACGTAAGTCAGGCATCTGAGCGCCACAAAATGGTGAATGACCCGCGAGGGAGCAGCTGACAAGGATAGATATTGATAAAGGATATTAAAGAAAGGCAATAAATTTCTCAGGGTGTGTTTAATACCCAAAAACAATTTTACTCATTCTCCTGGGTTCCGCCTGGATCCATGCAGTTCAGGCTGAATTATTTCAGGTTTGGAGGTAGGAAGACCTACCACAACAGACCACAGAACCACACACACGCACCACACACACACACCACACACACACATACAATATCACCGCAACAACAACACACTTATTTGTATGAATATGTTACGTGCTCCTGGTACGAGTGATATTTGTGAGAGGGTATTAAATCCCGTTGTGTCCGGGAAGAGCAGGATGGGGACCGCCATTTGATTAAATTCATGGTGGGTGGGTGCTTTAGAGTTTAGAACATCGAAGCCATCCAGTTAACACGAGTTCAGTGCCATTGTCTAATTTGTAGTGTTTAATGAGAGGTCAATGTGGGTTTCCTGAACTGGGAACGCCGCAAAGCATAATCTTATTTTGATTAGATCTTAATTATGGGGACGAGATTAGATGGTGCGTGCGATATTAGTCATTAAGTGTGGTAATTACCTGCGTCGATCTGTTAAGCATGCTGGATCAATGGAGAGGAAGGACAAGCCAGGACAGGTTGAACTTCAAAAAGGAATTTTATTAATAAAAAATAAATAAAATAAAAAGAATATTATTCCTTGTGGAAATAAGTTTATTACGAAGCAATCAAAATTAATCGTAAGCAAATAAAGAATTAATCAGGCCAAATATCAAAATGAAGTAAATAAATAATAATAGGCCTGAATATAAAAGAGAGAAAAGCAGCATTGCTTATTCACATGCTACTAACTAAACACGAGACAAGGGTACCAGCAGATATTAGGGAAGAGAGAAATCGTTCGGTCAACTGAAGGTCGTGTACGTCAATAAACTCCGACATGGTTGTGAGCGTGGCATCGTACCGTTGCCAGTGCCACCTGGGTGCACCACGCACCAGTCGGCACGTCCAATCGTAGTAATCCCTAGACAGTATCCAATACAGTTCGAGCAGAACATCCATCCCACTCTAGCAACCCACGAGGAGCACCAGTAGCACAACGAGGACGCTCTGTAGGCAAGCTGATGAACTGAGCGCGTGAAAATACTGATAAGCTGCAAGGCATACGCAAGTGCGCCAGCTCAGAACCTTTGGATGGAAATCGACGAAGCACCATCTTACAGGAAACGACAACACGTTGACAGATTGACGAGCACCTTCTGACTGGAAACGCGAAGCAACTTTGAGAATATCATAAATACTTGGCATGATGAACTGTTTGAAAATCGACGTTTACTAGACTCACTGACGCCAACTGCTGACGTCGCAAACCCAAAGCCGTCTAAAACGACTCAAGCTGTAAATGCAACCGCTACGCAACTGACCTTCAAAGCTGTACAGAATGAACAGCCGTCGCAACGATCTACGTATCAGAAGCAATCAGCTTATGCAACTGAATGCGCCAAGTGATTGACGCCATTATTGACTGCCAACTGATTGAGCACCTGACTGAGGCAGACTGACTGCCAACTCAATCACTGAAAAAACGGTCTCTCTCATGTTTTGAGGGGCAGTCTGGGCGGAGCTCAAGCAGATCAGCCAAATACACTTCTA
Source organism: Eptatretus atami (assembly GCA_035128595.1). Taxonomy (NCBI): domain Eukaryota; kingdom Metazoa; phylum Chordata; class Myxini; order Myxiniformes; family Myxinidae; genus Eptatretus; species Eptatretus atami. Next base: position 76,707,036 of record CM068963.1, on the reverse strand, counting down.
TTGCGCATCGTGCCTCATGACACCGCCGTACGGTCATTGCCTGATGCATCTTGGGTGCGGAATGATGGCGAAAGCAGCATTTGCCAGATTACGAGGAAATGTGAACGTCATAAAACGTCACATTATACTCAATGTTCAGCCAAACGTAAAAGCAGTTATCCGAGAGCTTGCTGACGGGGTGTGAAACTTGATGGAAGTGGGTGTAACATCGGGAAAAGGGGTGAGCTT
>CM068963.1:76674827-76676790 GCA_035128595.1 Eptatretus atami | reverse complement strand
ACGCCATCTGATTGACGCCAACTGATTGACGCCAACTGACTGATGCAAACTGACTGACTCCAACTCACTCACTGGAAAAAAACGGTCCTCTCGTCCTTTTTTTGAGGTGGCCAGTCTGGGCGGAGCCTCAAGCAGACTTCAGCCAAATTCACCTTGCCTATTAGCGCATCGTTGCCCATGACAACCCGCCCGTCCCGCGATCATTCCTGGCCCATGATGCCATGCCTGTGGTGCTGGATGAATGGCCGAAAGCAGCCATTTGCCAGAATTACCGAGCGAAAATGTGAAGCGCTCATAAAACGTCAACAACAATTATCACCTCAATGTTCAGCCCAATACGAAAAAGAGCCAGTTAACGTCCATAGAGCTGCTGAACGGGGTGTCAAACGTTGATGGAAAAGGTGGGTGTCAACATCGGTGAAAGAGGTGGGTGAGCCTCTGTTGGGCTAACGGCTATTTCACGTGTATGAATGTGTCTGTCGTAAAGAAAAAAAGGAGCTTTCCTTAAGAGAGGGAATCTATTCTTTACCCTTCTCAACGCATCACATTTAGAATCCCACCAGACTTGGGGATAGGTCTATCCTGGACATGCATTTAGGGAAATAACTGTCTGAGGACCTAGATGTTTGTATGCATTCTTCGGATCAGATTCTGAAATCCGTAACAATATATATGTGTATATTGTTGTGGTTCTGGGAACTGCATCCTTCCAAAGCGATGGCATCCATCATACAATGGTCCCCAGACACATCGCTTCCGGTTGTCGCCCCAACCCTGCACCACAGGATCTATAAAAGGACAGGTCGCGGGGCCGTCTGGAGTGTCGTTCCTGCTCATCGCTCCTGTCTGCTGGTTCCTGTTGGCTCGTCCTGCTCTGTCTGGCCTGGAATCGACAATCTGCCCATTCGCTTGCTGGCTCCGCCTTCCTTCACCAGCTCGCTGCTGACTCTGCCCATCCACCCACCCTCTTGATCCTGTCTGCCACTATGCCCACTCACTTTTGACTCCACCTTTCTACACCCACTGGCTTCTGACTCTGCCCAAAATCCTTCCTTCACGCTTGACGGTCGTGCCCCATTCTCTGGATCGACGCTCAGCTGTACGAAGTGCCACGAAGCGGGAGACGACTGCTAGCTGTCAGGGAGGTATCGCCCAGCTGAGCTGGGTGTGGGTATATCCACTGTCTCTCCAGTTAGGCCACCTTCCCAGCTCTACATGTGCCATGCTTCCAAAATCAACCTGTGTCATTTGTTAGATGTAGTGACAATGACACTGGTCCCATCAAAGTCAAATTGACGTGCTATGGCTGACTGGGTCATTTTTCCAAGCCTAATTGCTCTATCATGTTGATCTAGTCGTTGTTTCAAATTCCTTCCAGTTCACCAATGTAGAATTGGTCACAGTCTTTGCATGATAAATGGTAAACTACTCCACCACCATAAAACTGGAGTAGATACGGACCCTCTGAACACTTTGGTGTCTGGAGCGGAATTCGAACCTGGGGTGTGCTTAACGTACTCCCGAAATTAAGAGCAGGTTGGAGCATAAATTTTAATTAATTATTCATACGGACCATGGCAGACCATGACCAGCTGGTTCAGGTGGATTTAGAATGTTAGAAGAATCCATGGCTCAGGATGACAGTTTTGAGTGTGATCGTTCCCTGCAGCAATACCCAGAGGTAACGTTGGGGGCAACCGCGACAGCAACAATGCTTGGGGGCCCCCCACCACCAAATTCCTTTCACGGAGGACAGCGATTTCACTGGAATCCACATCCAATGATCGCGGATCGGCCTCGCTTAAGCAAATGACAATGCAGCAGTTTATGGAAAGGTTCAAACAGATGATGATCCAATTGAGAGATGATATACAAGCAGGACAAAATCAACAGAGGAGTGATATGCAAAAAATGAGCGGGATTTTCCAAACAGGAGGAGACTGAATAATCGGGAAGATGCATA
>CM068963.1:76664827-76669827 GCA_035128595.1 Eptatretus atami | reverse complement strand
GGCCCGCGGTGAAGGCGGTGAGAAAAAAATAATTCGGGAGACGTGTTGGGCGAGAAGCGTGGAGGTGACGGAAAAAGTTGACGGTGACCAAGAGGGAAAAATTAATTGGGGTGACGGAGACGTGCACGAAGGAAATAAAATAGTGGAGTGTGAGAAAAGACTGCAAGACATGACGAAGAGAGCTGATAAGCTGGGACTGGAGGTAAAAACGGAGACAGAGGACTGGAAGACTGATAGACAAACACAAGGGCAAGATGGAAGAACAGTGGAAGCCAAAGCAAGGTCGGAGTGTGCGGAGATGAGAAAGGAATTGGAAAAGAAAGCTTCTGAGTTACAAAACGAGCTGAGGATGTGAGAGAGGAAAGACGAGAACGGAGATGAAAACGTTAAGGAACCACGCTGTACAGATCGAACAGCTGGAAGCAAAGGTCAGATTAAAGAATGAGGAACAAGAAAGACAGTGGAATAGGAAATACAAAGAACAAGGAATGAGACAGGAGAAAGAAATCTGTCAGTTGAAAAAATAATGAGATTGCAGAACGAGGAACAAGAAGACAGTGGAATAGAAAACTGAAAGAGTATGAATTTGAAACTGAACGACAAAAAGAAAAAATAAGTTGGAATACGAGGAGAAGTTGAAGGAGCAACGAATGAAGCAGGAAGGAGAATCAGGAGATTGAAGGACACAACGAGATTGGAGAGGGAAGAACGAGAGGAACAATGGGATAGAAAACAAAAAGAACATGAAGCCGAGGTTGACCAATTGAAAGAAAAGGCAAGGCTGGAGTGCGAAGAGGTAGACAAAGAACAGCGAATGAAACACAAAAGGGAAATTAACCACATGAAGAAAACCATGAAACTGCAGAAAGAAGACAGGAGAAGAAACAAGGAAGAGTAATGAGACAGCAGCGAATGAAGCACAGGAAGAAATGGCCAATTGAAAAAACGATGAGATTGGAAAATGAGGAGCATGAGGAAGAGTGGGAGAGAAAACAAAAAACTATACGAGTTTGAAATTAATGAACTGAAGGAGAGTGTAAAATTGAAATCCAGAGAGATGGAAAAACTCCAGAAAGAAAGAAACTAAATAGATGTATAGAGACGCGGGAGACAGAAAAAGTAGAGGAGAGACTTGCACGATAAAGACGGGTTAAAGGAACAGAACACACACACACAGAAGTAGTGGAGGATAATGGGGTGAGCTCGCGGACTGGGTAGAGACCCGGTGAGCAGCTGGATGGCCGCCTCCAGGAACGAGGGGAGGGAGTATGCCCCCTTGAAGCGAATCACGACCAGGTGGGTTCGGTCGTGCCAAGCGGAGTTGAGGGGACGAGTGCTGTGGATAGGTCACGTGTAGCTTGGGGGGTATAGAGGCCCCGGGAACCCTTGTGGGGACACGAATCCCCAGTGTGGTGGTGCAGGGGTCGCGTTTGCGAGTGTGCGGAGATGCGTGCTTTCCGGCACGCATGGTGTGAGTGAGACCCCCTGTGCAAGTGAAAGGTTGGGTGTGAGTGAGAGGGTCCGTGTGAGGGAGACCGTGTGTGTGAGGTCTCTGTATGTAAGGGAGATGTCGGTCGGCATGCGTGAGCATGCAGCCGCGTCTCCCGGTGTGAATGTGAGTGTGATGGAGTGGAGTCTGTGCGTCGTGACACGCAGGTGTGCGTGGGTGGAACGGAGACGACGGCGACAGAGGGACAGAAGCCGGGTAGCGGCCGTAGCTGTTGTGGGACCGTGCCGGGTTCACCCAGCAGCGAGCGCAGAGTCCGTGCTGTGCAGCGCACGAGACCCCCACGTGCTCGCTTGCGGGAGTGAAGCCCGGTCCGGAAACGCCAGCGGTGGATTTGCCGATCCCGCGACGGACAAAGTCTAGGCAGGTAAACGGATTTGGACCGGATGGGTTCTCCACGCGAGCTTGTGTAAGCTCTAACGGGCAGAGCACATGTGTTCGCGTGGGGCCCTCGGAGTGCGATGTTTGCTTTTGGGGTGCGCAGGGTGACGTCATGGCTGCACGTAGGGTTGGAATCCGGCAAGGAGTATCCCTGCGGATGGTACCGTCCAAGAGGACGAGGTACACGTGCAGCTGCATTACGTCACGGGCAAGGTGCAAAGTGCGCGAGCTGCAGTTGCCGCGCTGGTGCTGCGCATAATTGGAAATACAAAATTAACAAAGGCTAGCCTCGCTTTCGGGTGAACAGGATTCCCGGGTAAGGGGTGAAAGACCCCCCTGCCTGGGCACAGGATGACACTAGTTAGGGGAAGGGTTAGCTTAGTTAGACGGCTCCATGGGGCAGGGGTAAGTCCTCATGGGCCCGTGGAATGGATTAGGTAGAGGGTTTTAGTTGAGATTTAGGATGGAAATGAAAAATGGGACATTTGGGACAATGACTGAGTGGATGTGTAGAGGGACGTAGTTTAGCTACGTAGTGTTAAAAGGAACGTGCTGTAGTGTAAGGGACGACGTGGAGCACGAGGTAGTTAGGGAGGTAGATAGAAGGATGGCAGGATCAGCGATGTGTGTAAGAGTTGGTAGTTGTGTGGAAACGTGTTGAGTGAGTGAGGCCAGCGGGTCTGTGTGAGTGGAGCGAATGTGGAATGCATGGTGCGATGAGTGATTGGGGGAGGAGTGACTCCCGCCCAGGGACCCCGGGTCAGTGTAGAGTGAGTTAGCTGGGTTAGTTAAATTGAAAAATGGAGTCGTTTTGCTGTTGGTGGGAGTGTAGGCTCGAAACCTGTTTGGAGGGTGCAGGAGCCTGTTGACGGGCTGGGAGCGTGGCTGCGAACGGTGAGTATCGCTGAGTGGGTACCCCGGGCACCGGGCTAGTCGGCCGTGGTAGGCCAAGGCCCATGGGGGCCGGGTTAGCGTAGTGGGCACGGGTGCGCCCGCTTGGTGCGGGGGCCCGGAGCGCCGTTAGCCGCGTGGGCAGTGTCGTGGGCACGGTGACCCTCGAAAGGGGCCTGGGGCGCCAGCCTGCCACGTGTGCGTTTCAGGGGAGTTGCCATGGGGGCACTCCCCGGTGTTTAGGGAGCTGGTAGGCTCGGAGGCAGTGTAGTGCCCGGGGGTGCCATCGTTGGGAATCGGCAGAGGGTCGTGCCTGCCAAAGGGAGCCACGCGTCCCAGCCACGAAAACCGTGCAAGGGCACGAGGGAAAATTGAGGCGAGGCCCGAAATTGTGAGGACACCAACACAGGCGACGGGAATCTGGTTTTTAGAACCAATAGATTAAGCGAGAGGCGCTTGTTGAAAGCCCCGGGTAGTTTAAGAGTTAAATGGTTAGGTAGATAGGAAGTGTACCCCTCGCCACCATCCATCCCTTCGCTCTCGTTGTGGGCCGCTGGACCCACTTTGGGTTAGATCGCTGAGATCTGGGGAGGCCATCTTGAGGCTTGGTTGGGCCTCGGCACAGGACGCTAGCTCTCCCTTATTCCCCTCCGGGAAGGAACGTAGGGTTGGGAGTAGGCTAGGTGACAGAATAGGTTAGCCGAACAAGGACGATAAAGGGGGTTAGGGGACGATTTATAGTTGGAAAGGGATGAAAATAAAAACAACAAAAAAATTAAGTTGGGGCTAATATGGTATTTTAATGGGTGGGTATGGACAGTGACAGGCAAAGGCAATAGGTGGGAGGAGACCGTAGGGTAGGTCCGAGCCCGCCTTCCGAGTGGCCAGCACCACCGTACTCCTCCACCAACCTGCACTGCACGGCAAGAGGCCGGCCAACTTCATCGGCAGCTGTTGTTTTGCTGCAAGGCCTGTGCCGGCGGATCGTCCGACTGCTGTTTTTACTGCAAGGCCTGTGCCGCCAGGTCGTCTGCCGGCTGTGTTCGCCTGCAGCGGCCTGTTCTGCAGGCTGTGTTCGCCTGCAGCGGCCTTGTTCTGCAGGCTGTGTTGCCTGCAACGGCCTTTTCGCAGGCTGTGTTCGCCTGCTCACCTTTGCCATGCCATACCCACTGCCCACATCTGCGTTTGCCCCGTTCAATTTTGCTTTGCCCCCCTTGTGCAATTCCATGTGCGCCAGGATCCGCAAGCAACAGTTTGCAAGCTGCAGGAACTGCCCTGTTGGCAGCTACAACACGGGCCTGCAGTGGCGGCCCGTGCACCGTGTTTGCGTTCTCCATCCATCTGCACCGCGGGACTGCATTGAGCAGCCCGTGCACCGTTTTGTTGCATGCGTCATGCCCGTTCAGTGTTCTGCAGGGACTGCCTTGCAGGCAGCCGCACAGGAGACTGCATTTGTGCGCCCGTGCACCGTTGTGGTTCACTGGGTTCATTTTAAAGGGGAGGCCTCGGACTGCGTGTGAGCAGCCGCCACGTTCCCTGTCACCTGCATTGGTTGAGCCAGAGACTGCATGCGAGCAGCCTGGCTCCCTGCTGACTGCTTTTCTTTTTCCTGCAGAGTTCATTGATCCTGGCCATGTTTAGTGTAAATTTATAGGTTAAGGTGTTAAGTTGTGTATTGTAAATTTGAGTGCGCCCGGCATGTCTGTCCTAGCGCCGGCAATTTTATTTAAGTCGTCCGTATGAGTGAGTTTGTTTAGTTAGTTACTCAGCCTCAGGTTATTTATTTGGGACACGAATACCATGAATGTCGCACTCAGGGATCCGTAGGTAAAACGTACTAGGGGAAACTACACATGATGGCACACGATAATTTGACGACTCGGGACGAGTCTGTAAAAAGGGAGGGGGTAGTGTTACGGCTGTGGAAATTCGCGAACACCACCAGGTCCATAGGTGAGGTATTTCTGAAGTACATGTGTAGTTCGCTCCAAACCCGTTGTATAGAGGGAATTAATGTGATTCATTCGGGCTGCGATCCTTTGAGTTAGGCGTTTTTCTGTTATACCTTTGTTTTGAGCCAACCACGCCAACAACAACAACAACGCCAGCAGCACAACCTACCTTCACCACTCGCTACCGCAAACCTCACATCACCGCCATTCCAAACAGCGCCATGGCCATCGGACACCGCCGAAAACCCTCCACCACCTTCTCCTACGGC
>CM068963.1:76654827-76659827 GCA_035128595.1 Eptatretus atami | reverse complement strand
GAGGAAGGGGGAGCTGGGGGCGGGGAGAGCGATGCCTCACCAAACGTCACTATACGCTCTGAGGGGGAGTGTGGAGCGAGGAGGATGGGGAGAGATGAGGGGGGGGGGGAATAGGGAAGTGGGGAGGGGGTGGGGTTGGGAGGGGTAACCATGAGGAGAAGGGTTTTCTCAACTTGCGTTTGGTCGGGGGACATGAAGGGGAAGGGTTGTCAACTTGGGTTTGGTTGTGGGACTTGTGGAGAAAAGGGGGGGGGTGTAGTACTGGATTGAATAAAATGGGGTTTGTTCAAACAGCATGTTAATACAGCACAAGGAGAGAACCCGGTGATGGAGAGGGGAGGGGGTTTGGGAGGAGGTAAGCATGAGGTGAGGGGGAAGGGAAGAGCCATAAAACACGCCCAAACAGCAACATTTTCTTTATAGCCGCCAGGCCCTACATTAAACCGGGCGGGAGCATTTGAAACCTATGCTATCTATCTGGCAAAGACCTGACTGCATGCATGCATGCTCGCACATGCAGTGACCTTTGTGCACCTCTAGTCAGTTCACCCTGAATCTGATTCATAAATGATAAACTCTGGGGAAGCCGTTTTAAATTCAAAACAAACCGTCAGTCCTCAACAGTCCCCTTAACAGAGAGAGTGTGGTGGGGAGGGGGGAGAAAGGAAGGGAAGAGAGAGGGAGGGGTGGAGAGAGTTAGGAGATTGTGGGAGAGGGAGGGGTCAGAGAGAGAGAGAGAGGGAGAGGGTGGAGAGGAGGGGTAAGGTGGAGAGAGAGGGTAAAGGTGGGAGAGAGAGGGAGAGGGGTGGGAGAGAGAGGGGTAAAGGTGGGAGAGAGAGGGTGAGGAAGAGAGGGGAGGGTGATGGAGGAGGGGAGAGGGGATTCCGGCAGATATGACCCTCAGTTTATCGTCCATCCGAGAGACAGCACACACATTGATGAATCACCCTGCCTGTGAAACACTGGGATGACAGTTTATAGCTGGGTCTGGATTCAAACCCAGGATATACAGCTTAGAGTGAGCGTGCATACCTCTCAGCTTTCCTGTCGTGATGTGGCAATTCATTGCTTTGTAACAACTGAAAACATTTTTTACTCGTAATCATCTAATTAATTTTGCCTTCCTAACTCCAGAGATGTCCCCACAGAGAACCACGTTTGCGGTATCACCATGGTAGCTTGTAGAGATTGAAGCTTGAAGTACACTCACCAAGTGGTTTAAGCAATCAAGCAAGCATTCCAATGAAATGGTTGAAGAAACTTTTAAAAACGAAATGTTTAACTTTTTTTTAATATGTATCTATCTATCTCGAAGTTACCGGTTGCATAATGAAAGAAGATCGTACAAAAAGGGGAAACGTCGTGTAAAATATAACTGCACATTTTCAGAGGGTGAGCCACGACCCGAGGCACCGTACGACAACACGGGGCCAAAATCAGCCGAGTTGGGCTTGAACTTTGTTCAAGTCGGTCAATATATTCAGTGATAGTGTAAATACTTTTGCTGTGTATGGCCATGGCTTGAAAATGAACAACCAAGCAGCTTGTATAGTGCTCACCAAGTGGCTTAATTGCTCAAGCAAGCACTCCAACTAAACAGTTGATAAGCGATTAGCAATCACCGATCGGTCATATAAACACTATGCACCCGGAGACGCCCGGAATGTCAAGCAATGTCTGAATTGGACAAATGAACACGTTTTTTTAGCAGTCGGAACTGCTGCTGAAGTCAACTAAGAAGTTAAAATTTTTAATTTGGCTCAGATTAAGAGATTCTAGAGCAGTGGTTCTTAACCTTTTTTGAGTCATGGACCCCTTTGAGAATCTGGTGAAAGCTACCGGGGACCCCCTGCCCAGAAAAAATGTTAACTGTCAACGCACCCATAAATACAAATTTTGCATACAATGAATATTTTTGATGGTCCCGGAAAATTTATTTCTTCACGATACGTCATAATCGGCATAAAAAAACAATCTTTTATAAGAAGAATAGCACTTTTTTCATGGCAAATATAATGCCATTCCCTGAATAAGACTGACATATATCCGAAATTGTATGCGCAAATTAACACAAATATAACTTCAATTGCTCGAATTAAGCCTCAAAGTACTTTCAGTGCAGAAGGACTGTTGTTGTTTGGCTGCGTATAAGAAAGAATGAGATTGAGTGGGTGGTCTTTGAACGAGGCCAACAGCAGTGTCATGTTTGACATCCATATCAATTTCGTACTTTCCGTTTTTGATGGTACAAAGTGCTAAAATCCTGACTGCGCAAGAATATGTGGTTTGAAACAGAAATTAGAGCTTCCCATCAAGCTTCGCTTTGCCAGCGATGGGTAAGCTTGGATGTCAATGAACACCAAATTCATCCAGATCTTCGAGTTGAATCAATGTGTATAATTTCATTTGTCGCAAGGTCATGAGGGTCACTTTGCAAAGGTCTGCATCAGAATCCAGTTTATAATAGAAGGAACGGATTACAATCCACCTTTGAACTTGGTGGGGGAGGTCATGTGAGCAGGAAAGTAACCTTCATAAAGAGTTCTCAGGTCCAGTGTCTGCACATTCTCTGCCTGGCCAAGAGAATTTGACAGGCTTTTGTTTCTCGACCAATCCTGCAGATAGCACTTTCTCAGCCCATGGAAGTTTGCATAGTTATACTGCTCATCTCTCTCCACGATGGCAGCTTGGCAAGAGTTGTAGGTTTTCAGCAGCATCAATAATGGTGGATGCAAGGGCCTTGATCAAAGACTCAGCATCTCATAGTGAAATATCAGTCAATAAGCCAAACCGTTGAATGAATTCACCTGTAAATGTTCCCGCATGAGTGGGACTTTCCTTTTTCTCTCAAAAAAAATAAGTGAAACTTCTGCCCAGTTCCTCATCAAGCACTTCAGATTTGTCCTCGGAAAGCAGCGCAACTCTCGTGTGGTGAGTAGAAGAACTCATATTCTGCCTCCATTCAATGAAGAAACTCCTTAAAGCATGCGATGATGTCAGAGAGCTGGCTCTGAATAAAGTTGATGAATTCAGGCACGTCGACAAGATTCTTTAGGATTGTTGGAGAGTTTTGTGCATGCCTAGTGCAGTGCGATGTAAACAACATGTGAGTTCATCCGAATGAGTGAGGAGTTTCTTCACCAGAGAGTAAAACTAGAGTGTGTTGTCAAGCAGATTGCGGTGCTCCATCGTGTGCACATGATCCAATTTTTTCCCAGTCAAAGTTTTGCCTTGGCAAAGAAAATTTTCAACATTTTAAGATTCAATTGGACACTTTGTAGTTTTAAAAAAGTGGCTTCACATAGGAATTATTTCTTGAGGATCACGCCATGCACATTAATTGGACGAAAAAAGGCAGCTGGCATCTGAGAAGATGTCGGTTCTTACTTTCGTCAGTATTGCATGCTGAAGGGAAATGTTAGGCTGCCAATTCTCCATGACCTGCCTTCCAATATTACAGCAATATAACTATCGGAATGTATGACATACTGTTGAGAAAAACACTACTTATCAATTTTCTTCCTCGGCTCGAAATCATAAACCGAGCTGACATGTCAGGGCCACATGGCTTCTACTAAAGCTCCCACTTGGTGTGGTGGCTTCTTTTGGTTTGGCCAATGCCCGATAAGCAACTTGTAGCATGGCTTCAAGACAAGGCCTTTTGTGTTGGGCGCAGATTTCCAAGTTTTGGCAAAGTTCCAAACTTTTCAAATCGAACCTTCTTTGCAATGAAAAGATCCACATCGAGAATGTATTTTCAGGATGGACAGACGTGAAGGTGCTCCTCAGCTGTTTTGGCTTCAGTGATTCCATTGGCAAAACCTTGCACACAAGAAATACGTTGGTTTTGTGTCCCGATCAGTTCAGCTGATGTAAGTAAACAAAGGATCGTGCTTTCGTCGTACTTCTTTCTTCGCATTTCAAGTTAAGCTAGGTTCAAATAAATTAATAATAATAATAATAAAATAATATAATAAATAAAAACATGATGTAAGTATATATGGAAAATATATATTGAGGCATGCCTGTTCATTAACTTCCTCGGTATCTGCGTGGATCACTGCTGGTCAAACAAACAAAAAAACTTGTTCGTGAAATTGGGTTGTCACGGTGTCAAAAAGAGTTGTTCAAAAGGCAACAACAATGGCATGCTCCAGGAAATTGTTCACTTTAATCTGGGTACAATGAATATGTCAACATGAGCATCATTAAGATAGATCCCTCTGAATATGAAGAAGCTCACTGATTCGATCCAAATTAATAATAAGTACCCCGGTATCGGGGTCTAAATATGTTAGGCGCTCTGGAAATTTCGAACCACTAAAAGGTCCGTAGGTGAGAAGTTATTCTTAAGTACGAGTGTGTAATTGCCCAACCATGTGTTTAGAGGGAAGTATATGTGATTCATTCGGGCTCGCGGATCCTTGTGAGTTAGGCGTTTTTTTCTGTTCTCACCTTTGTTTTGAGCCACCCACGCCAACAACAACAACACCCCGCCAGCAGCAAAATCCGTACCCTTACACCGTCGGCTGAAAAACAGCAAACCTCACATCACCGCCATTCCCAGGCAGCCCTCCATGGCCATTTCGGACACCGCCGAAAAGACCCTTCCACCACCTTCTCCACGGCCCATTCCCCGTAGCGCCACCTGTGCGACGCCGAGCCGTCCGAGCTGTCCTTCTCAGCCGAGACCGCGAACGCGTAGTGCAGATGGGGGGTTTTTATTCTGGGAGGAAATTCGGATCAGGAATTGCATGCGACGCGCCACAATCTGAAATCACTCAATCAGGTAAGCGTCGGGGGCGGCTTGGCCCGCCCTCCAGACCGCGCGCCTGAGAAAAGTCTCTTGGGCATTATGCACAAATTTGAGGATCAAGCGAATGGTTACACGCCCCCCTTTTCCTTCCCTCCCCGCCAATCGGCGATGCCGTGGCTGCCGCCCTGAGGTCGTTTGGATCCGATAATTCTGCATATTGGTTGGGTTCCCGAACACGAATAAA
>CM068963.1:76637564-76650038 GCA_035128595.1 Eptatretus atami | reverse complement strand
GGGTACATGATATGTCAACATGAGCATACATTAAGATAGAATCCCCTGAAATATGAGACAAGCTCACTGATTCGACTCCAAATTAATAATAATACCCGGGAAAGAGGGGTTCTATTGTTACGCCTCTGAAATTCGCAAACACCATAAAAGGTCCCGTAGGTGAGATATTTCTTAAGTACATGTGTATTTAGCCCAAACCCATTGTTTAGAGGAATTAATGTGATTCATTCGGGCTGCACTCCTTTGAGTAGGCTTTTTCTGTTCTACCTTTGTTTGAGCCACCCACGCCAACAACAACAACAACGCCAGCAGCAAAAAACCTACCTTCACCACTCGCTACCGCAAACCTCACATCACCGCCATTCCAGCAGCTCCATGGCCATCGGACACCGCCGCAAAACCCTCCACCACTTCTCCTACCATTCCGCGCCCACGACCGAGCGTCGAACTGTCTTCAGCGAGACCGCAGACGCGAGTGCAGAGCGGGGTTTTCTGAGAGAATTCGGATCAGGAATGATGCACGCCCACATCTGATCCACCCAATCAGGAAGCGCGGGGCGGCTTGCCCCCTCGCCAGACCGCCTGACGAAAATCGGCATATGCAAAATTTGAATCAGGAATGATACACGCCCCCTTTTTCCCCGTTCCAATCGGCGAGCGTGGCTCCGCCCCTGAGGTCGTTTGGATCCGATAATTTGCATATGGTGGGTCCGAAGCCGATAAAAAAGGCGAGCGCAGTAAGTCAGATCGAGCAGTCGGTGAGAGCAGATCGTCAGAGTGTCGGTGGAGCAGTATCTGGGCGAAGGATCATATAGCGTATCGTTGAGCAGTATCGAGCAGAGTGTCGTGGAGCAGCCAGTGAGGGTATCGAGGAGTGTCGGTGAGCAGCAGATCGGTGAGGAAGTCAGTTGGGCTGGTCGTTGGAGACGGAGCTCGAGGAGATCGGTGAGGCGAGATCGGTGGGGCAACGGCTGCGGAGCAACGGCTTGAGGTGACCTGGAGGCTCGCGTCGCGGGATCAAGCAAGCCAGCCTACTCCCTCCCCAGAGCATCAACAATCCCCCTTTTTCCCCCGCGCTGAGAGAGTGCGACAAGGGCCCCGTTCCCACTCACACCAGCAGTGCCCACGAACCGCCGTGCAGCGCACATTCTGCGGCTCGCCACGAGGGCGCGGGTAGGACCCTTCGTCTCGTGGGCCTGGCCGCTCATCCGCGTCCCACGCGCATTAGGCCACGCCCAGTCTGACTCCCTTGCCTTTGAGGGGGTCTTTTTCTTTGCTTCGGTGTGAATGCGTGTTGTGGCGCCGTGTCTTGTAAGGTAGTAACTGTATAAGGTCCGTGTGTCGTGTAGTCGGTTTTAACTCCTTTTATATTGCATTTCTTTTGTTCTGTGTGATATATGTGCAATCATTAATGTGACTGTAAATACGTGTGCTATATGTGTGATCCGTGTGCCGCGCGAATAAATGTGCATAGTGTGAACTGTTTTCCCGTTTCGCTTCTCTTTTCTTTAGTTGAACCTCCATCCTGCTTCACGTAAAGGTTCGTAGTGGGTGCAAAACGCCCGGTAAATAATCTGAACCGTCGAGGTCGACGATAACACCGCTCGGTTATCCGATAGTACGGAACGGCCCGCCCAAGCGGCTCGTGTCGGAGCCGTCGACCTGCGGCGAGGTACGATCGCCCGGTTTACCATCCGCGTGGGTACTTAGTAGGCGAATTTGGCGAACAACCCTATCCTACGCGGGTGGCCGATTGGCACGATTGTGTGAGGCGAAAGGCCCACCGTGACTGGATCCCGGCGTTAGCCGGGAGGGTCACGACTGAATTGTCCGTCCGGTGGGCGAGGCGGTCGCGGTTCGAGTCGCGTGGCCGATCGCACGCCGACGAGCGCGAATTCGCAACACTGGTGTACAGGAGTTGATTCAAATCCCTCCCGTCTCCAAGCTAAATTCATAGGGAATCGGTCCAAGGAGCGACCCCGATTCCCTCTAAATTACGAGCGATTAAATTAACCCCTTACGTGGAATAAGATGGCGTTCTCAAGCGAGCGGGAGCCGGGGGTAGTAGAGATGTATATGTGTAGTGATAGTAGAATCCATGGTCCAGGATGACACCCATGCAGGAAATGCTTAATGAGCAGAACAATTTCCCCCCCCACTGAACCCAGGCCCCGAAATGGCGCCTGCGGCGCAGAGCCGCGGTGTATGACACCCCCCACCCCGCCTCCGTCAAAGTCCTTCCCCAGTCGCCGGCGACCCGCGCCTGAGGGTGAAGCGATTGCCGCGGACCCACTTAACGTGGCCAGGTAAACATGATTTTGCAGGCAATAAGCGGAATGAAAAACGAAATGAAAAAACAAATAAAAAGAGTGAACAAGCAGATGGAAACAAAACAAACGAAATGAACGGCAAAATGGATGGAATGAACGAAAAAATGGATGGAGACGCACTCAAAAGAAACAAACAAAAACGAAATGAAGGAAGAAATAAAAGAAAATGCGGGTGAAACGCAGCAAATTGGCCGGAGCCTGCAGGCGGCATGAAGGCAACAACAGCGAAGTGCGTAATGGCGACGCCACGTGTGGAGCGAACGAGCTGGGAGGGGTGCAACGTTGTCAGCCCGCGGTGAAGGCGGGTGAGAAAAAAAATAATTCGGGAGACGTGTTGGGCGAGAAGTGTGGAGGTGACGGAAAAAGTGACGGTAACCGAGAGGGAAAAATTAATTGGGGTGACGGAGTCGTGCACCGAAGGAAATAAAAATAGTGGAGTTGAGAAAAGACTTCAAGACATGACGAAGAGAGTTGATAACGGGACGGGAGGTAAAAACGGGACAGAGAACTGGAAGACTGATAGACAAACACAAGGGCAAGATGGAAGAACATTAGAAGCCAAAGCAAGGTCGGAGTGTGCGGAGATGAGAAAAGAATTGGAGAGAAAACTGAGTTACAGAAACACCAGAACAAAGAGACGGAATACAAGACGAACTGAAGATGTTAAAGAGGAAAGGAAGAGAACAGAGAATGAAACGTTAAGGAGCCACACTGAGCAGATTGAACAATTAGAAGCCAAAGCAAAGTTGGAGTGTGCGGAGATGAGAAAGGAATTGGAAAAGAAAGCTTCTGAGTTACAAAACGAGCTGAGGATGTTGAGAGAGGAAAGAACGAGAACGGAGAATGAAACGTTAAGGAACCACTGTACAGATCGAACAGCTGGAAGCAAAGCCAGATTGGGAATGAGATGCAAGAAAGAGTAATGATGGAAGAACGAATGAGACAGAAGAAGGAAATCGATCAATGGAAGGAAACCACGAGATTGCAGAATGAGAACAAGAAAGAGTCCTGAAAGAAACAAGGATTACGACAGGAGAACGAAGTCAGTCAGTTGAAAGAAATAACGAGATTACAGAATGAGGAACAAGAAAGACAGTGAATAGGAAATACAAAGAACAAGGAATGAGACAGAGAAAGAAATCTGTCAGTTGAAAGAAAAAACGAGATGCAGAACGAGGAACAAGAAAGACAGTGGAATAGAAAACTGAAAGAGTATGAATTTGAAACTGAACGACAAAAGGAAAAAAATAAGTTGGAATACGAGGAGAAGTTGAAGGAGCAACACGAATGAAGCAGGAAGGAGAAATGAGGAGATTGAAGGACACAACGAGATTGAGAGGGAAAACGAGAGAACAATGGGATAAGAAAACAAAAAGAACATGAAGCGAGGTGTGACCAATTGAAAGAAAAGGCAAGGCTGAGTGCGAAGAGTAGACAAAGAACAGCGAATGAAACACAAAAAGGAAATTAACCACATGAAGAAAACCATGAACTGCAGAAGGAAAGACAGGAGAAGAAACAAGGAAGAGTAATGAGACAGCAGCAACTGAAACACAAGAAGAGATTAACCAAATGAAGCAAACCATGAAACTGGAGAAGGAAGACACGAGAAGAAACAAGGAAGAGTATGAGACGCAGCAAATGAAACACAGAGAAGAGATTAACCAAATGAAGCAAACCATGAAACTGGAGAAGAAGGACAGGAGAGAAGCAGAAGGAAGGGTAATGAGAGAGCAGCGAATGAAACACAGGAAGGAAATGAGCCAATTGAGAGAAACGATGAGATTGGAAAAGAGGAGCATGAGGAAGAGTGGGAGAGAAAACAAAAACTATACGAGTTGAAATTAATGAACTGAAGAGAGAATGAAATTGAAGTCCAGAGAGATGGAAAAACTCCAGCAAGAAACAGAAATAGGGAACAAGGAGAGAAGATGTATAGAGACCAGGGAATAGAGAAAATAGAGGAGAGACTGCATGATAATGACGGGTTAAAGGAACAGAACACACACACACAGAGTAGTGGAGGTAATAGGGTGAGCTGCGCGCGACTGGGTAGAGACCCGGTGTAGCAGTCTGGATGGCCGCCTCCAGGAACGAGGGGAAGAAGTATGCCCCTTGAGCGGAATCACGACCAGGTGGTTGTCGTCGTGCCAAGCGAGTTGAGGGGACGAGTGCTGTGGATAGTTGCACATGAGCTTTGGGTATAGAGGCCCCGGGAACCCTTGTGGGACACGAATCCCAGTGTGTGTGTGCAGGGGTGTGTGTTTGCGAGTGTGCGGAGAATGCGTGCTTTCCAGCACGCATGTGAGTGAGACCCCCTGTGCAGTGGAAGTGTGGTGAGTGAGAGTCCGTGTGAGGGAGACCGTGTTGTGTGAGGTCTCTGTATGTGAGGAGAGTCGGTCCGAGCGTGAGCATGCAGCCGCGTCTCCCGTGTGAATGTGAGTGTGTTGGAGTGGAGTCTGTGCGTCGTGACACGCAGTGTGCGTGGTGGAACGGAGACGACCGGCAGACAGAGACAAAAGCCGGGTAGCGGCCGTAGCTGTTTGGGCACCGTGCCGGTTCACCCAGCAGCGAGCGCGAGGTCCGTGCTGTGCAACGCACGAGACCCCCACGTGCTCGCTTGCGGAGTGAAGCCCGGTCCGGAAACGCCAGCGGTGGATTTGCCGATCCCGCGGACGGACAAAGTTAGCAGGATAAGATTGGACCGGATGGTTCTCCACGCGAGCTGTGTTAAGCCTTCAACGCAGCGCACAGGTGTTCGCGTGGGGACCCCTCGGAGTGTGAGGTTTGTTTTTTGGGGTGCGCAGCGGTGACGTCATGGCTGCCATGGGTTGGAATCCGGCAGGAGGGTATATCCCTGCCGGATTACCGTCCAAGAGGACGAGGTACGCGTGCAGCTGCATGACGTCATGGCAAGGTGCGAGAGCGCAGGCTGTGAGTTGCCGCGCTGGTGCTGCGCATAATGGAAATACAAAATTAACGAAGCAAGCCTCGCTTTCGGGTGAACAGGATTCCCTGGGCAAGGGGTGAAAGACCCCCTTACCAGGCACAGGATGGAACTAGCTAGGGGAAAGTTAGCTTAGCTAGACCGGCTTCATGGGGCAGGGTAAGTCCTCATGGAGCCCGTGAATGGATTAGGTAGAGGATTGTAGTCAGATTTAGGATGGAAATAATTTTTGAGGATTTGGAACAGTGACAGACTGTGTATGTGTAGAGGACGTAGCTTAGCTACGTAGTGTTAAAAAGAACGTGCTGTAGTTTAAGGGATGACGGAGCACGAGTTAGTTAGGGAGGTAGTTAGAAGGATGCAGGATTCAGCTGTGTGTTGAAGAGTTGAAAGTGTGAGGTGAGTACATGATGAGTGATGAGGCCAGCGGGTCTGTGTGATTAGCGAATGTGGAATGCATGGTGCGATGAGTGATTGGGAGAGGAGTGACTCCCGCCCAAGGGACCCGGGGTCAGGTAGCGTGAGTTAGCTGTTAGTTAAATTGACAAAATGGAGGTCGTTTTGTTGTTGGTGGAATGTAGGCTCGATACCCATTTGGAGGGTGCAGGAGCCCTGTTGACGGCTGGGAGCGTGGCCTGCGAACGTGTGAGTATCCTGGGAGGGTACCCGCGGCACCGGGCTAGTCGGCCGTGTAGGCCAAGGGCCCATGGGGGCCGGGTTAGCGTAGTGGGCACGGTGGGCGCCGCTGGGTGCGGGCCCGGAGCGCCGTTGGCCGCGTGGGCAATGGTCGGGCACGGGTGACCCTCGGAAAGGGCCCGGGGCGCCAGCCTGCCACGTGTGCGTTTCAGGGAGTTGCCATGGGGGCACTCCCCGGTGTTTAGGGAGCTGGTAGGCTCAGCAGTGTAGTGCCCGGGGGTGCCATTGTTGAGATTCGGCAGAGGGTCGGCCTGCCAAAGGACCACGCGCCCAGCACGAAACCGTGCAAGGGCACGAGGGAAAATTAGAGGCGAGGCCCGAAATTTGAGTGGACACCAACACAGGCGACGGAATCTGGGTTTTAGAACCAATAGATTAAGCGAGCGCTTGTTGAAAGCCCCGGGTAGTTTAACAGTTAAATGTTAGGTAGATTAGGAAGTGTACCCCTCCGCACCATCCATCCCTTCGCTCTCGTTGTGGCGCTGGACCCACTTTGGTTAGATCGCTGAGATCTGGAGGCCATCCTGAGCTTAGATTGGGCCTCGCACAGGATGCTAGCTCTCCCTTATCCTCCTCGCGGAAGGAACGTAGGGTTGGGAGTAGCTAGGTGACAGAAAGGTTAGCCGAACAAGGACGATAAAGGGGGTTAGGGCGATTATATGAGTAAGAGGGTGAAAATAAAACAACAAAAAAAAATAAGTTGGGGCTAAATTGGTTTTGCAAATTAAGGGTGGGTATGGACAGTGACAGCAAAGGCGATAGGTGGAGGGAGACAGTAGGGTAG
Source organism: Eptatretus atami (assembly GCA_035128595.1). Classification (NCBI taxonomy): domain Eukaryota; kingdom Metazoa; phylum Chordata; class Myxini; order Myxiniformes; family Myxinidae; genus Eptatretus; species Eptatretus atami. Next base: position 76,643,281 of record CM068963.1, on the reverse strand, counting down.
TCGAGTCCACCTTCTGTGTGGCCAACACCACCGCACTCCCTCCACCAACTTCCACTGCAAGGCAAAGGCTGGCCAACTTCATCGTCTGCGCTGTGTGCTGCGGGGCCGGCTCCGCCAACTTCATCCGCAGCTGTTGTTTTGCTACAAGGCCTGTGCCGCCGATCGTCTGCTGTGTTTTGCTGCAAGGCCTCTGCCGCCGATCGTCCGACGCTTTTTACTGCAAGGCTGGCGGCCAGTTCGTCTGCCGCTGTGTTTGCCTGCAACGCCTTTTCTGCAGCTATGTCTTACCTTGCCATGTCAGCCACTGCCCCTGTTCACCAGCCCCGTTCAATTTGCTTTGCACCCCCCTGTTCATTCCATGCGCGCCAGATCCGCAAGCAACAGTTTGCAAGCTGCAGAACGTCCTTTTGCAGCTGCAACACGGCCTCAGTGCGCCTGCACCGGTTTCCTTTTGACTCTCCTTTTTCCTGCAGATCCATTATCCTGGGCCATGGATAGTGTAAATTATAATTAAGGTGTTAATTTGTATTAAATATGAGTGCGCCCCCGCATGTATGTTTAGCGCCGGCAATTTTATTTAAGTCGTCCGGATGTGAGTTTTTAGTTTTAGTTACTCAGCCCTCAGGTATTTATTTTGGGACACGAATACCATGAATGTCGCACTCAGGGATCCGTAGGTAAAACGTACTAGGGAGAACTACACATGATGGCACACGAATTTGACGACTCGGGACGAGTCTGAAAAAGGGAGGTAGTGTTACGGCTCTGGAAATTCGCACAACACCATAAAGGTCCCGTAGGTGATATATATTTCTTAAGTACATGGTAGTTAGCCCAAACCCATTGTTTAGAGGGAATTAATGTGTATTCATTCGGGCTGCGATCCTTTGAGTAGGCGTTTTTCTGTTCTACCTTTGTTTTGAGCCACCCACGCCAAAACAACAACAACAGCCAGCAGCAAAAACCTACCTTCACCACTCGCTACCGCAAACCTCACATCACCGCCATTCCAGGCAGCTCCATGGCCATCGGACACCGCCGAAAACCCTCCACCACCTTCTCCTACGCCATTCCCGCGCCACCTGTGGACGCGAGCGTCGAGCTGTCTTCAGCGAGACACGCGAGACGCGAGTGCAGATGCGGGGTTTCTGAGGAGAATTCGGGTCAGAATGATGCACGCCCACATCTATCCACCCAATCAGGAAGCGCGGGGCGCTGGCCCCGCCTCCAGACGCGCCTGACGAAAATCGGCATATGCAAATTTGAGGATCAGGAATGATACACGCCCCCTTTTTCCCCGTCCAATCGGCGAGCGTGGCTCCGCCCCTGAGGTCGTTTGGATCCGATAATTTGCATATGGTGGGTTCCCGAAGCCGATAAAAAAGGCGAGCGCAGTAAGCGAGATCAGAGAGTGCGGTGGGAGCAGCAGATCGGTGAGAGTGTCGGTGGAGCAGTATCTGGGCGAAGTCAGATTAGAGCAGTATCGTGGAGCAGTATCGAGCGAGTGTCGGTTAGCAGCCAGTTGAGGAGTATCGTGGAGAGTGTCGGTGGAGCAGCAGATCGTGAGGAAGTCAGTTGGGCTGGTCGTTGGAGACGGAGCTCGAGGAGATCGGTGAGCGAGATCGGTGGGCAGACGGCTGCGGAGGCAACGGCTGAGGGACCTGGAGGCTCGCGTCGCGGGATCCAAGCAAGCCAGCCATATCCCTCCCCAGAGCATCAACAATTCCCCCTTTTCCCCCGCGCTGAGAGAGTGCGACAAGGGCCCCTCCCACTCACACCAGCAGGTGCCACGGAACCGCCGTGCAGCGACATTCTGCGGCTCGCCACGAGGGCGCGGGTAGGACCCTTCGTCTGTCGGCCTGGCCGCTCATCCAGGTCCCACGCGCATTAGCCACGGGCCCAGTCTGACTCCTTGCCTTTGAAGGTCTTTTCTTTGCTTCGGTGTGAATGCGGTTGTGGCGCCGTGTCTTGTAAGTAGTAACTTATAAGTGGTCCGTGTGTCGTGTAGTCGGTTTAACTCCTTTTATTAGTGCATTTCTTTTGTTCTGTGTGATATAGTGCAATCATTAATTGTGACTGTAAATACGTGTGCTATAGTGTATATCGTGGTGCCGCGGAATAAATGTGCATAGTGTGAACTGTTTTCCCGTTTCGCTTCGTCTTTTCTTTAGTTGAACCTCCATCCTGCTTCATGTAAAGGGTTCGTAGTGGGTGCAAAACGCCCGAAATAATCTGAACCGTCGAGGTCGACGATAACACCGCTCGGTTATCCCGATAGTACGAACGGCCCGCCCAAGCGGCTCGTGTCCGGAGTCGACCTGCGGCGAGTACGATCGCCCGGTTTACCATCCGCGTGGGTACTTAGTAGTCGAAATTGGCGAACAACCCTATCCTACGCGGTGGCCGATTGGCACGATTGTGGTAGGTCGAAAGGCCCACCCGTACTGGATCCCGGCGTTAGCCGGGAGGTCACGACTGAATTGTCCGTCCGGTGGGCGAGCGTCGCGGTTCGAGTCGCGTGGCCGATCGCACGCCGACGGCGCGAATTCGCAACAATATCTTTGAATGGAAGGAAATTGGAAAAACATGGCACCCCAATATTTATATTCAGTTTCATGCATTATTTATCTATTAAAATATGGATGAAAGATATACAATATATTGTAATGTAGAAAATAAATGCGAAAAAACATGGCAAGCAGGAAGGAAAATCAGAGCCAGTGCGTGATGCAGGTAGATGGAAAAATTATATGATGGGTAATTGAATATACAGCATAATTGTATCGAAAAAACAGATCAAGACACTATAAAGTTTTAAACCTCACCAGTATATGAGAAGATTCCTGAGTCGTGACAAGCCGTGGAAAGTGAGAACTAAGCACTTAATTATGGAGTGGCACTGGATGGCGGTCGTGCAGACGATGATACCAAACTGTAAACATGAGGTCTAGTGGCCAGCGCTAAAATCTGGGGCAGGGTACATTTTCTTCAATTTCTATCAACGGGAACTATTCTAGAAGTCATAACTTGATGATGATGATGACTGTATGTTACTTGACTGTGTACATTCAGTAGCATCCCATTTCAACCTACCTTACAGATATACTAGTCTTCAGTAAGCAAGAATAAGTACACAACATCCTGTACATAGACAAAAAATAAAACTTTTTATAAAAAGCTAGCAAAAATAAATTTAAAATAGTTTTTATGCGCCTGGTTCACGGACACCCTGAAGCCCATCCACGGACCCCTAAGGGGTCCATGGACCACAGGTTAAGAACCCCTATTCTAGAGGTTAAGGAAACTGGAAATTAAATAAAGCCACAAACGCTGGTGTCTCCGGGCTTTTATAAGCATTGCAATGTAACCAGCGATTCCAAGGTATGATGAGTCATTCGATGATATGAGTGAGGAAAGTGAAAAAAAACCGTTATCATTAAGAAATCATTGTGGTCTGTTCCAAATCAAGGCGTTGTTGAGCAGGCCAAAAGAGCAGGGAATTAAGACCCCACCGAGGGACAGTGAGGTGATTAAACATAACTCCTTGATAAAGGATAATTAAATAAGGCCATTAATTATATTAAAAAGGGGTGTTTACATTCACCCAAACACCCAATTTTCATTCATGCACTTCCTTGGAGTTCCATTAGTGTGCCTGCATAGTTTGTGGCCGCTGGGTTTCATGGCTTCGGAGTTAGGGAGGAGACGGACAAACTAACAGACTAACTGATGGACATTTATCAGTATACATATATATATATATATATATATATATATATATATAATATATATATATATAACTTTTTGAATTAATCTGTAAATTTCGCAATCTCACAGGATTATTTAAAAGTATGTTGCTCTGTATGAAAACAGAGAGACCGTTCCAAATTAGTTCCATTTAAATGTATTGCTCTTCTACCTCCTTGTTACACATGTTATAACCTTCCCAAATTTCATCCCATCCTGTGTCGTTTAAAATAGACCTCCATGTAAATGTGATCTGCAGTTTTTGTAGTCAGTGTTCAACCATTATTTATTTTTAAACATTATTCTCAGGCTCCTATTGAAGCTTGTACATAAATCCTATGGGGAACAAAGACGTGAGGAGACATCAGTATACTTTTACATGAACTACATGGGAAATTATTGGACAGTGGACAAACATATATGGTATATATGGGATTTGAACTTAGGATGTATGCATCATGAGCCAAGGGGATTAAGAGGGGAGTCCTAACAGGCAAAGCTATAAAGTGCTATAGAAATTACCATGCATGTAATGGATGACATCGACACATTGCTGCCATCTCAATATAACATGGTTGGTACAATTGAACTTAATGTTGAACACCTGTCAAATCTGATATTTTGTGTGTGTGTGTCAGTGGCCTCCAACTGCCTGAATGCAATGCTGTGAGATTCACGAAAATGTCACTCAGAATGTATCGATTTGGAAAAGCCTGGAATAATATGCATATCTGCGTATTTCTGTGCACACAATAATTTGTATGAGTAGATAGATATACTGTAGGTGTACACTCTGATTCTGTTCACTCCCCCTCACGTGCGAAATTAAAAGTGGGGTTAGGAACTTGGTCTGTCATCTGCTACCGACGTCAGTCTATGATCGTGGAACTACTGTACTTGATTTCAATTTAATGTTAACTTTTGAACACTGTAGAACATGAATCAGAACACAAACCTGCAGTTTAGCTCTGAATTTGGCAAATTGTGCAGAATCTTATCCCGAGTGCACATGCGCAGAGAGCAGCAGTAAGTAATTTTTTTCACTGTCTGCCTGTGTGGCAGTCAAACAAGGAACCACAAGGAAATTAGACAAAGGTGGAGGCCATTCAGCACATCATGCCTGCGCCACATCAACACCACACTAATTTATCAACACAAGATCAAAAGAAGAAAATGCAAAATGTTTTTTATTTTTATTTTTGAAATAAAGTGTTTTTGTGATGTTTTTTTGAAGTTTTTGTATTATTTATGATATTTTTTTCTCTGGGGAGGGGGCATGGGCCTGGTTAGAAAACAAACATCAACCACACAACACCCCTTGATGAGAACCTCACCAACAGCACTCCGTACATGTGAACACAATCACCCATCAATGCTCAAGCTACCTAAAAGTCCTGCCAACATCCCCATACCCCTCTATCTCCATAATTTCCAGGTACCTATCTAATTCTAATTTAAACTTATCTGCTGTTTTTGCTGCCACTACCTTTCCAGGGAGACCATTCCATACATTAACTGCTCTTTGAGTAAAAGACCCCTGTCTTACTACCGTCTTGACTCTCCTCTGCTTTACTCTCAGGTTATGTACCCTGGTCCGATCACTGTCGACTCAGTTGAATCATTAATCTGCACTTATTTTATCTATACCTTTCATTATCTTAAACATCTCTATCATATCTCCTCGTAACCACCTCCTTTCTAGTGAATAAAGCCCTGTCTCCTTCAACCGCTCCTCATAGCTGAGTCTAGCTAGGCCCGGAATCAATCTAGTAGCCCTGTGCTGATCCCTCTCTATGGCATCTATGTCCTTCCTGGGTTTTGACCAAAACTGCATACAATATTGTAGATGTGGCCCTCACTAAATTCCCGAACAAGGTTAACACCACCTATTTTGATTAATATATGATCCCCCTCCGAATACAACCTAAACCCCTGTTTGCTTTACCTATAGCTGCCTGGCACTGTGCTGC
>CM068963.1:76615401-76637554 GCA_035128595.1 Eptatretus atami | reverse complement strand
CCCATATCTATTACCACCCCCAGATCCTTCTCCTGTGTGAAACGTTCCAAAATTACCCCTTGCATCATGTAATCTCTGTTTTCATTGTTATTTCCCATTCCCAACACCTTACACCTGCTCAGGTTAAATTGCATCTGCCAATCTTGTGCCCAATCTATGTAAGTATCAATACTTTCCTGTATCTGATCCCCACCCCCTCTGCTATCCACCTCACCTCCAAACTTTGTGTCATCTGCAAATTTGGAAAGCTTACTCTTCATCCCATTATCCAAATCATTGATGTAAATAATGAATAGTGATGATCCGAGTATTGATCCCAGAGGTACCCCACTACTTACATCCTCCCAGTAAGACATCCTCCCGCTCACAGCCACTGTTTGCTTCCTACCACTAAGCCAGTTTGCAATCCAATTTGCTACTGACCAGCCACTCCACAAGCCCTCACTTTGTAAACAACCTCCAATGTGGTACCTTATCAAATGCCTTCTTGAAATCTAGATATACTATTTCCACTGCCTTTCCCTCATCCACCCAATCAGACACTGCTTCATAGAAGCTAAAAGATTTGTTAGACAGGAACTACTTTGATAAACCCATGCTGATTACCTCTAATTAGTTTGTATTTATTTAAATGGTTACTCATCTGGTCCATAATTAATGTTTCCAACACCTTCCCCACAACTGAAGTCAAACTAACAGGTCTGTAGTTTCCAATCTTCTCTGGATCCTTTCTTAAATAATGGAATTACATTTGCTACTCTCCAATCCTCCGGTATCTGTCCTGACTCCAGTGAGCTGTTGAAAATATCCGTTAATATCTCGCTTACCTGCTCAGCTACTTCCCTCAATAATCTCAGGTGCATATTATCTTTCCCTGGAGCCTTATCTACTCTTAGATTTCCGAGCTCTTCCTTTACTTCCTCTACTCCAACCTGGATCTTCTATGAAACCCCTTCCTCACTTCCTTGATAGATACTCGCAGCTGTTGGCAATTCTCCTGACTTCTTGTGTAAAAGTTGAAGCAACATACCTGTTTAATAAGCCTGCCATCTCACTTTCATCATAAACCACTCTCCCGGTGATATTCTTCAATGAGCTCACCACTATGGTCCTAACTTCTTCTTTTCCCATGATATACTAAAAGAAAGCCTTGCTATTATGTTTAATATTATTAGCCATGTCCTTCTCATACTCTGTTTTGGCTTGCCGAGTTATTTTCTTAACTTACCTCTGTTTACTCCAATGGTGATATAAATCAAACTCCAGTCCTGTTATTTTAAACCTAATAAATGTCTTCTGCTTCTTCTTAATAGCATTCCTTATCTCACTAATCAACCACCCTGGCCTCTTTCTGCTTCTAGTTTTACACCTCATTGGAATTTACTTACTCTGCACTCTACACATTTGGTCCTTGAAGGTTTCCCATTTCTCTGATGCTGATTGTCCTGTTGTTAGCTTCTCCCAATCTACATCAACCAACTCTCTCCTCATCCCCTCAAGATTTGCCTTCCTGAAATCGAATAGCCTTACCCTACTATCCTGAACTGTAACCCTTAACAGAGTCTTTGCACACACAATGTTATGGTCACGTGCTCCTAAATGCACCACCACTTCCTCCACCATATTGGGATCGTTGCTGAAAAGGACGTCGAACACTGCACTCTCCCCTGTGGGCTTATCTACAAACTGGGTTAAATAGCAATCCTGGACTAAATCCAGAAAATCCTCATCTGCTCTGCCCTTTCCCTGTTCCTGGACCCAATCTATCCCTGGCAAGTTAAAATCCCCCATAATCAATACTCTTTCCTTACCACATGCCCTTTTCAATTCTTCATGTACTCCTTCCTCCTGTTCCTTCACACCCAGAGCCCTATAAAAGAATCCTAGCAGTATCTTACTGTTTTTACAATCTCTGATCTCCACCCATACACAATCCTCAACATTTATTCCTTCCTTAATGTCACCCCTTTCTCTTGATGCAATGCTGTCCTATACCCAGATTGATACTCCTCCAATTCTCTCATTCCTATCACACCGATACACCTTGTAACCTTCCAATCCTGTCCTCCAGTTACTCTCCTCCTCAAACCATGTCTCACTTACTGCATCTATATGATACTCCTCGCTATCTACTTTGGCTTCAAGCTCTTCCATCTTATTATTTCAACTCCTGGCATTGGTATAGAATATGTTTAACATTTCCCTTCTTGAAATTATTTTTTTTTGGCTGGCCTTACTCATCACAATTACATCATCAGTTCCTTCCTTAATAACTTCCCCACCCTCCACTAACCTAAAAAGCCTGGATTGCTTCCTCAATTCCCACTGCAAACCTTGCTGCCCCCTTTCTATTTAACATACGGCCATCGTTCCCGAAACACTCCCTTTGTCCCCGACATCATTCCCACTGCTTTTTAAATGTAAAACCTTCCTCCCTACACTATTCTTCCAACCATTGGTTGACATCTATTGCTCTGCTCATAATTTCTATGTCGTTTCCTAATCATGGGAGAATCCCAGAAAACATTACCTTACAACCCTTTGCTTTCAGCCACTTACCCAAAAACCATTCGCACCGAGATGTTCCACAACCAACTTCTTCCTACCATGACCCGATACAATATCGTTTACCCTTCCTTCATGTGTCTAACTTCTGCTCTTTCAAAACTGCACAGAATTATATGTGTCTATGATCTTTCCTGCAGAATGAAAAATCTACATATTTAATCATCTCATCACCCACAAAACCAAAATTGAAAATTATTCCAAACAGGAAACACTGTTTTTAGCGACATCATAAAGGACACAAATAACAGGCACAAATGATTAATTTAACACGTTAAATATGATGGTGTAAAAGATGGTGCATCAATGGCGGTAAACATCCAAAATAAAGTTGTTTTTTTTAATACAGTGTAACACCTTTATTTTGTTTCAATTGAACGGTATATTTGAACACGAGAACACAAATCGCCTTCTTGGCACTTTCAAAAATCTTCCATTTAGTAGTACTTGGACAAAATATTACATCATCTCGACCAATCAAATTTGCCGCTCAAGCTCTCAGCGTTGGAGAATATCAGATTCAGACTAAATTGCAGCTCATAGGAAATATAGATTTCCCTCGGAAGCACAAAGCAAGATTTGAAAAGATCCTTCCCACGTCCTTTTTCTCAAGACTGTGCAGGGTAAAGTGTTCCACAAACTTTGTAGTTTATTGTATTGTTTATGTGTAAGCATTACTATTTTGTTTTTGAGGAGACAGCCAACTCTTCCATGCTGTCCCATCTTGGCACCCCTCCTTTGTGAGTTCTACCAGTTATGAAAGTTTTCTTTAACACAGCACTTATTGCAGTCTGCTCAGATTGCCCTCATAGAGAAAGTTTATAAGTTATTCAACATCACATAACTGCTGTTAGCAAATCGGCAATCACAATAAGGAATGTTGACATCACCCTGAACTACAGCAGATGTCATCCTGAACAACATGCTCGATGTGTTTATTGTATTCTCCACACTGCTGGTGCCTTAATAACCCACTTAATAAATTCATGAAACTCCCTTTAAAATAGTCCCAAACACAACCAAGCAATCAATCAATGTAATCAATGGCATATATTTATAAGCACATAAAACGATCACGAAACGGCACAAAAGGACATATTCTAACCCTTCACACTCATTGCCCTTCTACAATATTATCTTAATCGGTTACACACACAACATGGCACCAGCAAAATCTTACCGAGGAAGTGTAGATCGGAAGAACAGAAGATAGAGGTGGAGCAAGGCATTGGTTCAGCTTCTGACTCATCACGGCGCACATCGATGGATGTTTGCTAAGCGTGAAGCAAATGAGGAATAAGGAGGGTTAGGGAAAGCAGAAAGGTGTCAATGCAAGTGAAATAATGTGGGTAATGTATGCTTCGAGTAAAATGTGATTTGGAATGAAGCAATGAGGTTTGGAACAGACCGATGGGGTATTCAAAGGATGATTGAAAGTAGCAGAGGGTAGCAAAGTAGCAGAGTATATATGATCTCGCTTAAGGGGGGGGGGGGTGGTTTATAGAATGAACCGATGAAGATTGAAAGTAACAGAGGGATTGTTGAATTGAGGTTTGGTGAAGGGGGTTATTGGTGGATTGAGAAAGGCAGAGGGGGTGTGTTGGAACGGACCAATGGGGTTAAGGAAGGATTGTAAGTTGCAGAGGATTTGGAACGGACCTCATACCGATGAGGTATTGAAAGAGAGATTGAAAGGAGCAGAGGGTTGAAGGACGACATCACACTGGGGAAATACAAACTAACCTCAACGCATGCCACCCCAAACCCTTCAACAAGGGGCAAAGGTCTACCCCTACACATAGACTGTTGAAATAACTCATCCTCGGGTCTCCTACTTGTCCATGTATGCTCTCACCCAAAATAATACATATTAAATGAAAGGTGCTTCACTGACCCTGGATGCAACATGATTCTGACGTATGTCATGTGCATAAATTATGGTGAAACATCACCTCCAAACTACGATGGCATCCGTGTGGCACTTAGGTCTTTGACGATTGAGATTTATGGTCACAAATAAATGAAGGTAGAGCCACCAACCCAAATTTCACATTTGTTTGTGGTTCATCACATCAAGGTGCATTTATGCTTAATTTACATCATACCCTTCCAGTTTAAAGGCCAAGGTTTTAGGCCCTTAGGATTACTTAACCACCATTTAGGTTTTTCTCCCTTTTTCTGACTGTCCGAGCTGTATCTTGGATCCTGCTGGCACTTTCGGAATGAAATTTTGAATCAATTATGAAAATAAAGAGTATGCGGGGTTTACATAATTTTTTGACCTTCACCTAATTTTTAAGGTCATGACACAATTATAGACATTCAAATATTTTTCACCATAACTTGACTCAGGTTTGTCTGATCGGAACGCAATTTCCCTCACTAGATAGCCAAAAGCAAGGTGCGTTTATGCTTAATTTACATCATACCCCTGTGAGTTTGAGACCATGGTCAAATGGTGGTCTTAAAATAAAAAAAATGCGGTCAAGGTCAAATGGCAATCTGAAAAAAAAAACGCGTTTTTTTGGCATCACTCAATTTTGCCAATGCAGAATCTCAAAGACCATTATGCCTTCCAAGATGTTACTGTGTCATAATAGTGTATCTGCAATGAATTTATGCTCCTGATGTTAGTGTCCTTGACCTACGTTTTTTTGGATTGTGACCTAGTTAACAAAAACCCCTTTTTGATGATAACTTGAATAATTTTCCTCAGATTTTCAGGATGTTGAATTTTATGGATCGATTGTAGATGAGGACACATTTTCTTAATTTACACTTTATCCATATATGTTGAAGTTCAAGGTGATATGGTGGTCTGAACAAAATATGTATTCATTGGTTCCTGGGCCAAGGGTAAGTCACAAGCGATAGCCAATGGTAAACCAGGCTAGGCTTACCCGTGGTGATCGCTTTGTGATCACAGATATCCAGTTTTATTTGATAACTTTTGACCTTTTTGCATTAAAAAATTACTATAGCTGAAACTGCTACACAAAGAGCTTGCAGAATTCAAGCACAACCCACTTATGTTTTTGAAAATGTATTTAAAAAGTTCTTTCACAATCCACTTCATCAAATATATTTATGTCTGCACGGAGGGTGCACCCAAATTGCAGTCTGCCAGCATGCTCCACTCGTGCCAGCATGCTCCACTCATGCCAGCATGCTCCACCCGTATATATATATGATCTCGCTTAAGGAGTATATGGATTTAATTTATAATAGTTATTTCATAGTGCATGTTAGCATAAGTGTGACATAATTTTGATGACGCAGTGTCAAATGAACTGTTTTTAAGGAGCCTCTCATCTTCCCATAAAAAATGTATGGGTTTAAGCCCTTATCTTATCCCTTCCAAACCTTTTGCCTTGTCCCTGTGTATCCCTGTCCATTTGTGTTTTCCATTAAGCAGGACCGTGCCAAAGGTCATGCAGTACCAGGAACGTGGCTAGGTTTGGAGGTTCCGTCATGTGCCGGGAGCAAGCCGCCGCATGATCAGAAAAATACCAGCCTCCAGCCAATCAGCACAGGCACGTGATTCTCATGTAATCCCCGCATCGTCCAGTCTGCACATGCCACAGGGCCCACCCCACCACACCCTAACTATTAAAAGCCGGAACATTGCACTAGTGAGGCAAGTCTGGATGCTCTGGTCAGGCTCTATCATAGGTTGCTGCGCCACGAGCTGTTGGGCTCTCTGGGTTGTCTCTGGGTGCTCTCACTGGCATTCTACACTACCTTGATTTTCCTTTCCGCCCTGGTGGTTCAACCTAACTTAGGTTTCCCCCAGGGATTACGTCAATACCGAGATGGTCCGTGAGCAGGAGGCTGGAATAAGTCTAACAAATGAAAGCAATTTATTACAGCACAAGACAACATATACAGAGAACCCTGGATGAAAGATGACCGAAATGAACAGAGAAATAAAGGGGAGCCAGGCAAGGACTTCAAAAAGGATACATGGTTCTGTCACAGGCACCATGGCTGAAGTCCCTCAGGGAGGCACAATGTCAACAGGTTGTGACAAGCAGGGCTCCAACCACAGGCTATGTTGGTTCCTTGCTGCTCCTGATTCTGTGCCTCTCACCATCCCTGAGTACTGCCCCTCACTCCCCAATACTCCACCAGTCCTCCCCTCACTGCCTCATCAGTGTCCATGCCCGGCTTTTTAGGATCTCCCCTGCGGCCATGCCATGCACCCACGAGCATCCTTTCTTTATGGTCTGGCACCGGCCGATAGTGCTGCACATAGCCCCCTTTCTTGACATTGACATGTGGGTAGGGTGGTGCCACTGGTACAACCTGAACCAATGGCATGCATATTTGTAAGCCTCCAATGGCATCGCACCCTCAATGGCCTCACTATGGTTGGTGCCGTGCTGGATCAGGCACTCAAAGCACAGACTGCGTTGGTGTTTATCAAACCGCACAAGGAATGCAGATACATTTAGCATGACTCCTCTTCCTGCCATTCTGGGTCTTGCCTGGTTATACAGAAAGGACATGCACAAATTACACTTTCCTTTCTAGGCTAGACAACAAACTATACCACCTCTCATGTTGGGCAACAATAGACATGTGGCATTCATCTCAACAGCTTTTAGGGGACAATACAATTGTTTGTTTGTTCATTAAAGGGGGGAAGGAAAGTATGGAAAGAAAAAAAAACCAGCAGAGTGGATAACATTGTGGAAACGAGATCTCAAAATTATATTAAAACAGCTTTCTTGTGATAGGGCAATTAACCTCATTGTGTCATGTCTTGTAAAGCAGTGATTGTGGTTGTTTTCATTTCGGGGTCAAATTGTATAAAATTTGGAAGAAATACCCAAAGGAAAACCTTGGCCAAAGTGTGCCTATGTGTAATACACCAGAGATTCGGAATTGGTGGGGAGGCTAATAAAATCCACCTCTGTAAATTTATTATTGTCCTCTAATTGGCCTCTGAAAGCTGGAAGGTCTGTGAGGTACCACTGGCATAGAAACTCTTCCTGTTAAGCTGAGGGCCTCATTGGGCCCACAGTGTTCTGGAGGCATGCAGGATCTATGCAGCTCCCTAAAATGCTAATGCCGCCTAATGATAGCCACGGGATGTGGAACACGAATGCATTAGTAGGCACACAATGCATTTTTATCAGCATACTTAAGAACAAAAATAAAATAAAATAAATCCACCAACTTAAGTTTTATATTCACCTGTTTGTTTTTATTTATTATTTTTGAATATAACCAAGAGTTTTAACCAATAATATAGCCACTTTGCTGGCGATTGAAAAGTTAAAATTTAGCATTGTATTCTGTATTCATGTTTTTTCATACCTATACCATACTTGATCATTCATGAGTACATTACACACATGAATAGTATAAGTATTCCAATTGTGCATCACCCAAGACTTTGGCAACCAGCCAGCTTGTTACATAGCAACAGGGAAATTTTTATTCACCTGCCAATAGTGCCAGAGAACCTTCACAGTCAGATTGTTACCAAACAATGGAGAAATTCCATTCACTTGTCAAACTGCCAAAATTTTATAAAACAAAAACTGGTTTAACCTAGTTCAAAAACAATTTATAAATACTAAATTACTTTTCCATGAAAAGGAAAGAGGTTCATGACTCCAGACCTTTGCAGTTCATTTTATGATTTTTTTTTGGGGGGGGGGAATGAGTGACAGCCATAGACTGCAGGATCTGGGCTTTCATCCAAAACTATAACCAAAAACTTCCTCTTTCATAATGCTTTACTGTTTCACTCTAGGTGTTGATAATCCCCCTGGTGTGAATGTCAGGTTTACTGCAAACAGCATGTGCTAAAAACAGCAACTTGGTTGATGTCCTTTCAAGATTTCTTTAAAACTAGCAAAATATTGTACTAACAAACACACATGAAATATGATGGACTTAGCGAATATTCCACATGCCGACATATATTTCTTGACAAGAAACATAACACCGAATGTAATTGACTGAAAAATTGGAAGTCTGTTCAAGATATGATCGACAAGGTTTAGAATTTGTAACTAAAGAAAAACTCACAAAAATATCAGTTGAATTATATTATTGAGGTTTGTAATAAAGAGAATTTTGTCCTCAGAAAAAAAGTTTGACTGTCTTATTAACAAATGCCAATACACAATGTGTAAACACAATGTATTGCAAATACTGTATATTATCATGAATCATTTACAAAATAAACCAAAACTTAGTTTACAAAACAGGATTTTTAAAAGAAAGCAACATCAATGTGATCACCTTTTTGAGTCGTTTCCTGAGGATTTCTCATTGCTACAAGTAGTTGTTCCCTTGATTAACTGTTATATAAATGGAGGAAATCTTCCCAATTTGGGAAACCACAACAAAATTCAATAACCATGAATATTTTTCCCCAAATTAATGAATGTGTCCTTCAGTGTGTAATTCACAATCTGGAAAACTGAAAACTGTCTGATGTACCTATTGAGTAGGGAACAGGGCCACAGGATGTGGAAATATTGATTTTCAAAACTAGCTGGATTATATGACTGATAGAAAGTAAGGGCCTTTTTTCATCACTTTGTGCAAGTCCAGTTGGACACCTGAAGCTTGAGCCTGTTTTTTTTTTTCTGTATACTTTGTCAAGGCTTGTATGAGAGCTAACACAAAATGCACAGCAAGGTGGGCATGAGACAAGAGGGGCGGTAGAGGGAAGGGCAAAACATTGGGGAACAGAGACATTAGGAGATCTGTGAAAGGGAGAGGGATGGGGTGGGGAACATGGGGGTAGACAAGATGGAAATTACAGGGACTTTCAGGAAGGAAAGCAGGGAATTTGAAGGAGGGTAGAAAATATCGTGGTTTTGGATGGGAGACGATAGGAGGTGGTGGTAAACAACTGTTTTGAAGGCCTGGAGGGAAGAATGGGATTGCACAGAGTGTGGGAGTTTATTCCAAAAGTGGGGAAAAAAGAGGAATGAAAGAGTGAAGGTGAGCAGTGATTCGTGATTTTGGTAGTTTTACCAGAAGGGTGTTGTTGGCGGACCTTGAGCACCCTGTAGAAATATGGTGGAGACATATCGCAGACAGAGCAGGGGGAGCAAGACCGGAGAGGAGATGGTAGAAGACAGAAAGACCACCAACCTGCCTGTGGTGAGAGAGTGAGAGGCCCGAAGACTCAGACTCAGCCTCATCGCGGGAGCTTTCACAAACAGTTCAAAAGCCACGTTGCCTTGTTGCTTATATATTTGATTACTTTTTGCCAAGATGTCTTCAACTTGATTGTCTTCTTTGTGTCTACCATGGTCTTAAGCTTTAATTTCTTGATTGGCTCAAATAAATGTTCTTTCTTCTCTAACCTGTCCTTGATGAACTATGCTAATGAGATGACGTCATTAATTCAAGACTTGAACTTGGCAAGTTCATCATACTTTCTCTGAATATTATGCTTAGGACAATGAAGTAGCATGCCTAGTTTGGGTTCCTTTGAGCCAGTAACTCCTGAGATAGTGCAATATCAAAGTGCAAAAATTTCACGAACCTCAAGAAATGGTGGAAATGCTGAAAAAGTGACATTTTGACATGGGTCCCAATAGGGTGTCCCATAGACCCATAGACCCATAGACCCATAGGGTCCCATAGACCAAAAGAGATTTTTCAATGTTAACATTTTTTTCCCATCTAAGGGGACATCAATGAACATATTTATGCACATGAGGTCGAATCATAGGGGGTAGGAGTGCACGGTAGGTTCTCTTGGCCCACAGACTACTTTGTCGACAAAAAAAAAGATGAAGGAGGTTGAGGGATCAGAAATTGTTGTTTTTTTATTTGCAAACAATGGCACAATATAAAGAGGAAATACAGAGAATGAACTAAAAAGAGCAATCAGAAATTGCAGACCCTTGCCAGGACTTGTTTTGTGTGGTGTATTATGTGTAGTAAATAAATGGAAGGATTTACTTCATGAAAGGTAATTGATTGCAAAGGAAATGTATAAAAAATGGTCTATAGGGGTAAAAGGCGTTTGAAAAGGCGTAAAGATCGAAAGGCCTGAAGGAGTCTAAAGGGTTTCTTCTAGCTAGTGTTGGGCCAGCCTCTCCGGTGGATCACTGACTTGATTTTGGAATGTGGTGTTGTGTGAAGTGTGTTGTAAAGCGTGTATGGCTGTGCTGTAGAAGTGTGGAGAAAGATAGATAGAAAGAGAGAGAGGGAGATAGAAAGAAATAGATAGAGAAGAAAAGTCACTTTGGGGTTCGATTCTACTACAAACACAATGTATATTCCCTTCCCACTGACACAGGGAGAGGAGGGCAATTTAGCGACACAATATACAAAATAAATAACTACACTAAGGTTCCTCTATTCAGTGTATTGGTATGTGTGTATCCCCATGGTCTCCGAAGGCCGTCACAATATTAATGCCAAGATTAATGTTTTGAGAAAAAAAAAGCAGAATGGATTTCAAAGATCAGACTAGTTCCCCAACCGCTGGATACAAAACAACATGAGGATGCCAGAATGTATGAAATATTTATTTACAAAACTAGCTGGATTATATGACTGAAAGAAAGCAAATGAGAAGGAGAAATGCATTCTATTGAATAGAAAAAAGAAATAAGATGGGGGTAGGAATCGAGGTTTGTGAAAAATAAAGTGAATATGAATGTCAATGGAGGTGTGTAGTTTTCCTTTCAAGCAACTTCCAGCAACTCGCCAACAGATTTATTATGACTGTGCAGTGAAAAATAAGGGAAATAATATTTAAAAATAACATATATTTTAATGAAGCTTCATCCATTTTAGCTTAACTGATGAACTGGAAAATATCTCGTGGACATGAATTTGATTTGGGTAATCCCATATTTTCTTGGCTGCCAAAAGCACAAGTTCACCAGCACACAATGGCCTACTCTAGTAAAACACCATGCAATCTTTTAACATCCATCAGCCACAAATGCTGGCAGACGAGACTGCGGATTGGCCTCCAGTCCAACAAACAGCACACCTCCAGTCCAACAAACAGCACACCTATTTTTACAGCCAATTCCCCACCCACTAAACACCTCATTCATAAAATGGTCGGGAATCAAACTTAGGCAAGACAGCTCAATGGTGGGAGCACTATTTCTGGATGTTTTATCCCATATTAAAGGAGAAACCGAATCCTTAGCTCTAATTTCACAATATTTTCAATATAACAGAAAATTAATGTTTTGCATTGTGATCCCAGAAGAGGAAAATACAACACAATCACAATATCTCCTGGAGCATATGAAATTGTTCATATATCTTCTAATATTGCTTGCCCCATGAGGGAACAACACATGATGAGCCTAATAATATTGTAATATATATTCAAAAATATCCTTCAAAAATTTGTTATGAAGCTTTTAATGACGATATAAAGTTGATTTCACAATTAATAATTCATTTTGAGAGTTTTATTGTATTTTGATGTAAAGGAAGATTGAAACTGTCAGAGTCCTTTTCAGTGATAATGTTATTTAAGCCTCTTCAACTATAACCACAATATTGATTAACTGCAATTTAATTTATGGAACTTGTTATGATGGGAGAAGCGTGAATACAATTTTTTCCCTTCAGGTTATACTCCATACCATTTTGGTCCAGAAAAACCAAAAACCTTAGTTTATATTCTTTTGTTGGGGAAGATATAAATTTAGGGTGTACTTTGAATCTCCAACCATGAGTATAATCATATTGGCTCTTTCAATTGGGAAATTATATGCATCTGGAAATCTTTATTCAAATACTTTTTCATAAAAACCTGGCAAAATCAATCTCTTAATTTCATGATGTGAAAAAATTACTCATGATGCACAAGTCAATGCATTCTGTTAAATGGGTGACCACACTTCTTTATACAGGATGTTCCATAAAACGTTTCACTGTTTTAAATGCTTAGAATGTGTGTGTATCTATATATATATATATATATACAAAGCCGTAGGCGGCCATGGGTCGCCGAGCATTCGATGACCTTTGACCCCTGATCTGAGTTAATCTAGTACTAAGTACTTACGAAATTGCAATCGAATCGTTTAACCCGTGTATGAGCAAGGGGGCTTTGAATGTCATTTTGCCCGAACAATGCACTCATTGACCTTTGACCCCTGACTTAGCCGAGATAGGTCAATATGTCCCTAAGCAAAGTTGTAGTACCCATTGAGTACTCTGTACCTATGAACTTTCATTCGTATTGGTTAACTCATGTAGGAGCAAGGGGGATTTGAATAGTAATTTTGCCCGAACAATGCACTCATTGACCTTTGACCCCTGACTTAGCCGAGATAGGTCAATATGTCCAAAGTTGTAGTACCCATTGAGTACTATGTACCTATGAACTTTCATTCGTATCGGTTAATCCGTGTAGGAGCAAGGGTGCCTTGAATGGTAATTTTTCGCCCGAAAAATGCACTTATTGACCTTTGACCCCTGACCAACTCGAGATAGGTCATTATGCAAATGAAAAAAGTTGTAGTACTCATTACGGTCTATAAGCATGTAAAGATTCATTCGATTCGGTTCAACCGTGCTTGGAGCTAGTGTAATTTGAATTTTCAGCGGGAATGCTCAATGGCCCTCGGACACCCAGTTGAGATGGTTACCATTTGGAAACTATAAGATATAGAAAAAAATGGATGTCATATAGTGGATAGAGAATCACCTTAAGATTATGCCTACCAAATCTCATCGAGTTCATCTACTGATAACTACTCGGTATCAATTTGAATGAAAAGTACCGAAAATGCGGTTTGATATCGGAAATCCCCAAAGTTCGAGGGGGTGCTGTGGGTGAACAAAGATATAAATCGAAAATCCGGCTTGATAGTTTGTGCACAATGCATTCCAGATGATTATTGTGAATTTTCATGACATCTGACCATAACTCTAGGAGAAGTAGCATTTGCGCGAAGGCACCTCCAGCTCTCGCATATTATCGATTTTTGCCCTTTGACCCCTGACCTAAGCAATATCGGTCAATATGTCGTGAGGCAAAGTTGTAGTACACATTGCGTGCTATGAACCTGCAAAGTTTCATTCGGATCGACGCACTCACCTGGTCGCTAGGGTGCCTTCAATTTTCGCCAATTTTCGGCCATACCCCATTTGTAGGGGGCGCTGTGGGTAAACTATTCCATATATCACAAAACCGAATATATTTGTAGAGCATCACCTGTAGATGATGCATGCCAAATTTATAAGCCTACGTGGGATAATGGCTTTCGGAATTGATTTCGCGTGAACGGTACCGATTTTGAAGGTTTTTCGGCTGTTGCTAGGGAACAAAGCGTCCCTAGCAACCATCACAATTTCCAAGCACTAGGTCATAAGATGTACCTACCACCCGAGTTTGGTCAAAATCGGCCCACGTTTACTACCAATTATGCTGATGACAAACGAACAAACATCCAAACAAACAGACAGAATTACTGACAATAAGGGTCACCTATTTCGGCGACCCAACACCTATTTCGGCAACCCAATATATATACATATATATAGATATACATAGCGGGATATGCTTACACAGTGTAAGCAATAACGAACCATGCTTCTGCATTGTCTCGGGTTGCTCACCTGCATTTGATTTTGTAATTTATTTATTTTCATCTATATTTTTCATTTATTTGTGTTTTCATTTAAAGATGCTTTCCGACGGTTCTGTGATTTTTCCTGGTGTATTGGCTTCGATGTCCATCGGCAGGCAAAATTACCCTGCTTCCCCATGTCTATGGTCGCTCACCTGAATTTTTTTCATTTCTTTTTTCATCTATATGTTTTCATTTGTTTATATTTTCATTTACAGATATTTCTGATGGTTTTGTGATTTTTCCCGATGTACCGGCTTCGATATCCATCAGCACACAAAATTTCAGCTTTCTACATCACCCGGAAAATATTGACCTTTAATATCAGTCAGTGAGTCGGTGGTTGGAATGAGATACGTGAAAAACAAAGACCCACTCACATCTCTCACCTGTGAATGGAGGGAATAACCAATTAGCTCTCACCTAATCAATTTAACCCAGGTGGCTAGGATTGCATAAATAAATCGACTCCTCCCATTCTCTTCTTGCTGAAGAAAGCTGCATAAAGCAACCATGAAAGGCTACCCAAGGTAAGCTCTTTGTTATTTCAAACCTTTCCCAGATTTCCCCCACAGCTGTAAAGACATTCACAAATAGTACACACATGAGAATCCCAATGCTACACACCCCCTCATATGCCTGGTTGTAGCTTAATGGTTGGGGTGGTGGGCTTGGGATCCTAGCATCCTGAGTTAAAATCCCACTTGGCTGTTGAATTAATACCAGGTGGGGTTTACTCTGCCTGTCATCCTTCCGAAGTCGGCAAAAGGAGTGCCAGCTTGCTGGTATCCTGTGCCGGAGTGGCGACCCATCCAGGATTGTGTCCAACAGCCAAGGAGACTGCTTCGGCAGCACCAACGCTCTGCACAGAGAATGGTCCCAATGGATGGATGGATGGATGGAGATTCATAAGCAACAGCGCAGACAGCAAAATGCACCACTGGGAGCTGTCTTGAAGCTTAAAAGAGATATTTATTACTATGATTATGACACCAGTATAATCATCCAGACTTACTGGTGTAATGGTTAGAGCATCCCCTAAATGCCCCTCAGAATCTGAGTCTGGGAGGTTGGTGGTTTGAGCCCTGGCTGAGTTATACCAAGGACTTTAAAAATGGTACTTGCTGCTTCCTTGCTTGACTCTCAGTATTTGAGAGAACAAAGGAGAGAGAGCACAGACAAACAACCACAAGTTGGCAATACTATGGCCTAATGGCCTCCACTTGTGCCTTTGATTTTGCCTAATGGCCTCCTCTTGTCTTGAAGTTCCTTGTAATGGAACTATTTTTATATTAATGAAAAGGTTTTGATTATATATTTTTTTCAGGTAAACTCTTTGCAAAGAATATTGTGGGATCTTTAACATCCATCAACTAATGCTGGCAAACAGGAGGCCAGTTTAACGTCCATCTGAAGGACGGCACACTTGTTGCTACCTCGTCCTGCAAGTGAAACTCCAGGGTGACAGTTTATAGCTTGGCCAAAATTTGAACCCAGGTGAGACAGCTCAGAGCCAAGTGCGCATTGTGCATACCTCTAAGTTATCCTGCCAGCCCAATCTCACTTACTGATGATAAAACCTTTGGGTTGCTTTTTTTATGATTCCAGCCCCGTTGTTTTTGGAATAAAAACGAAAAGTTCGATAAGCCCTACAATATACATTTTATCGGACATCTGAAATGTCATGAAAGAGAAGGAGAAAGATAAAGACCGACTCCATTTTCCTTGATGGGCCTAATGAGTACTGTAACAGCTCGGCCGATAGAGTACTGTTGAGGGTGTTGAATGAATATCCCTGGCTCTGCCATCCTTTTACTGGAAGCTTATGTGTCAGTCACTTCATATATATATTGCAGTACTGTTGCATGACTCTTTTTGCAAAAAGAATTACTACCTTTTTAAAGGTAATTTTTTATGTCAAAGGATTTTGAACTCGTCCTCAGGTGAATTAAATATTTATTTTTCTATGTAATCACCTGGCTGCATGCTATGGTTCTCTGGCCCTCATCACGTGTAGGTGAATATAATTTATTCCCCATTAGTAGGGAACAAGCTGCTTGGTTGCCCTTTCTTGCGAGTCAGAATTGTCATATATTTATTTATACGAATCACGTGATTCATGATAAAGTTTTTTTTTTAAAACATCGCAGACAGGTCAGTGGTTTCTCTATGGTCTCCTACATCCTTTCTGGTTTTGCACCCTCCACTCTCTCTGTGCTCTGTCCTCTCCCTCAGCTATCCCCCCCCACCAGTTTTCTCCAAGGCACACATTGTCCACTATCAACCCTCTTTTTGTAAATTCCCAAAATACACGCTCACTGCTCACCTCCACTCATTTGTTCTACTTTTCCCTCACCTGTGAAACTAACTTCCCCAGTCTGTTCAGTCCCGCATTTTTCTCCCCAGGTCTTCAAGACAGCTGTTCACCACCATCTCAGATCACCCCCCCCCCTCATGTAAAACCATGATATTTTCTATCACCATTAACACCCCCAATATAACTAGCCCCAAGCCCATCTCCTTCCAAATTCCAAGTTTTTCCTTCCTGAGAGTTTGCTTCTTTATCCATCTTGTCCATTCCGTGCATCCTCTCCTCCCCCTCTTTCCTCGCCATTTCCCTTATTACCTCTGCCACCGAAGGTGAAGGTTATGTTTTCACCCCTTTCTGTCTGTTTGTTTGTCTGTCTGTTTGTTCGTTTGTTTGCAGGATATCTCAAAAAGTTGTGGACGGATCCGGATGAAATTTTGTGGACAGGTTGGGTGTGCGACAAGGACAAACTGATTAGATTTTGGTGAAGATCTGTATCCGAGAATTTTTTTAAGTGATTCTTCACCATTGAGAGATAGATAGTGCTAAAAACGATATATAGTACGATATCTCAAAAAGTTGTGGACGGATTCCGACGAAACTTGGTGGACAGGTTGGGTGTGTGACAAGGAAGAATTGATTCAATTTTGGTAAAGATACAAATCCGGATCTGATAATTTTAAAGTGATTCTTCACCATTGAGAGATTGGGCTAAACTAATGCATAGCACGATATCTCAAAAAGTTGTGGACGCATTCAAATGAAACTTGGTGGACAGGCTGGATGTGTCGTAAGGACGAATGGCTTCGATTTTGGTGAAAATCTGAATCCGGATCTGGATGTGAGAGTTATTTAATTTTTAAAGTGATTCTTCACCACTGAGAGATAGGGCCAAAAACGATATAGTACTGTATAGCATGATATTTCAAAAATGTATTAGGCCTGATATCTTCTCATGGATGAGGCATTTCATGGCGGAGGTATGCGCTCTACCGAGTTCCCTTCTAGTTTGTCCAAATCGCCCTCTATTTTATCCTTCAACCCTGCTGTTGGTCTCCCCCCCCCCTCTTTCTACTGAACACGTTTTGTTTTGTTGTGTCCTGATCCATTTCGTGTTCTTGCTCTGACATGAGCCTTGACCTTGTACACAAAAACAACTTCTCTAAATCGGAAAATTCACCGATTTGTTTCATTTGATAATGTAAGTTATGTAAACATACCTGTGGAATTAAAATACACAAACAAAGGTGTAAATCGTTACATGCTCATGTATTAGCAAAATGTACAAGTTATTAATATCCAACACTTTTCTGAATCTGCATGTTGAAAATATTTCAGTTCCAGGAAAAAGCAATTTCATCCATATTAAAACTATCGCAAATTTTTTCAACATAATTTAGTTTGTTTCTCCAGATAGCTGTTTAAATCCATCAAGTTATATTTTCTATTGTTTTGTATTAATTTATAGTTTTAACTCGATTCGTAGCAGCTCATGCAAACTTAACATTTGAGCCAATGATCTCTGATCTACATCCCAATTAGTGTACCAACTTTTAGCCTCTTCACCACCTCTCACCACCCCCTTATCGTCATTAAAAATATTCATGTCTGTTTGAAGCTGATGCTTTGCTGTGTCCAAAAGACCAAAGTATGACCTCATGACCCAGCTTTACCTGAAATATTTGTTAATATATGTATATTGTGTAAATATTGTGCAAATCCATTATTTTCTCATGAAGCAAACCTTATATGGATATGTAGAGTGCAGTAAACACGATTGTAATCCAGATTACAACTTGATTGAACCAAAGTTATTTGATGCTTTATATAGAAGGAAACCAAACACAGAGCTTTATCAGTGAGCTATGACCTGTTTTGTTAATCACGCCGTATTGGTTTAAACTCTTAATTAATGTCATTTCTTCCATTGCATGATTCTATACTTTTCCAGCAAAAAATTAGAATTCATTATTGCAGCTTGGTTTTCCATTGGTGCATATGATAACTACACAATTAAGGGATGGTTTTGAAGATGCCAGCCGATGTAAGGTATTTATTCGCTTGATAGATAACTTAATAAACGTCTTCACGAAATCATTAATGCTGGAACCATAACAGACTGTGCTAATGCCTCAAATGAACGAATGCTAATTTGTTTTAATTACCCTGGACGAATGAATATGAAACGTGAATTCCCAGGCAAGGCAGTGTAGAATTTGAAGATTTTCTCATTTTGAAAATAGAAAGATAAAATGAAGTTTTAGGAAGTATGTGCACAGCAGTTGTAATTAGAGGTGTCATCAGCAAAGTACAATATAATTCTCAACACTTCCTAATTTTTTTCCTCCATTAATGGGCCTCAGGGTTGGCAGGATGGCACATAGGTAGCACACTTGCTTTTGAGTCGGCTCGTCTGGATTCAATACCCGACTCATCTATAACCTGTTACCCTGGCGATTCACAGACCGGGCGCAACATCAATGAGTATGCTGTCGTTTGGGAGGTTATAAGCTAGAAACCCTGGTGCTCGTGCACATGAAATATCCCATTGTGCTCCGGCACCACGGCCAAATTCCAAATTCCTTCCCTGACTTGCGATTAAGACAATGTCAGCACCACTTGGTGTAATCCTTGCTATGGCACTGCTTCAGCATTACAGACCCTGCCGAGTGATTTTACCAAAGATGAAGGTCACACAAACAAGCCTTCAGGATAATGTGAGGGGTTAAATATATTGCATATTCAAAGAATATGGAAATGACATTGCATTCATGTCATTTGCATTTTGGGATTTTTTTTTTTCTTCTGCAGGAGACAATTTATATATTTTGGATGCAAAATGACAAATTTAAACAATGACAAGACCATAAAAGGTTTCTAAAGACTTATTATCCAAATAATGTGTGACATCATCACACATGCCACACTGGAAAGACGTTATCTCGTAATGCACGTCGTTGTGCACATTTTAAAGGAAGAAATGTAAATGGGCTGAAGATTGCTTTCTGTGTTTCAAATAATTTGAGGGAGTGGGGATGTGATGGTGGAGAATGTTTTGAACATGAAGTCATACAATATGTTTACTACAAATGGAGGATATTGTAAGGATTAGTTACAATTAGCAACCAAGAAAAGCTACAGAAGGTAAGCCCTTTGCTGGTCCAAAACCTACCCGAGTTCCTCTACAGCTGCAGACATTCAAAAGTAGCACATCCATGAGAATTCCAATGCTACATGCCCACCTCAGCCACCAGACTAGTTTCATCACTTGTTGGCGAGTGATCACGACAGCATAGACAGAAAACATGCACAACCAAAGCTTGGGAGCTGGCAGATGACACTCCAGTTTAGTCTTCTGTCCGACAAACAGCACACCGATTGGTTCAGGCAATACACTGCCCATGAAACACCTCATTCATAAAATGGTCAGGAATCAAACTTAGGCAAGACAGCTCAAAGGTTGGAGCACTATTTCTGAGCTACAGTATGTATTCTTAGAAGAGAATACAAGGATGTTTTATCCCATATTAAAGGAGAAACCGAATCCTTAGCTTTGATTTCATCGACAGCTCTGCTTTCATTCATCTGTGACCACAGGGTCATAAACCTTCAGTCTTCAGAGACATGAGTGCCACACGGACACCACCTAGTTTAGAGATGATGTGTCGGCATAATTTTTGTGCATATCAGTGTCATGCTGTACGGTCAGTGTACGCCTTTCATTTAATTTGTAATTACTGTCTGCAAACCTCCTAACTGGTGACGAGCTGGGCAGAGACAATGTGTTTGTTTGGTAGACGACACTTGTTCTAAACAGGTCGTGCAATAAGGGCTGTGATGGGACTTGATCTGTGCTCTGATGCCTCATCACGTTTGGGGGTTCGATTTGTATTCACTAATGACCTTAGTATGGTCAGTATGTCATCCTGATGAGCTCATAACAATGGCAAAATTTGGATCGGCGACTGCTTTCATTCAATCGTGACCATAAAGACATACATCTCAGTCTTCAGAGTGCCACACTGACGCCATCCTAGTTTGGAGTGATGTGTCAGCATAATTTATGTGCATGGTGTCAGTGTCATGTTACATCTAGAGTCAGTGTGTTCCTTTCGTTTATTTGATATATACAGTATATATATATATATATATATATATATATATATATATATATATATATATATATATATATATCTTCTTTCGGCTGCTCCGTTAGGGGTCGCCACAGCGGATCATCCGTATGATCCGCATAGTGATTTGGCACAGTTTTACACTGGATGCCCTTCCTGACGCAACCCTGGTCGCCTCTTACGACACAGGGATATGGTACACCTATTCTAACCGGGGCATACACCGGGCCACTACACTGGTACTCACTTCGCCGACCTCGGAAGGATGACAGGCTGAGTTAACCTCCTGGTGTGTATTAATTCAAGCGGCCAACGGGGCTTGAACTCAGGACCTTTTGGATCCCAAGCCGCTACCCTAACCACTACGCCAACACCAGGCTAACATATATGTATAATATATATATATACATACATATGTATAATATATATTATATATATATATATATATATAATATATATATATTATATATATATATTATATAATATATATTATATAATATATATATATATATATAATATATATATATATGTATCCACTGCTATGCTCAGGTAGAATTTCTTTTTCTATTCCTTTGGCTGTTTCAGCCAAATGAGGATCTCTTGTGCTCTGCACATGATCAACATACGGTTTGACGGAGAGCAGTTGATTGCCACGTCCCTTGGTGGGGGTCAAGCAGTCGATGTGAAAGGTTGTGGCATGATCCAGTGGTGATTGTCAGCACAATGTTGTTCTTTCTGCTTCTTTCCTTCCCATTTTTTAGAAAGAGGTTTCCAAAAATTGTTTTTCTGAGTAGCAATTAAAATTACATATGGCCTGCTCCCACCGAGTCCCGCGACCTCTTGGGGCTCGCCATGAAATTTAATGTCCTGATCGGGAAAATGTGCCGTTTTGGTTGGACATTTCCTTGTATGAAAACTTGGCAGAAACACTACCGTCATGACAGGTTAGATGCATGGACCTGCTATTTCTATGTATGTTTCCGTTGCGCTGCAAAATGAAATACAGTGTAAATGATATTTTCAAATGTATAAACGTCATCACCATAACGTTGCATGCCAAATTGTTGAAATCTTGTCCAGGTTAGACCTCTGGGATGCCTGAAACCCTGATATACGCGTACCCGAAACCTTTCCATCTCGAAAAGACTGTACAGCGTTCATAGCTCGAGGGTGTTCGGCGCGGTCTATATCGATCACTGAGCAAGCATTTCTAATTGTGAAAAAGAAATGCTCCAGTGTTCAGCAGAACAACGTGATCCACTAACAATAGAAACAATCGTCAATCTGAGTCATCATTGGCTAGGAGCATTTTGCTGAGGTCGATGTAGCGAGTTCCACAATTACCATACAGACCAAGCAAATGAGAAGTTATGATTATCTCGTAGTTACCACATGACGAATGGAATGGTTTGAAGGATCATTGACCACCACTAGATATGTTTTTATCAAACTGTTAAAGGGCAAAAGTATGTCGGCCTCCAAAAGTAACTATACATGACTTCAAAAGTTTTTAGCAAAAAGTACAGGAATTGTGCAGTGATATTTCAGTTACATAT
>CM068963.1:76591270-76611006 GCA_035128595.1 Eptatretus atami | reverse complement strand
TTTTGATGTTTTTTTTTAAAGATTCGGACATATTCATAACGAGTTGGTCGTATGCATAACATATTGGTTGGTATGCAGTGCGGTTATGATTTAAATCATTGAGCGGCAGCCAATTTATATTATATTATAACCGCACTAGAAATCGAAGTGTCAACATCACCGTCATACCGAAGGAAAAGAAAAATAAAAAAAATAACAGGGAGTCTGGAACACTGACGCTAACCATTACCTTGACGTGTTTCGACTTATGAGTACCTTACAAGTAACGTGTGTCGACATGTGTCAACGATCGCGTAACGTGCCTACAACACGTTACTCATAGGGTACAAATAAATTTCGGGTACGCTAAACATTACCTCGACGTGTTTCGACTTATGAGTAACTTACAAGTAACGTGTGTCGACGTGAGTCAACGATCGTGTAACGTGCCTACAACTTATGGCCAGCGTTATGCGGAACTTGTGAGTCATACGCTGGCATAAGTCTTAAAATTTCAAGCATGGAAAATTTGAGGATAACCGCAAAGTACAACGTTTAAAGCCAGCGTACTACGACGTATGGCAGTGTTTTTCAGCGTGCTCTCAATGTTATCAAAACTTACCCATAACGTATTCGACGTGTACCAGCGTTTTACACAAATTATCCAAAAATCGGCATAAGCTGGCTAAAACGTCAAGGTGTGACTGGGCCTTTAGGTTTGTAAGGGAGCTTTACATTTATTACATACTGCACAAGGCCAACAAGAGACGTTAATGGAGTTTAACATGAATTATAAGGACATAAGTTGATGATGAACAAATAAACATGGCCAACTAACAGTGTTGAAAACGAACATTAGGTTGAAATGGTAATACATGTGTGTTGGCAGGAGGTATGCATCTAAACTGTCTATAGCCTGGGTTTGAATCTCGACCCAGCTATAAACTATCATTCTGGTGTTTCAAAGGTAGAGTGATTCATAAATGTGTGTGCCGTCCCTCGGATGAACGTTAAACTGGGCATCCCATCTGCCGGCACTAGTTGGTGAGCATATATCCCACGATGTCCTTCGCGAAGAGCAGCAGAGGTATCGCTGGCACCAAATTCCAAATTCCTGCCCCTTCTGGCCCACGGTGAGTTGCTAGTTACCTGTCACATTTACTATGATTATCAACTTCCTTTTACTTTTCTCTACACTTTAATTAACACTCACAAATTCCACCCATCGCTTTGCTGATGGGAATACCAAGAGAGGGGTTGTGGAGAAAAAGGGGGAAGAGAGAGGGGTGGGAGAGAGAGAGGTGGGAAAGAGAGAGGGAGAGAGAGAGAGAGAGAGAAGAAGAGAGAGAAGAGAGAGAAGAAAGAGAGGAAGGAGGGATGGAAACACAGAACCTGCGAGTACAGGGTGTGCAAGAAAAACCAAACCCATGAAAAAAAAATCCACAATTACATTCATTTTTATTCTGAATAACAAATACCACTCGTCACTTCACTGACGAGAAGACTAAAAGAGGGTGGAGAGAGGAGGTGGAGAAGAGAGAGAGGGGGAGAGTGAAGAGGGGAAAGAAGAGGGAGGTGTGAGGAAGGGTGGGGGAGCAAGGAGGGGTGGGGAAGAGAAGGCATCGTGAGGGGAAGGGAAGGCAACGTGATGGAGGGGAAGGGAAAGCAACATGAGGGGAGGGAAAAGAAAGCGTACGGGAGGGGAGAAGGGGAGGCAGCATATGGGGAAGGAAGCAGCATGAGGGTAAGTCAAGGCAGCATGAGGGTAAGGGAAAGTAGCGTGAGGGTAAGGGAAAGCAGCATGGGGAAGGGAAGGCAGCGTGAGGGAAGGGAAGGCAATGTGGGCAGAAGGGAAGGCAGCGTGAGATGAAGGGAAGGCAGCTTACCGGGGCATTACCGGGGTGAAAGTACTTTGAATCGTCAATTTCCAAAACGAACTTGTTGCTGTTTCAGACTTTTGTTTCTTTGCATCCGCATTCACAACCGTGAAGAATAGGAACTCTCTCTGAGAAACACTGTCCGGAGATGACAGGAGATGTCTGGAGCATCAAACTGTGCAAATTGGCCAAATTAACCATTTTTTAAACAGTCAAAGTTCAATTCCACAGTTTAAATTTTGAAATTCATTTCAGGTTAAGAGATTCGAGGGCTTATCACATTTCAGTTGTAACGCTTATAAATGTCTGGAGAGTTGTATGGGATTGAGGGTGGAGGGGGTTTTAGAGGAGGTGGAAAGGGGCTTGGGAGGATGTCAGAAGGGTTTGAGAGGAGGTAAGCATGAGGTGAGGTGAGGTGAAGGGAAGGAAGACGTATGGTGAAGCGTTAATTACAATTCATGCAGTCTCATCAAAATGATTCTGCATAGAATAACAGTGAAGATGGACACAAAATAATGTCTGAAATATATTTTCTACCGGTCATACTATAAACACCACCCGGACATAAACACCGCCCAGACACATCCAGATACCAACACTGCCCGGACAAGTCCGGAGATTTATCACCATCTAGAGACACACCATCCAGACATGTCCGGAGATAAACACTGCCCGGACACGTGCAGACATAAACACCATCCAGGCACATCTGGAGATAAATACCGTCTGGACACATCTGGAATATCAAATAATGTGCGAATACAACTCTCTGGGCGTTTTATAAGTATTACAGCTGAAATGTGATAAGCTCTAGAATCTCTCAACCAAAATCGAATTTCAAAATTTAAGATCATGCCACGAACACTTGGAGATATCCAAAATGTCAAACAATGTCTGAATTGGACAAATGAACACTTTTTTAGAAGAAAAATGAGCAGTCGGAACTGCTGCTAAGGTCAATTCTGCAGTTTAAAATTTGAAATTTGGCTCAGGTTAAGAGATTCTAAATGTTATCGCATATGTGGAAATTAAATAAAAGCATGAACACTGGCATCTCCAGGCGTTTACAAGCATTGCGATGTATCCAGCGATTCATCGGTATGAAGATGAGGTATTCGATGATATGAGTGAGGAAAGTGAAAAAACAAATTTTGAGCGCTTTATAATTAAAAAAAATTGTGGCCTGTTCGAAGTCAAGGCATTGTTGAGCAGGCCAAAAAAAACAAAAGGTGAATTAAGACCCCAGCAAGCTGATAAGGGGCTGACCAAGGATGATGCCTTGACAAAGGATAATTAATTAAATAAGGCTGTTAATTATCTTCAAAAGGGGTGTTTAAATTTACCCAAACATCCAATTTTTACCCTCGCTGAAGGAGAGGGTATTGCATTTGGGTCCGTTTGTTTGTTTGTTTGTCTGTCTGTCTGCCTGTCTGTCTGTTTGTTGCTTGCAAAATCGAAAACTTTTCAAGTATATTGGTCAGTCGATTTAGTTATTCTGTCTGTTTGTCTGTTTGTTTGTATGTCAATCGCCTACAGGTCACAATTTAAAACCAATCTTCACAAAACTTCACTATGTTGTAGAGGTAGTGTGTGTGTGTGTGTGTGTGTGTGTGTGTGTGTGTGTGTGTGTGTGTGTGTGTGTGTGTGTGTGTGTGTGTGTGTGTGTGTGTGTGTGTGTGTGTTCTTTCGGCTGCTCCCGTTAGGGGTCGCCACAGCGGATCATCCGTTATGATCCGCATACTGATTTGGCACAGGTTTTACGCCGGATGCCCTTCCTGACGCAACCCTGGCCGCCTCTTACGACACAGGGATAAGGATTGGGTTTTGCCATGATTCCGGGCTGCCCTAAACCCTCTGATAGCGTGGCCCAGCGCAGAGCACCTGTCATCAAGCGATCCTCCAACCCAAGCCTCCGAGTAGCCGGATTACAGGCGCACGCCACTACGCCCGGTTATTATGTTGTAGAGGTAGTCTCAACGGATAAGCCTATTGATTGAGGTCAATTTTTTAAAATCTTGAGTTCGAATTTCTAAAATCGTCATTTTTCATCCGATTCACTTAAATTTGAACAGAATTTGCATAGTCCATCACTGAATTTGGAAACCAACTATTTTTGAGGCTAAAAGGTCAAAGGTCAACTCAAGGTCAAACTTCTAAAATTAGCAAATTTAATCTGAAAAATTGTTAATTTTCATCCGATTAACCTGGAAATTAAGCAGGAATTGCATAGTGCATCACTGAATTTGGAAACCAACTATTTTTGAGGCTAAAAGGTCAAAGGTCAACTCAAGGTCAAACTTTAAAATCATCATTTTCAACCTAAAAAATAATCAATTTTCATCTGATTGACCTGAACTTTGATTAAGATTGTCAATTTTAATCGGAATGAAATGGACAATTTGATGTATCCATGGCAACCTTTGAAGAGGGGGGTGGATTTTGCAAGTGTCGTGCTCTGCACGACATCTTTTTTGTGTGTTTGTCCACAGAGCTTTCATGTCTTTCTCCGCCACCACCTGTTGGATTGAAACAAAATTTTCACCATCAGTGCGACTACTCAGGAAGAAGGTTGTAATCATAATTATGACATCATCAGTCACGTAATTTGGCAGCCATGCTGGAAAAACGGAAAAAACTTTGGACCTCTGTATCTCTGAAACCACACGAAGGAAGAAATTGAGGCTTGGCGCACAGCAAGTACTTCTCATGGGGAATGTGTGGTTTTTATGACATCACATTTATGACTTCATTATGACGTCATAATTGCATATGTAGAACACTACATCTGATCAGTATGAAAAATTTTGGGGGTCATCTAGGGATCAAATGGTGCAAATAATTTTTTTCATGATGTCATAGGTCACGTGATTTGTCAGCCATATTGTTTAAAAAAACATAACCTTCAAAAATCTTCTTCTCTGAAGTGGCTGAACAGATTGAGGCAAAACTTTACATGTATGACTGTCTATCCATGAGGACCAAAAGGTTCACACATATGATGTCACAGGTCACATAGTTTGGCAGCCATATTGGATTGAAGAAAAATATTAAATAATGGTTTTTTTCTGGAACTGCTCAATCAATCGCCATGAAACTTTACTATTGTGATCTAGTAGTGATGGGGTATACATGTTTTAAATTTCAACTTGATCAGACACATGGTTTGGCAGCCAGAAGTTTTTGTTTTTTTTGATGTGGGTTCTTTTTGATTTTCTTTTTTTGAAAAAGGCTCACTTGGCTGTGCCTGGATGGGTTTGAGGGTAGAGGAGTAGCAGTTGAAATGCGAATCCTATCCAGGTTCCTCCTGATGACTTCATCTTTTATTTTTGCTTGTTTGGGTTCCTTCTGATGACTCCAATGCAGGACTGTACCTATTTGGTCTTCCATTTGATTTAAATTTAATTTATTTTAATCCCATTGTAAATTCAATTGAATAATAATGAAAAACATCATGGGTCAGGGGTCAGGTTTCCAATCAAAGCGGGACGTCTTGGTACCCGGTCATCACTGCTCGCAGTTATAAAGTGGCAGTTCTAATTATGTCTCTTATTTATTACGCTACACAAAAAACACCACACAAAACTACACAAACACCACACAAAACTACACAAACACCACACAAAACAAGTTCTGGTGATGGTCTACAATCTCTGATTGCTCTTTCTAGTTATTCATGCACTACCTTGGAGTTCCCTTAGTATGCCTGCAAAGTGTGGGGCCTTTAGGTTTCATGGTTTTGGAGTTATGGAGGAGACACACACACACACTCATGTACACACACACACACACACACTGACATTTATTATTATAGATTACATAAAACTTCAGGAATATGTGCTACATTTTGTGTGATATAGGGGTACCAAATATGAGAACCATAACTTGTCAGACTTTAGTTTGGCACTCAGTTGATCACATGCTCCAAATGTTCACCTCTGTGCTGAATACATATTTGAACACAACAGGCGAAGTTGTTGATTACCTGCTGACATTCAGCAAAGGGGATTGACCTAACTTTGTCTGTCATTTCTTGTTTCAGCTCAAATAAACTTCTCGGGTTATCCTTGTACACATTGTCTTTGAGATATTCCAGAAGATACAGAAAATGCGGTGCCCTCAAATCAGTGGAATGTGGAGAACACTGGACACTGAAGCGTCGGCCAATCACTCTCTCACCGAAGTGGCTTGTCACCCACTCACGGGACTCATTTGTGGTTTGACGGGTTGCCCTATCCTGCTGAAACCGTTGTTCTTCTCTTCAAAAGCTTCTTCTGCGACAAAGAGCAGTCCAGAACTCATTCAGCACTTTAATGCAGCACTCAGAATTAATGGTCATGACATTACTGTCCACATCTTTGAACCAGAACAGTGCAATGATGTCATGCTTGCTCATTGCACACCAGGCCATGCACTTGACTGAATGTAAGCGTCTCTGCGAACCTCATCGGGTGGGACTGTGCCCCAGTAGACATTCCTTGCTCTCAAAATTTATTTGTCCATTTGAATATTCTCTCTTTGCACTGGGCATCTCCGCAGTTTAATTTTCTCTTGAACTTTCTTTGAGTTTGGACAGAGGATTGCGTTTCGATGAAGGATTCCACAGAAAAAGCGTTTTCTTCATTTGTTTATGGCATCGTTTCCTGCAGGACTTCAGCTATCATTATCTGAAAAATGAGAGAAAAATAACATGAAAATAAATGAGTGGTGAATAAAACGGAGGGTTTGGGTTTTTTGGCGTACCCGATAAGAGGCCTTACAATATGCTGCTACTTATGTAGGTACATTGTAAGATAGAAATAGTGTGTTGAATTAATATTGTGATCATGTAATAACTCATACCTCGTTTTGTTACTTTTTGGCATTGTATGCCATCCCTACGTCTTTTTTAATGTCTCAAAAATAATAATTTATTGTAAAAGAAAATAAGTCACGCAAAACGCATAAAGAAATGTTTTAAGAATAATATGTCATTCAATCACTTTCAGAAATGTTTGTTTACCACACAAGAATACAAAAGTGTGAAACTGAGAAGAATGTTTAAATATGACATTTACAAATATGATGAAAAAATATGAATGATTGAAGTCCATTTGATGACTAAGTTACTTGAAGATGTGGAAGCTGAACATTATTGTTATTGTGAGTCAAATTCATTTTGTTTTCTGTTGCTCCTGTTGATAAAATGCACCTACGATCTCCTCTCCATGCTGGTCATATGACTTACCGTACTGGTCCAGGGAACTGTGTCTAAAATATCAACAATTGTAACTAGCTTGCTTTTCCATCTTCTCATGTAACCATTAACAAAGTGAGACTTCCCTCTGTAAATCTTAACTGCATCACCCACTTCATATTTTCCATTTCATCTGTTACAAACTCGAAACTTCCATCAGTTACATTTTGGACAGACTTCAAAAGTTTGTGTCAAGTTTATTGTCAATGAATATGGGTTCAGCATTTTAGATTTCTGAGTCATCTCACAGGATGGTGCAGAGGTAGCACACTTAATTTTGAGCTGTCTAATCTGGGTTCCATTATCTTAGTCATCTATAAATTGTCGAATTGGTGCTTTTCAAGTAGGGATTTGCATTAAAAAAAAAATGGCCGTCCTCCAGATGGGATGTTAATCTGGGGGGGACCTGTCTGCTGATTTTGATTGCCGATGGACATTAAATATCCCACTGAAAGTGTATGTGTCTTTTGGGTCAGAGTAGGGAAATTATCACTCGCACCAACCAAATTACGAATTATTGGACGAACGAGCTCCAGTCGAACATCAGGCCTGGTCAGCTCGTTCATAAAAGACTTGGGCCAACATTACATGCTCTATGAGCCACCTGCTCTGACTTAATGGGACATAGTGAAATGTAGAAGAAGAATATTTGTTATACCTGGAAAATCCACCATATTTATTTGTGTGTTTGTTCGTATCATAAAAACTGTGCTCAGTTTAAAGGAGTTTAAAGAGGATGTTGATGAGTGCTTTTAGCACAAGTGCTGTTATTAGGAAAAACTGAAATTCACACCAGAGAGCGCAAGTGTTGTGAGTAATGAAACAAAACAGGTGGCTTGAGAAAGAGGGAGCTCGTGTCCAAATTGCCCAAAATGCCGAGACTCTGGCTGAATGGATATTTTTTTCAACTGTAAGGTGATCTCAGTCACTTCCTTTTTTTTTCAACGAGGCTCTCTACTGTGTAATTCATGTTGTTCCTTAGCATTAAAATATATAGTCATCTCTTGTAAATTTTCTTTCAGAATGTCACAAATTATTTATGATTGACTCAGGTAGTATTGTTACGAATTTGGAAGCCTTCTGCACACAACAGCCAGATCCTATAGATCAGTTATATCGGTAAGTACGTGTTTCTAGTTAGGGTCCCGTCCCTAGTCTAATGGGAATTAATTGTGCGTGCGCTGCGGAGTTATTTTACAGTTAGGATTTTTACATCACTTCGCTTTCACAACAACAACACTCCTGCTCGCGCATTCTTCGCATGCTCGCCGGCGAGCGAGCGCGTGCATGGGCGGAGTTTAACGTAGGCATGGCGTCCCTCTTTGGCCAATCGGCAAGGAGCGGGCGTCTCACCCACCCCGTCTCCCACTCAACACCATCGCCATTAGCACATGGTCGGAGATGAGGAGGTAGGCGGAGCTACAAATGCCACCGATCGGGACTCCACACAAGAAGGGTGGGAGTTGCTCTGCCTACCGTGGGCCTGTCCAATGGGAGACGACCAGGGAATCGCGCGATGAGTCCGACCAATCAAGAGGCGAGTGGCCAGGAGAGAAGCGGCTCCCTCCAAATAGAGTGGTTGTCGGGACAAGCGTGTGGTGGTCGGAACGAGCGTGGAGAGTTTGCGTCCGGGTGACTCGAAGCGCGTCTGTCTGGGTCTGCGGCGGACTGCATCCCGCGCATCGGAGGTGTCTCGTCTGGCACGTTGCAGCGAGCGGTCGACCGTTTCATCGGGGGAGATCACCTCGTCTTGCTCCTCTGGGTTCGGCTCCCTTGGTCCGTGCTTTTGGCGACCGGAGCTCCGGGAAGGGGTGTATGACCAACCGCGCGCTCGCGGCCAGGTAGCCTGCCATTCTGACTCCCAGCTGAACTATCCTCCTCGGCTGGAGAGCCGAATAAAGACCCGGCGGTCCATTTTTTTTGGGTGTGCGTGTCTGTGTGCGGGCCTGTCTTGTCTAAGTAGAATTGTTAAGTGCTTGCGTTATTGTACATTGGTTGCATTGCTTTTATTCGGTTATAACTCTGCTCTGTGTTCCCCTCCCCGATTATCGTTATAATAAATACCCCTTTTGTTGAATGTACCAGCTCGTTTCTGTGTTTCTTTCATTGGCTTAGCATGGTGCGTGTTGGAAAATAGTGAAGCGGCAAATTGTTCATTTGGTCCGGCGCGGCTCTGGTAACTCCGCTCGGTTACGCTGGATCCGAGCCGTTATCTGCGACTCGGATCGGACAGAGTCGGCCGAGGGTGTGGTTCCCCGGTAGTTAGACTGC
The DNA here is from genome assembly GCA_035128595.1 of Eptatretus atami. Taxonomy (NCBI): domain Eukaryota; kingdom Metazoa; phylum Chordata; class Myxini; order Myxiniformes; family Myxinidae; genus Eptatretus; species Eptatretus atami. Next base: position 76,601,646 of record CM068963.1, on the reverse strand, counting down.
GTGGGTATTTAGGTATATTGAAATTGGCAATTGACCTTACCCCCACGTGTCGACCTATGTGATCTTCGTCATAAGGGACCCGTGACCTTTCAGATTTATCTGAAAGGTACGACCTAAATTCTGGGTGTTCGGTGGAGCCGACTCTACTGCTCCCCCAAGCAGTCGTGCTCGCCACCGAGACCCGGCCCCATAACAGTATATTGGTTCAGAGCAATGTTAGTGCTTGTATGCCAGGACTCCATATGGAATGTTTTTTTTGTTATAGCGGTCATACACAAAATATGTGACTGTTTTTTGACAACCCTCCCCCCTGTGATGCCTGGTGACGGTTCGCATTACCCCCTAAAAAAAACATGTGACTCCAACAAAACACCCCCGCCCCCTAGGTAGTTTGTGGAGGGGGGCTTTCACAAATGTTCTTGCTCCAAGTATATATATATATATATATATATATATATATATATATATATATATATATGTATATATACAGTAGACTAGGCGTAAGTCGCAGCGTGTAACTCGTCACTTCGCTAAGTCGCAGCGTCAAAAAGTCCCGTTTATCTAATGTTAAATCCCTTTGAATAAAGTCTGTAAGTCGTCATCTCTAAGTCGTCACTTCGTCTAAGTCGTCAGAAGTTGTCCGTTCCCACGTAATGGAAACTCAAGTAAATTACCACGCTAACTCGTCACACGGAACTTCTACCTCGTGAGAAGCCAGATTTCATGGAATCGTGATGCGCACTCATTGGTTTACACCGCCAGTGATAGGCTATTTATAACTGCGCTGCGTTCAGCTCAGTCAGCGCGCCGTCCCACATGCATCTGAAGAGGTAGACAGGCTGCGCAATGCAGTCTCTGGCGAAGGAGTAAAGGATCGATCGAGCTTAGTGTTGAAGTCCGATCATGGTTTTATATGGCTTGTTTTGTACATCACCACACTCACTTTCACATAGGTATTGAGTCATAGTCATCACGTTGACTGTGTCATGTAATTTGTCGATGGTATATGAGTTTTCATTCCATATGAAAACTCATTCTACATTCATTCCAATGAATGAATTCTAACAGCCATTCATTCCACATTTGTCGATGGTCATATACCATCACCGATGGTATATGAGTTGTCTTACAGTTGTTCATTATCTTTACTTTTCAATAAGTGATTCATGAATTCCATCTTTGCTTGATCACTTTCCAACTCACCAATGAACCCCCACCTATGCCCGAGATTGTGTTTCCCTTTTGGTACAATAGCCGGCTTAGAGATTGTTGTGCCTCTCACACGTACGTGTCCAGGCCACGCGCGACTTCATCCTTCACCCCACAGTCATGAATGTTCGCATACGCGTAAGTCATACATGTCTAAGTCGTCACTTTTTTCTCGGTCCCGATGGTGACGACTTACGCCTAGTCTACTGTATATATTATGTATATATATATATATATATATATATATATATATATATATATATATATATATATAATATATATATATATATTGTTACGGTTGTGGAAATTCGCAAACCACCATTCAGGTTCCCCAGAGATCAGTTATTTCGATAAGTGTGTGTTCCAGGTTAGATTTCCCCACCGATGTATAAAGGGATTTATTCTGGTGCCGGGCTGTGAATCTTTGAGTTAGCCGTTATCTGTCCTATCTTTTATTTCAAATAAACAACAACTCGACAACTTCCGCCCCGATATTCTGGGACGAAAACAGGATTGACGGTTGGGGCGGGTCCCTCAGAACGGCATAAACAAGGATGGCGGTTACAAAAAGATGCAAGCCCGATCACTCCTGGATTTTCCCCGCGCGCCGGGAAGGGAGGGGCGAACGCCCCGGACCCGATAAAGGGCCGCGTTGGGATGCTGAGAAAGCAGTTGGTGAGTTTGTGGTGAAGCTGGCAGTTGGTCCTGGAGCAGTTGAGCTGAGGGCAGTTGGTTGGCGGTTGGAGAGCAGTTGAGTCGGTTGAAGGGCAGTTCGTTGGAGTCGTCGGGGAGACGGCCGTGGAAAGTCGGGCACGCTGCCAGGCCCTGGACCAACCAAGTCGAGGAGACGGCCGTGAACAGTCGGGCGTGCTGCCAGGCCCTAGACCAACCAAGCCGCCATTACAACCGCTGCCGCGTTGGCAACGAGCGAGAGAGCAGATACCGAGGGTCGCCGAACAAAAACCCATCGAGTCGCCACAAGGGCGGCGAGGTAACCTGCCCGGCCTCTCGGAGCCTTTCGGTCATCCGGCTCTGAGGAATATTAAAGGCTTACGAGCCCGTGTCTTTTCTTTCTTGGGTTTTTGTAGGAAAGTCTGTGGCACCTTGTCTCTAAGTAGAATTGTGATTAAGTGCTGCTGTAAATGAAATAGCAATCGGTGTAGGCTTTCTCATGTCATTTTCCCTGAGCCCCCATTGCTTGCATGCCTGTGAAAAATAAATACCCATTGTTGAACGTGAACCTGCTCGTTGCGTCCCTTCCTCACATTGACTGCCATGGTGCGTTCGGGGAATTAACTGGCTAAGTAAAGCCGATAAATGAATAATCTCGTCCGACGGACTTGGCGATATATAACCGCTCGGCCTCGCATATGGAACGAGCCGCTCAAGCGGCTCGTTTTGTGCAGGTCCCGTCAAGGTATAAACTCCCAGTATTTCTGTCCGCGCGAATAATTAGGTACATCGATAATTCGGCGATCGACCCTGTAGCGCATGGACAGAAGAACTGGCTAGTTTATGATGAGTTAAGGCATCCGTGACTGGATTTTGGGGTTGGTCCGGAAAGTCACGACTGGGTTGTGGCCTTCGGTGGATGTGCGACGCGATTTGGCTAGAACGGTCGTCCGCACGCGAACGCGGCGGATTCCCACAACAATATATATATATATATATATATATATATATATATATATATATATATATATTGTTGCGAATTCGCGCCGCCGGTGTGCGGACGGCCACGTAACTCGGATCGCGGCACGTCGCCCACCGGACGGACAATTCAGTCGTGACCCTCCGGGAACTAATGCCGGAGCCAGTCACGGGTGGGCCTTTCGACTCACCACAATCGTGCCAATCGCCACCCGCGTAGGATAGGGTTGTTCGCCAACTCGACCTACCTAAGTACCCACGCGGATGGTAAACCGGGCGATCGTACCTCGCCGCAGGTCGACTCCGGACACGAGCCGCTTGGGCGGCCGTTCCGTACTATCGGATAACCGAGTGGTGTTATCATCGACCTCAACGGTTCAGATTATTTACCGGGCGTTTTGCACCCACTACGATCCCTTTACGTGAAGCAGGATGGAGGGTCAATAAGAAAAGACGAAGCGAAACGGGAAAACAGTTCACACAATGCACATTTATTCCGCGGCACACGGAAAGCACGTATATACAGCCATACAGTCAAAATGCACATAAAGCAAACAAACAATTATGCACAAAAAGCAACAACGACGCAGAGTTAAACACGACTACGCGCACACACGGCAACACTTATACAGTTCTACTTTACAGACGGCGCCAACAACATTCATTCGAAGCAAAAGAAAAGGCCACCTCAAAAGACAAGGGCGCCAGACAGGGCCGTGGGCCTTTATGGCGTGGGACTTGCAGACCGAACGAATCCCACGAGACTGTTGCAGGTTACCTGCACCCTCGTGGTGCGATGGTGGGCGAGCTCTCTCCGGCGCTCCTTGTACGAACGCGCAGGTCCGCGCGGCACAGCTGGCAGAGCGGCGCTCCAGTCCGCGTCCCTCCGCGACGCCGGACTCTCCACCGACTGCAAGCTCAACGAGCGGGTCGCTCTACGGACCGCTTCTCCAAGACCAGACGGGCAGAAGACCATGAACCGCCGACTGACACTGACACTCTGACCGACCGCCCTGACCTGACCTCCCCAGCGGCGCTCCGTGCGCCCTTTTATTTCCCCGGCGCCCGCCCCTCCCTTCGCGGACGCGGGGGGGGGGGAACATTCCAACAGAGATCGGCTGGATCAGTAGTTGTTTTCCAACCGTCATTCTTGTTTACCAGAGAATCGGTCGGGAGTTGAGTTCCAACCGTCATTCTTGTTTACCAGAGAAATCGGGGTGGGAGTTGTTGTTGTTCCCCTTTTGTGTTCGTGGAGATGTTGACGGTTGCTGGCGGAGTGGTGAGGATGGCGTGGTTGTTGAGAGGCAGGTGTGGTTGTGGTTGTTGTGAAGCGGCGTTGTGGTTGGTGGTTGTTGTGTGATGGCGGTTGAGACGTGGTTGGTTCAAAATAAAGATAGAAAAGAAAAAATGGCTAACTCAAAGCGTCGCAGCCCGGATGAATCACATAAATTCCCTCTATACAACGGGTTTGGGCTAACTACACATGTACTTAGAGATATCACCTACGGCCCTTTATGGTGTAATGCGAATTTCCACAGCCGTAACAATATATATATATATATATATATAATATATATATATAATATATATATATATATGTGAATGCAGAGGAAAAGGGCCGGAGAAGAAAATCCAGTCATTGGTCACTTTTCTGTGTACAACACATGCTGGAGTGCTGCATGTATCATTTGTGTTTAACATGCTCAAACAGATGCAATTTTACAGTGCACCCACCTGCCGGTTAGATATCAATACATTAAAGAACCTTAGGATTTTGTGACAGAGAAAGTTACTTTTTTTGATAAAATTTCCAACACAGGTTACTATTTCAATTGAATTTTTGCGTTGCTAGGGAAACACCTGACTGGGCACACCAAATTTCTCCGGTGTTTGCTGGCAGGTAGATGGAATTTACCTGTTTCTAAGTAACCTGGAATTTCTCCATTGCTAAGTAACCACATTATTCGTTGCTCTTCATGATAGCCAGAAGATTTATGCTATTCACAGAGAATGAGCTGGCCTCGCTTCTTTCCAACCATATTTTCATAATCGGGAGAAAAATGCTGGTCTCGTCATTTATTGGACACATCATGGTTATGGTTGAATGATGGCCAAGCCAAGGGCATGGCCCACACTGTTCTGAGCATGTAGAGGTGGCCACGGTATGACTGAAACAGCAATCAGAGGCAATTGTGTATGTCGAAGGCAGTTTGTCGAGACAGCAGCAAGGGCTAGGCCTGAGAAGGGAGCTGGCAGGCAAAGTGCTTTCCCAGCCTGGGCTATTTGCTTTTGGGAACATGGGACCCTGGAAGGTGAAAAGAGTCCAATTGCAAAAAAATCAGATCATATAAAATTGACTTTCTCTACTATACTTTTAATCAGAAATGTAATGTAAGCATTTTGTTGCTGATCTCAAATTGTTTATTGTAATTTCTTATCTTTCACTTGTTTGATTAGTGATGTACTACTCTTTAGTAGATTTATAACATTGTTTGCACTTCCAATTAAGTAATCAATTCATGGAGTGATTTGCCAAATTTGCTTATTTTGATTCACTTTTTGCTTTGAGTCAAATTACATTTTGATATAGCATGTATTTGTACTTCAGTATTGAGTAAAGGAGTCCTCATCAAGGAGTGTGTTTGAATCGGGGCAAGGTTTGGAGACTAACACATCTTGTAGATCATCCAAATATGTTTTCAATCAAAGGATAGTGACTTCAACATGTGCATATTTGTTTTTCTTAAATTGGGTGCATTTTCGGTACATTCATTTGTTTATTTGTTTATTCATTTTTACAAGCAATGAACAAAATGTTTATGTCAATTCTTTTTAATACCGAGAGATTGAAGCTTGGAGAAAGCTGAACGACAGACCTGGGTGGAGGAGTGGCAGTGAAGGAAGGGTTTGGGGGGGGGGGAGGTTGAGTGGATAACAACAATGAAAAATGTAGTAGAGTGGGAGAGGCAGACAGACATGGGTTACAGGAGACAGACAAGGAACAAAAAAAAAGCATTGTGAGTCTGAGGAACATATGGAGATTACAAAGGACCAAGAGGAAAATGAGGGGTACGAGTAAACAAAGGCCATGTGAACAGGCGCGAAAAACTGACCAACAGGGTAAATATTGAAATATATAGGCAGCTTGACTTCAGAGAAGAGTCACAGCGAGAATATAAAGATGATTAATAGGATATATGAGACTGCGATGGCTCACCAAGTTGCAAGAGTGGAGGTAAAAACGTGACTGCACAGACTCAGGGAATTGGTTTCACAGACAAAAAAAGAGTGGGACAAAGCAATGGAACCGAGGAGTTGACATATCTGTGGAGGGTAAAGAGGTATGGGTGTAACCCAATGCAGAACTTCAGGGATGAAGAGCAAATCAATTTGTACAAAATATAATTTCAGTGTTAGATTTACAGAAAAGACTTTAATGTATTATTATATATATATATATTATATATATATATATATATATATATATATATATAATTACTTGTATAACTATATAAGTACATTCACTAAACCCCATCTAAAAGCTGGGATGCCTTGTTGTTGTTCCCCATTGAAACTCCTAGCTTGAAAGCTTGTAATGCAGTGAACCCAGTTTCAAATCCCATGCACTATGTTTGTCCAATTGTCTACAAATGTTCTTCTACTTCATGTGAAAATACAGTGATATATGTTAGTATCTTTATCCTATGTGTGATATATACATCGGTTCAAGCTCCAAATTATCAAAAAGGAAAAAGAAACGTTTACATTTAAAAGCTCACATGCCCAAGTCTCTATTTTACCATGATGGATTGTACATGCAGGCCTTTGTACATAGCCTTGTCTATGTCACTATTAGGTTGTGAAAGGGGGAAAGAATGGAATGAGGAATCGCGTTATAATTGCGTTTGCCAGACGAAGCGAGATCGAGGCCGTTTATTCTTGACATGTGAAACACCCTGCAACCGATGCCTCCAGAAAACACACTTTTTGCAACGCTGGCCACATTTTCCATCAAATAATCATGTACCTTGGTTTAAAAAAATTCTCCATGGGTAGGTGCTCCTGTGTTGAAAATTTTGTGTCAATCGTTCAAGCGGTTTGGGAGAAAACAAATTTAAAAGCGAATAAAGGTGAAAAGGTGAGGGTGGAAGAAAAAAAGTGGGGGCCTCAGGTGACATTCCACAACATGCTCAAGGATGGTTGTGGACGTCTACTACTAATATTTAATTCTCCAAGAATTAAGGCATTTGTTGAGGAATGGAGAGGAAACAAACTGGATGTCTAAGTCGATGTTCATTCTTTCTCGTAGTCGCTCCACTCTTGATCCTACTGCTCTGTTTACCAGCTATGTGTGTCCTACTGCCGAGCCATTTCTAACTTGAAACTCAACCCATATAGGCTTCACCAATATGCAAGGTGACAAGAATACTGCTCGCAGTGGTGAGAATTTTTTTTTTGCTCGTCTTGCACTTTGAACCACCCAGTGTGCAGACAGATCCATTGACGAGGAAGAAAGATGCCCAAGCCTGACCCACGTTTGGTGGTCCTGCCTGCATCACGAAGACCAGACCTCTTTCCTGAGAAGCGGTCCATCAGTCTGCAGTCCGTGTGCTGGCACATGTCTCTGAGGTGCACCCTCTACCATCTGTGGATTTTTCCAATAAATAGAGATCAGTGCATAATTGCTTATTTTAACAGGCTTCCCCAACATCTCACTGCCCCATGTAACCTGCACCTGAGCTTCCCAGTGCTTTTACAGTAAATCTGAGTACATATTTTAGACTCAACGTGTAACAAATGGAGAATGAGTAATTTTTAATGCCGAGTACTGTGTTACAGCAAGTTCAAGGGGTTAATGTGTGCGTTGGCACCACGGAGACGCGTAAAGTGATATGCTGGTTCTTAAAGCGCACACTATGCCAGATCACAGATGTTCTTATGGAGGTTGTCCCTTGTCAGTTGTAGTCAAGGTATCTGTGGCCTGAAAGTTGCACTGTTTTCACCAGGAGGCAGGAGACGTATGTAGTACTGCTTAGGGAAAAAATGACTTCCTGTGGGTAAAGGTTAGCAAGCGTCAACTCTCTCTCTCTCTCTCTCTCTCTCTCTCTCTCTCTGCTCTGCTCGTCTCTGGTGCTGGAATGTATTCCCATGGCCAGGAATCTGTTAATGCATAACAGATGTGTGTGTGTGTGTGATTATAAAAGCTCATATCAATAACCAGTATTGAATAACTGTTTCGTGTAAAGACTCATTAATGCAAAAAAAAAAAGTGGGACAATGTTGTTATATTATACACAATGGTACAGAATGCTGAGAGGTACAAATGACCGCATGTATTTGCTGAGAAAACAAGGAAGAAAGAACTGATTACTTCAAGAAAGGAAACAAAATGATTTGGTCAAGTGGTATTATAAAAGGTCAGTAAATGAAAGTTTATTGTCCAATGTCTATCCAGTGTCAGTGCATTGCCTTCCATCCTCTCTCGCCTTGCTCTTCCATGAGCCTTGACTTTATTTACAAAACGAAACAAACTCTCACTGGTTGGTGTACGTTATATAACCCCCAAAAAGACTACATTTATCATCAAATGGTGATGCCTATAAAAATGAAATTGCATTTAAAAGAAAGTTGTACTCATAGATGTATAATAAAATACCAGCCACTAAAGTAACGTCCCTGAACACACAAAATGTCCTTAATTTCCACATTAGGTTTTAAAAAACCCATTGGTGTTGCTTCACCAAATATGTGGAATCGCTAATGCAGTTATGCGAATTGATTGCACAAACAAAATTTAACTGCAGTCTGTATTCCGAGGGAATAATTTAATGGATCCGCAGTGTGGGAGGATGGCTTACGGAAGCACATCGGTACAAACGTTGCAATAAGAAGGTGTAACGTTCGAGAGCAGCTCTGAATCCTGTTGTGTTTGATGAATGTGTGCAAGCTAAACCAGATGGATCATCGAGGGAGAGAAAAAGTCCGACAAACGAAACTGAAATTATAGCTGAAAACTTCGCTGCTATATATCAGGAGGGGTGAAACTTTTCTTGGGTCGTGTTCAGCCAAATTGATGTGACATGCACCGAGTCCAAAGGGCTTTCCCCGTAAATTAATGCATTACGGGTAAAAAGCCTGACTGCCCGAGGAGATCCTTCACGCATGCGCTGTGGAGCACCGAAAAATAGAAGATTGAGGAAGTGATTGAGGGTTTTTGGTTGGAGAGAGTGTTTGGGCAAGTCTCAGAAGGAAGGAAAACTGAACAGAGATGGGAAACAATTTAATCATGCTTTTCACATAAAATGTACATGACCAGTGGACTTGTTGTTATGCTGGAACTAACCTCCATTTTAGTTGGACAAAATGTTCCGCGTGTTGTCTCAGCAATGGCTCTCACTGCCTCTTGTTCTGCACTGTTAATGTTGTGTTGCTGTTGTTGGTGATTGACACTCATTGGGACAGACTTGGTCACCTCACCAAGCTATATGAATAAAGCAACCATGACTGTACACTTATAGTCAATTAACATAGGCCCAAAAAAGTTGTCCTCATCTATTGCACGCTGATATTGAAGAGAAGAGCATCAAGAAATAAACCAAATTGATTGTGGAGAATCGATCGTATTTCAGGTTATTCAATGTTTCATTCAAAAAGATGGATGAAACTATTGGTGTGGAAAAACCGATTTTAAAACCATTGTTTTTCTTACTTCCATGGTGATATAATCGTGCTGTATCTAGAAAGTACCACTAGATGGCACTGATGCCTTGTTTTGGGAACCCAAAAACTGTAGCTTTGAATTGTTAATATTTGATGTACACCTGCCGTACGCGGAATAATCCTTTTGTTTTAGAAAGGTTTAAAGGCTCACGGAAGAGCTGCAACACACCACAAAACACACACACACACACACACACACACACACACACACACACACAAACACGAGACAACACCAGTCTTCTGAGTGTGGGGAAGTTTCACAACTTCCTGGGGTGCCCTGGGGTACTGGTGACACCATCTTTACGACATCGCTTTTCTCTCCACACTCCAGTTGGCAATTTAAGGATAAATTTTCGACCCCATGAATGCCAACTGATGGGGTTTGTCTCTACTCTATCCTTTAAAAGCTGAGCATAAGACAAGAAAGCAGTACGTACCGTTTTTTAAAAATCTTTGGTATGACTCGGTCAGAGTCCCAATCAAACAGTTGATCTCCCAGATTCAGAGCAGACACTCAAACCATTATGCCAACAATACCCTAAATAAACATGAAAACTCAAGTGAAGCACTCTCCTGTGCAATTGTATGCATAACTTACATTTTGAAATGTTCCGTCTCATTGCTCGTTGGCTTCACTGCTATGAAAGACAATTCCAACAATTTGACAAGAACTGCAATGGTAACTCACAAGCAGGACAAATGAGAACTCAATTGGTGCAGACAAATTATGTTTTTCGTAACATGAGATGAGAGGAAATTGGTCTGACATTTACTGTTTTAATGCCTTGTTTTTTTTT
>CM068963.1:76578614-76591260 GCA_035128595.1 Eptatretus atami | reverse complement strand
CGTTAGGAGGATGGCTATTGAAGGCCAGAAGTGTTTTGGGAGATTTCGGTCTGTGTGGACTTAGGGAACTAAAATCAACTCAGCCAATCACAAACACAGACACGCTGTTGGATTGGGCTCTTAATTTACTGTGTTGTCGAAGGTGCACAGGAAGCTCTATGACTATGTGCATGCCACTCAATCAGTTATCGCCATATTTAGTCTCAATTGGCAAGTTCATCCATTTTTTCAAGAATATTGCTTTTCTATAAGTGTTGCCTTTGCAAGTAAAAAATAATGAGAAGAAAAAATACAAACTTACAGACTATTGCCACAAATTCTGGGAGAGTACATTAAAGAGTTTCCAACCACCATTTGCATTGTCTCTGACAAAAACTTCCCTCTGGCTGGTATATATATATATATATATATATATATATATATATATATATATATATATATATATATATATATATATATATATATATATATATATATATATATATATATATATATATATATATATATATATATATATGAATCAACGAACTTGTTATCATCATTAAATATTGTAAATGCTGTGTGTGCTAACTTTCCTTTTATTTATATGCTGTGTGGCATTTATATGTATGTTTGGTGTTGGCTTAATGGTTAGGGTGGTTGGTTTGGGATCCTGGAATCCTAAGTTCAAACCCCCCTTGGCTGTTGAATTAATATCAGGTGGGGCTGACTTTTCTTGTTATCCTTCTGAGGTTGGCAAAATGAGTGCCAGCTTTCTGGTATCCTGTGCTGGAGTGGTGACCTGTCCAGAATTGTTCCCAATAGCCTTGGAGACTGCTTTGGCAGCACCAATTTTCTGCAGAGAGTATGGTCTCAATGGATGGATGGATGGATATATATGTGACACATTTGCAATATATATGTTTTTCTGAAATATCTGTATAATTAATTAATTATTTTTGTGCATTACAGCTGAAGCTCTGAAGATTTGAATGATTTGAAATTACGATGTGCCAACAAGTTGAAAATTGTGGAACTGCATATTAAATTGTCTCTGTTATTGCAACTCAACGTGCATTCAGGAGGGAATTTCCATACAGAAATGTCTTTTTTCGTAACACCATTCTCTCCTTCGTCAGAAAATATTATAAGGATGGGAATGTTCATCCATATAAGCATGTGAGGCATGGTGCAGTGAGGACACAAGAGCCAATCACTGCTGTAGCTGCAGCAATTGCCTGAAGTTCGAAGAAGTTGGTCTTATGCCTTTCAGCAGAAAGTAACACAAAGTGTATCTTTCTAAGAGGTTTTTTAAATTTATTCCCAGGTGGAGAAGAGCTTCCAGCATTGTTGTTCTCGTTGGGGTTCTTGATGGGAGTCGATTTTTGAAATGTGCAGCGATTGGTTGGACAGCTGCCAGACCACACCCACATCTGTCGCTTGACTCCACCCACCATAGGACCCAGACGAAATGATGTGGCCGAACATCTTGGTTTTCTGGTGGGCCTAACACATCGGACCTGTCGGACTCTGCTGATTATGCACTGTCCGGCTTTGTTGCATTAAATTTCTATTGGTTTTGTTTAGGTCGAGTGTTAATCACAATGAGGGACCCTGAAAAATCTAATCGTATGTCGAATATAAATTATTAGGTAGTGAGGGTAGTAAGGTTTAATCAAGCCCATATGTGCCTCCTTAAAAAAATAACATTATGTAATTTTTGAACGGCCTCATAGTGGGCTTAAACAATCCGTGACCATGTGACGAATCAGCTCGTTCTGAGAGAAAAGAATCAGAGGAAGAGCGAAGAGAGGGGAGCAAAAGGATGGTAAGGGGGTTTAAGAGAAATGAAGCATGAAAAGAAAGTCAGTATGAAGGAGATCGATAGAATAGAGTGGAAATAGACACTAATGAAGGTTTAGCAGAAAAGGAAGAGTTTGAATTTGATTTATGCCATTTTGCCTCCATCGATAGTTCCATTTGTGATCGGTGCATGAAAAATATCCCCATACTTCCTGGTCTATAACCCCAGAGCAGCCCCATTTGCAGCAAATACTTGTGTGCCTTTAAGGAGTCTGTGTTGTTGAAAGGTAGTCATACAAGCCTGATTAATCATGTCTGTCAAAAGCTTTCACAGGCTTCACATTTGAGAGTATTTTATTGTAATAAGTAGAGAGTACAGTAAGGATCTCTGGGATAGGTGAGTCTGTTGCAGTGAATTTTTAATGAACATGATTTTATCATATTATATCAAATGTCGTTTTTTTAATGATGCCTAACCACTTAGATGGCTGATAAGATGGGACAGAGGCAGCACATTTGCTTGTGAGCTGTCTTGTCTAGGTTTGATTCTTGATCCATCAAATGGAGTGGTGCTTTAAAGGCAGAGTGTTGCACCACAAAATGTTCCATCCCTTGGGTTGATGTTAAGCTGGTGTCCTGTCAGCTAGCATTAGTTACTGGACGTTAAAGATCTTACGGTGTCTTGCAAGAAAATGTGATTGTTGCCCCTGCATCCTGGACAAATTACTGCCCTTATTTTCCTTTAATGAGTATGCACCCCCACACAACTGGTAGAAATTATGTTTCATTTGATGCCTTTGAATCAGCAAGAAAAAAACCTATTAGATATGTCTGTTCAAAGGAAGAACAATGGCCAACCAATTTATAACGTATGCAGAAATAGCGGAACTTTTGACTCCTTCCACATACATGCCTCTTCGCCTTCCCCACTCTCTCCTACAATATCCTCGCAACCTTTCTTTTCCTTGGACTCCTCTGAGCCTCCTTTCTGTATTCCATCCTGTCCTTTCTGCTCCTTTTCTAAATTTCAATTCTCTAAATTTCCCCAATTTTTTCCTCATGCACACCTAATATATAGATGCCCACGTCGTTAACAATGGCCGAGCGGTCGAAGGTGCCACACTCAAGTGAAGCATGTTCCGTGTTTCAGTTGGCTTGAGGTCTTAAGGTGCCGAGTTTAAGCTCCTGTCGTGCCAAAATAACACCAGATCGGTTGACTCAGCCTGTCATCCTTCCGAGGTTGGCAAAATGAGTACCAGCTCTGGGAACAAATGAGCGATTTGAGTATCCTGCATCACAGTGGTGATCTGTCCAGAATTGTGCCCCCGAGCCAATGAAACTGCCTTGGCAGTCCTATTCACATGATGGTGAGAGGAAGATCATCCATCCATTCATATCCTTAACATGGATGAAATATTTTGAACATGAAAATGTGCAAAATTATTCCTCATGTAACCATAATTGGGAATGTAATGATATGAAAAGTTTTGGTGGTGAGGAAGTTGTGGCTCATATATAATTGAACCTGCACGAGTATTCTATGAAAGGGCAGTGTTGTTGGGAGATAATGAAATATAAAAATATTACATGTATATTGTAACAGTGCCGGGTCTTGCTAACGGGTGACCCAAGACTGCAAGAGATCATTTCCCAGGATGAATGAGCAGAGGGGTTCTACGCACATGCAGCGAGTCTGCAGTGTGGTGACTTTAAGAATTAAATAATTTGGCCTGCACCAAAGCATGGCACACCTTGGTTTGATGATGATTTGGTTATGCTAGAAGGCAACTTTGTGGCTCAAAAAACACAGTGATAGTAAATTAATGAGGTAGAGGTTTAATAAGCTATAAAAGGATGGGGACAGAGTAAGGGATCAATAAATAAAAGACTTCAATATGGAAACCTGCTAGCACACGTATGCGAGATAAAAATGAACCAAACGCCTTAACCTTAAACTAAATTTAGCACATGAAGACTTGTTCAGGGACACAGGCCAAATGGAAGAGTGAGGTAGAGATTCGTGGTGGCATTTCCTTTGAAGATATATTTGGAGGTGCAACATGGGAGCGCTGGTCAGGCACTGGAACTTGTGCCCCAGTTTGAGAAGCTTTCGCTGTATAGTCTCTCCTCCCTCAGGAACACCAGGCAGGAACTCAAGGATACAACCACAGGGGAAAGTTGACCACTCTGTGTGAGAATCTCGATCGTCTCTCTCAGGGCCATTTGTGCGAAGTTTGCCCATTTACGACCATTCTGGAAATCTACTGAGTTACCCCCAGGGCCATCCACACATGTAGGATTCTATATACTCAATGGATGCCCCCTGTGGAAAGGGTCCCTTCTCCCTGCTGAAGGTTACACATGTACTTCTGCCAAGTTGACGCAGTGTGTCATACCTCCCACACATGGACCCACCATGTCCGTGCCATATGCCAAGGTCATATGTGACATTAACTTGTTGGCCTGGCAGCACATTGAACCTCGCACATGCGGTTCTGCCATGTTGGTGTTGGGGCCACATCAGGAGGTGAGAAAATACAATGGGTAAGGGTTAAAAACATTAAATACAGAGTCAAAAAGGGAAACGAGACAATCAGAGGGGCTGGGACAACAGGAGCACTTTATGCACTCACTTCTGGTCATTTCTAGACTGAGGTGCTACAAAACATCATGTGTGAACATTCATTATGAAATAACTAATTAACCCTTCAGTCATTCCAACATCATTTCTTAACTGTATATATTGTTATGGAACTGGGGTCGGGGTTCACCATGAGGGGGACTTCTTGGACTTCACAAACTCCGGCCCTGCAGGCCACCATGTCGTGGATAAGTCCATGGCTCGTCGTGTTGTCAAGCAACTACGGATGTTGATTGACAATGCCAAACCTGGCAGGATACTCGCTCTAAAACGCGTTACCTTTTCCAGTGGTTTGGTGATGTCAATTGAGGTACGTACCCTCAGCGTGCACTCATATGTCTATTACGCATGGCCGAGCAGAACTGTGAGTATTCGCTGGCTAATTTTGAAGCCAATCAGTGGGGCAGAACTTCCCGTCAATCTAGTTTTACATGCTAAATCGAGCCAATGGAGGAAAGGACAAAAGTAAGTAGGTTGGAAATGGTTCACAGTTCAACAAGCACATTTATTTACAAACACAACTAAGCAATCACTATAATCAATGGCATTTATTTCCAACACATAAAACTATCAAGAAAAGGCACAAAAGGTCAGATTTTAACCCTTAGCACTTATTCCCCCTCTACAATCTTATCTTAATCGGTTACACACACAACTAAAAAAAAAAGTAGAATGTGTGTGCCAGTAGAATCTTACCGAGGAAGTGTAGATAGGAAGAACAGAAGATAGAGGTAGAGGAAGACATTTGTTCAGCCTTTAACTCACCGCAGCACACGTCAATGGATGTTTGCCAATCATGAAACAAATGAGGAATAAGGAGGCGTAGGGAAAGCAGAAAGGTGTCGAAGGTAGATGCAAGTGAAACAATATGGGTGATGTATGCTTAGAGGAAAATGTGAGATGCGTATGTAAAGCCTTGCCCGCAATGGTCAAGAGGCAAGTCACCGACAGCTCTTTTATAATTGTGATGCCCTGATGCGTCCGGGCGGTGTTTATCTCTGGACGTTTCCGGGCGGTGTTTGTCTCCGAATGGGAGTTTGTCTCTGGACGCGTCCGGACGGGAGTTTGTCTTTGGATGTGTCCAAGCAGTGTTTGTGTCTGGACGGCTTGGCTCCAGATGCGTCCAGTGGGTTTTGTCTCTGGACATGTCTGGGCAGCGTCTGTCTCCGGGTCGTGTTTGTAGGAAATGGAAATCAGACTATTTTGTTTCCATATTCATTATTCACTCTTATTCTACACAGAATAATTTTGATGAGACAGTATGAATCGTAATTAATGCTCCACCCCTTGTCTGCCTTCCTTTCCTCTCACCTCACACTGTCTTCCCTTCCCCCACCCCTCCTCGCTCCCCCACCCCTCCTCGCTCCCCCTCTCTCCTTTCCCTCCACCTCTTCACTCCTCTCTCTCTCTCCCCACCCCCCATTTTCTCTTTCTAACCACTGACCACTGTGGCTCTTTCTAACCACTGACATTAAAGATCGATGCATTTTGAGTGATGTAGAAAGCTGAATTTTTGCGTGCCAATGGACATTGAAGCCAATGGACATTGAAAATCACAGAATCATCGGGCAACATCTGTAAATGAAAATATAGATATATGAAAGAAATGCAGGTGAGCGACCCAAGACAATAGGGATGCATGGTAATTTTGCATGCTGATGGACATCGAAGCTGATGCACCAAGAAAAATCACAGAACAATTGGAAAGCATCCCTAAATGAAAATATAAATAAATGATTATAAATAAATGAAAACTCAAATGCAGGTGAGCGACCCGAGATAATGGGGAAGGATGGTTCGTATGCTTACACAATGTGTAAGCATACCCCACATATATATATATATATATATATATATATATATATATATATATATAATTGTTCGTTTTCGGCTGCTCCCGTTAGGGGTCACCACAGCAGATCATCCGTTATGATCCACATACTGATTGGCATAGGTTTTACGCCGGATGTCCTTCCTGACGCAACCCGGGTCACCTGTTACGACACAGGGATAAGGATTGGGTTTCGCCATGATTTCGGGCTGTCCTACACCCTCTCATAGCGCGGCCTGCGCAAGCGCCCGTCCTCAAGCGATCCTCCAACCCAAGCCTCCGAGTAGCCGGATTACAGGCGCACGCCACTACACCCGGTTCTATATATATATATATATATATATATACATATATAGGTATGTATCTATATGTAAATATATATGTGTAATATATATATGTATATGTATATACAGGTAGTCGTCGACTTACGACCGCAATTGGTTCCGACAATCGGTCGTAAGTCGACTTGGTCGTAAGTCGAAAAAACGTATATTTTACATACAAAAAAAAACTTTTTTTTTTGGGGCCACTTTACGTGGTCGTAAAGTGGTCGTAAAGTCGAACAGTTGTAAGTCGCATAGGTCGTAAGTCGACGACTACCTGTATATATATATATATATATATATTTATATATATATATATGTATTGTTGCGAATTCGCGCCCGCCGGCGTGCGAACGGCCACGTGACTCGAATCGTGGCACGTCTCGCCCACCGACGGACAATTCTGTCGTGACCCTCTCGGACTAACGCCGGGAGCCAGTCACGGGTGGGCCTTTCGGCCTCACCACGATCGTGCCAATCGGCCACCCGCGTGGGATAGGGTTGTTCGCCAAACTCGACCTACCTAAGTACCACGCGGATGGTAAACCGGGCGATCGCACCTCGCCGCAGGTCGACTTCGGACACGAACCGCTTAAGCGGTCCGTTCCGTGCTATCGGGATAACGAGCGTGTTATCGTCGGCTCGACGGTTCCAATTAATTATCGGCGTATCACGCCACTCGAACCCTTTACGTGAAGCAAGATGGAGACCCAACAAAGGAAAGGACGCAGCGAAACGGGGAACAATTCAACACAAAGCACATTTATTTCACACACACGGATAGCACACATATACAGCCATACAGTAAGAATGCAAAGAAAGAATTACTCCCGAATACAAGCAAAGGTTTATTTACATGCACTTAAACAGTTTCTACTTTACAAGACACGGCGCCACAACACGCATTCACACAAAAGCAAAGGAAAGACCCCTCAAAGCAAGGGAGTCAGACTGGGCCCGTGGGCCTAATGCGCGTGGAACCTGGATGAGCGGCCAGGTCCACGAGACCGAAGGGTCCTACCCGCGCCCTCGTGGCGCGATGGCGGGCAAGCCGCAATGTCAGTGTAGCTGCGCCTGGCTTCGTGCCCCTGGCGTGGTCGGCGAGCTCTCTCCGGCGCTCCCGTCTGCCTTTCCCGTCGGCTTCGAGCTCCGTCTCCCGACTCGACTGCCCTGCCGACACTGCAGACTTGACTTCGTCCCCGACGCTCCGCCGCTGCCACTCCACTGCTCCACTTGGTTCTCTGCCGACGTACTGCGCAACTTGACTTCCTGCCGACGTACTGCACCGCTCCCACTTGACTTCCTCTTCTGTACTGCACCGCTTCCACTTGACTTCCTCTTCTCTTTCCGCCCCGAGCTCGCCCTATATAGCCCGGGGAGGGGCGTATATGTAAATTTCTGGATCACAGCGGGTTCGGAGGCGGGGCTATACTACCTGATGCTCGGTCATTGGATGGATGAAAAGGGGGCGTGAAGCCTTCCTGATCCGCTTTTCGGGGAGAAAGGAACGCATTCACAGCGGGTTCGGAGGCGGGGCTACACTACCCGATGCTCGTCATTGGATGGATGAAAAGGGGGCGTGAAGCATTCCTGATCTGATTCTTGAGGCGAAAGGAACGCATTCACAGCCCATGGCACGACGTGTGGTAGAAAGGCGGAGGTGGTGGGAGTTTGGTTGTTGGCGGGCGTCGTTTGAGAATGGCGGTGAAGCGATGTTTGTGGGGTGGAGTTGTGGCGGTAAAGAGGCGAAGGTGGTGGTGTTTGAGTTGTTGGCGGGCGTCGTTTGAGAATGGCGGTGAAGCGATGTTCGCGGATGGAGTTGTGGAGGTAAAGAGGCGAAGGTGGCGGTGTTTGAGTTGTTGGGGGATTATTGGTCCAAAATAACGATAGAGAAAAGAAAAGGGCTAACTCAAGAGATCACAGCCCTGTGAACACGGAAATTCCTCTAAACAACGGGTTTGGGGCTAACTATACATGTACTTCAGAAATACCTCACCTACGGAGACCTGAATGGTGGTTGCGAATTTCCACAGCCGTAACAATATATATATTATATATATATATATTTAAAATATATATACAGTATGTATATGTATATATATATATATGTATATTGTATTCATATATATAAATATGATATATATATATATGTATATTATTTATATATTTATATATGCATATATATGTATATGTACAGGATATATTATGTATATGTATATATATGTATATATGTATGTAAAATATACAGTATATATATATATATATATATATATATATATATATATATATATATGTTGTTCGTCTTTCGGCTGCTCCCGTTAGGGTCGCCACAGCAGATCATCCGTTATGATCCGCATACTGATTTGGCATAGGTTTTATGCCGGATGCCCTTCCTGACGCAACCCTGGTCGTCTCTTACGACACAGGGATAAGGATTGGGTTTCGCCATGATTCCGGGCTGCCCTACACCCTCTCATAGCGTGGCCCAGCGCAGACCCCCGTCCTCAAGCGATCCTCCAACCCAAGCCTCGAGTAGCCGGATTACAGGCGCACGCAACTACACCCGGTATATTATGTATATGTATATATATGTATATATATTATGTATATGTATATATATAGTGTTACGGTTGTGGAAATTCACAGAACACCATTCAGGCTTCCAGAGATCAGTTATGTCAATAATTTTGTTCAGATTATATTTCCCCACTGATGTCTAAAGGGATTTATTCGTGTAACCGGGCTATGATCTTTGAGTCAGCACATTATTCTTTTGCTATCTTTATTTTGCAACAACCACTACTTCAACAACCACAACCGCTTCTCAACAACCACGCCATCCCCACCACAACACCAACCACACCACTAACTTCAACAACCGCAACGGCCTCCCCAACGAATAACATCACGCCAACCAACGCGATGGATTCTCGACAAGTAAAGAGGACAAAAGCAACGGTAAAAAAACCGTTGCTCCGACGGTTAAAACAACAAGGTGCTCCGAAGAGAGAAATCCCGATAACGCCTGGGATTTCCCCTTCCCCTTCCCCCCCTCCCCCGCACGCCGGGAGGGAGGAGGGGCGGATCGAGCCAAGGTTCAAAGGCGAAGTAAGGGAGGGCGCTCATTCGGGTGGAAAAAGCCCACTGCGACCCCTCCCCTTGGGGCAACAACTGAAAAAGCCCACTGCGACCCTCCCCTTGGGGGCAACAACAACTGAGCCCAGCCGGCTCTGCTGTAATTTTCCTCCGCACGCCGGGAAGGGAGGGGCGAGGCTCCGTGGCTATAAAGCGGGCGCGTGAAAGTGTGTGGAGTTGAGGAGAGGGTCGCCAGGAGTTGAGTCTGGAATCGGAGGAGGCAGTGTGGAGTTGAGGAGAGGGTCGCCAGGAGTTGAGTCTGGAATTGGAGGAAGCAGTGAGGAGTGAGAGGTTCTTTTCTCCTTGCTCTCTCTCTTCTCTCTCCTTGATCGACGGAGGCGCCAGTGGAATCGAGAGTGGAGTCAGGAGCTGGTGGAGTCCGCGAAGTGCAGGCAGAGCCACCGAGGGTCGCCGAACCAGGGCCCAGCGAGTCACCACGAGGGTGACAGGTAACCAGCACGGTCTCTCGGAGCTCTGCGGTCTCCACAGCTCCGTGAATATTAAAGGCCTGCGGGTCCAGTCTGCCCCTCCCTTTCCTGGGGTTTCTTTGCATGAAAGCTGTGGCGCCTTGTCCGTGAAGTAGTGAACTGTTAAGTGACTGTGTACAGAAATAATAGAACGGTTGTAGTTCTTTGTCTTGCTCGTGTTTTGTCTCTTACCTGCATTGCTTTATTGACTGCATGAGTGCATATGTGTCGTGTGTGAAATAAATGTCATTGTTTAAATGTTCACCCTGGTCGTTGCGTCCTTTCCTGTCATTGGGCTGCCGTATTGCGTTCAGGATACTAGCTGGCTTTTAAATAGCCGTTAAGTAATCGGATCCGGCGGGGCTTGGTGATATACACCGCTCGGCAAATCGCAAATGGAGCGAGCTGCTTAAGCAGCTCGTTTCCAAGCAGGTCCCGTTGAGGTGTAAATCCCCGGCATTTCTGTCTGCGCGCATACTTAGGTAAATCGACAATTCGGCGATCGGACCCTGTCGCGCGCGACAGAATAGTTGGCTGATTTACGGTGTGATTAAAACACACCCGTAGCTGGATTTCGGCGTTGATCCGAAAGCTGCGACTAGGTTTGCCACGTCCGGTGGGCGCGCGGCTGCAATTAGCTAAAAGCGGTCGCTCGCACGCCAGCGCGGCGGGAAGCCATAACAATATGTATAGAAATATATGTATACTGTATATATGTATATGTATATATATATGTGTATATATGTTATATATGTATATGTACATATATATATATGTATATGTATATATATGTATATATGTATATATATATTTGTATATGTATGTATATACAGGGTGAGTCAGAATTAGCGCCGGATTTCTGTCAGTTGATTGTTTGTTTGCCATTTGTATTGCAGTGTACAAGAAGGTAGAATAAATGAATGACATGTTTATCTAACCATTTATTCAAGAAAAAATTATTACGGAACTGTACCAAGCTGTTTTACTTGCAATTTTCAAAGTGCCTCCCTCATGATCGATGCACAATTGCAGCCGAGCAGGCACAGAGCGGCACAGATCTCGACAGAGTTCGATATCAATTTCCTCAAACTTTGCAGTGATTTGAGCCTTCAATTCCTGAATGGTACGAGGCTTTTCACAAGAAACAAGGTCTTTCATGAGCCCCAAAGAAAGAAATCTGGAGGTGCAAGAACTGAGGAGCGTGCCGGCCACTCCATCGGACCAGCGGCGGCGATCCACTTTCTGGGAAAGTTTTCATCAAGCCACTGACGAACATATCGTCCATAATGAGGTGGAGCTCCATCATGCTGGAAATAACAGTCCTGATCTTGTACCCTGGGCCAAAAGAAGGTGTGCAGCATATCAGGTAAATTTCTGCAGTGACAGATCCCTCAAAGAAAAAGGGTCCATTATCCGTAATGGAGATATGGCTGCCCAAACTGTCACTCCAGGTAAATTTACCTCCTTCTCAACTGTCACTCTTGGGATATTTGCAGCCCTGTAGACACAATTGTGTCTTAATTGTGCCAGTAAGCTTAAAACATGCCTCATCTGACCACCAGATGTTGTCTAGCATTGTGTCCTCTTCATGAAGTTTAGCTGAGAACTCTTTGCAAAATTGAAGACGGTGGTCGTCATCTCCTTCGTGAAGGGGATGCAGTAAGCGTGGAATGTAAGGTTTCCATTTTTTCTGGTGAAGGACACGGATAACACTTGATTGGCTCACTTCCAACTCTGTAGATAACAGCGAGTTGACATTTGCGGACTTTGTTCACAGTCTTCTGATGGCTTCTTCAGCCTTAGCTACATTCGTTGCCGTTTTCGGACAACCGGACTCTTTGCATTGGCTACCGACCCTGTTGCTTCAAATTTCTCGACAATCAATCGTATGTTTCTTCCTGAGCTGGGTTAATATCGAAATCCTGTGCATACAGCGTGCCGCCATCGTTGGTTGTTCATTACATTGTAGTAATGTTTCATGGCCACAATGCGTTGATTCATTGAAAGGTAATTCATGGTTCAATTTGGTGCAAATTCAGTAGCTTTCCAAACTCGCAGCAGTAACCTGCAAAACAAAACCAAAAATAATAAATTACGAAAATTAATATTCTGCAAGACAATTATTAACAACATGACTTCCAGAAAGAATCTGACAGCCGAAAAAACAGAAATCGGGCGCTACTTTTGACTCACCCTGTATATGTAACGTATATGTATATCATTTCTATCCCGCTGAGTTCCTGAACACCCTCTGTCCATCTGGTATGCCTCACATCGGATCACTCTCAAGGTGGGTATGGTGATCATGCGCTACGAAACTTCGAGCAGAAGAGCGGGTACTGCAATGGCTCAAGGTACGTCATCCATCAGATCCTTCAAAATCTGTTGGTTGCAAAATCTGTGATGGGTGTACAGGCATGCACTACAAAAGCAAACTACAAAATCTGTGATGGGTGTACGGGCTGCG
>CM068963.1:76556592-76576592 GCA_035128595.1 Eptatretus atami | reverse complement strand
GGCAACACTTATACAATTTTACTTCACGAGACTCGGCGCCACACACACACGTTCACACAAAACCCAAAAGAAATGGAAGTTCCCTGGTCGTGTCGAGTCCTTGGCGACCGTCGACTCCCTCAGCTCCACACAGACGCGAGGAAAACCCAGGGAGCTCCACTCGACGCGAGATCCTCCGCAGCTCCGTCGCCTTCACCGTCCTTTTCGAGCGCCACTTTCTGCCCCACTTTCTGCGCCACTTTCTGCGCCACTTTCTGCGCCACTTCCTGCGCCACTTTCTCCTGTCCGTCCTTTATATCAGCGGGCCCGAAATCCTTCTCTCCACACAGACGCGAGATCCTCCTCAGCTCCACACGACGCGAGATCCTCCGCACTCCGTCGCCTTCGCCGTCCCTTTTATCGCCGGGGCCCCGCCTCCACTCCGCCCCCCGTTTTCGGCTCCACCCCTCTTCCAGAACATGCTGGAACTTCCAGAAGGGCGTGGTCCTCCGCCCAATCGGTGACGTTCGCACCACCGCGGCATTCTTCTTTCTCCTCGCAGGTGTATTCCACCGCGACAGCGCCATTCGTTCGGGGCGGAGGGGGAACGGGGGCGCCTGCTTTCCTTCGAAGGCCAGACCTCTGGCAACCGTGTGCCGAGTCAGAACGCCGTGGTTGTTGTAGTGGTGGCGTGGTTGGCGTTGTTGTAATGGGGCGTGGTTGGCGTTGTTGTAATGGTGGCGTGGTTGGCGTTTGTGTAATGGTGGGTTCGAAAATAAAGGTAGAACGAAAAAACGCCTAACTCAAAGGATCGCAGCCCGAATGAATCACATAATTCCCTCAAACAACGGGTTGGGGCTAACTATACATGTACTTAAAGATATCTCACCTACGGGACCTGAATGGTGGTTGCGAATTTCCACAGCCGTAACAATATATATATATATATATCATGCACCGCTTTATGACGTTCCGGTAAACGACAGATCGCATATACGACGGTGGTCACATAGATTATAATGGAGCTGAAAAAGTCCTATCACCGAGTGATGTCGTAGCCGTCGTAGCGCTGCCGGTCATATAAAAGTACAGGATAACACATACAATGTATAGTACATAATACTTCATAATGATAATATACGACAGTGTGGCCCGTTATAATGCGATCGTTGAGGCCCATAAAATGTCATCGCGAAAAAGGCAGGGTCGTGCTCAATCGGGATTCAAGGAAATCGGCTTTCAAACTGAACCAATGTTTGCACGTTTACCTTCCAGCAAGTAAATTACCTTTGAATTGAAGAATTCCGCGAATAAATCGTTGTTGTTAGTCGAAATTAAAACACAAATTTATTTTTAGTGAAGCTTTTTATGTTGTTAAAACAATCGCACTGTTCCGAAAATATATCACACAATTGACAGGAGCTTGTTTATTCATTTGTAAATTATAACATCGATGCAATGATTACGTATTATAAAATCCAAACGCTATTATTCACCTTTCTATAATCGATGCGAGAGGAGATTGTAAGCTGTCGCTAACAACACGATGGCCGTCATGAACAGCACAAAGGTAAAACTAACGCGTCTTCCGTCTCTCTTGGATGTGTGTTACAATTGCCGACAGTATTCAGTACAGTAACATGCTGTGCGGGTTTGTAGCTGAGGAGCAATAGGCTACACCATCTACCCTAGTGTGTAGTAGACTACACCATCTACGCTAGGTGTGTAGTAGGCTATACCATCTAGCCAAGGTGTGTAGTAGGCTATACCATCTAGCCTAGTGTGTAGTAGCTATCATCTACCCTAGGTGTGTAGTAGGCTATACCATTCCCTAGGTGTGTAGTAGGCTATACCATCTACCTAGGTGTGTAGTAGGCTATACCATCTACCCTAGGTGTGTCGTAGCTATACATCTCCAAGGTGTGTAGTAGGCTATACCATCTACCCTAGGTGTGTAGTAGGCTATACCATCTCGCCTAGGTGGTAGTAGGCTATACCATCTACCCTAGGTGTGTAGTAGGCTATACCATCTAGCCTAGGTGTGTAGTAGGCTATACCATCTACCTAGGTGTGTCGTAGGCTATACCATCTAGCCAAGGTGTGTAGTAGGCTAATCTAGCCTAGGTGTGTAGTAGGCTATACCATCTACCCTAGGTGTGTAGTAGGCTATACCATCTACCCTGGTGTGTCGTAGGCTATACCATCTACCCTAGGTGTGTAGTAGGCTATACCATCTAGCCTAGGTGTGTAGTAGGCTATACCATCTACCTAGGTGTGTAGTAGGCTATACCATCTTCCCTAGGTGTGTAGTAGGCTATACCATCTACCCTAGGTGTGTAGTAGGCTATACCATCTACCTAGGTGTGTCGTAGGCTATACCATCTGCCAAGGTGTGTAGTGGCTATACCATCTACCCTAGGTGTGTAGTAGGCTATACCATCTCGCTAGGTGTGTAGTAGGCTATACCATCTCGCCTAGGTGTGTAGTAGGCTATACCATCTAGCCTAGGTGTGTAGTAGGCTATACCATCTAGCCTAGGTGTGTAGTAGGCTATACCATCTAGCCTCGGTGTGTAGTAGGCTATACCATCTACCTAGGTGTGTAGTAGGCTATACCATCTAGCCTAGTGTGTAGTAGGCTATACCATCTAGCCTAGGTGTGTAGTAGGCTATACCATCTAGCCTAGGTGTGTAGTAGGCTATACCATCTAGCCTAGGTGTGTAGTAGGCTCTACCATCTAGGTTTGTGTAAGTACACGATGATGTTCGCACAATGACGACATCGCTTATGACGCATTTTCTGAACGTATCCCCGTCGTTAAGTGGCACGTGATTATATGTGTGTGTGTGTGTGTGTGTTGTGTGTGTGTGTGTGTGTGTGTGTGTGTGTGTGTGTGTGTGTGTGTGATTTTGCCCGATTCGCTCGATCAGATGAGATATATATATGTGTGATATGTATATATATTATATATATATATATATATATATATATATATTATATATATACATATATACAGTATTACATACACAGTACCACACACACACACACATATATTATATATATATATATAATATATATATATAATATATATATATATATATATATATATATATGTATCTCTCATCTGATCGAGCGAACTCGGGCAAAATACACACACACACACACATATTTATTTATATATATATAATATATTTATATACACACACACACAGTAAGTCGTCGACTTATGACCTATGGGACTTACGACTGATCGACTTTACGACCACGACGCCCGCGATATGTACTGTATGTCTGGCCACGACTGCTCCACGTCTGGCAGCGCGAGTGTTGCCCAGCTGGGCACACGACAGTTTCCGCCCCAGTGCCCACCAGTGCTAGCGTGTTAGCGTGGTCTCGTATGGCGTAGTTATCGTATCCGTTTGCCTTAAAAATCTTTTACTTCAAACCCCAATGTCGACCAAGAGTAAATTATCTTTGTCTACTCCTCAACCTGCCAAGAAGGAAAGAAAGGCCATTGATCTCGCCACGAAAATGCAGGTGATCAAACAGTAGAAGGAGAAAGAAAGTGAATGCGATCTGTGTTGACTGTTGATGCAGTGTTTCACTTAAACCTGACGGACGTAAAAACGTATATCAGTAACAATAAAAATGGTTTTAAACCAGGTTATAACAATAAGAACAAAGAAAATGTTTATAAAATATAACTTACAGATTATTATATCATTATATAGTAAAATATACATATGGTATTTTTTGCAATGGCCTATACACTAAAATAAAGGTTGGCCAACTTACGACCAAATCGACTTACGACTAGTCGGTCGTGATCGCGGTCGTAAGTCTACGACTTACTGTACGACCACACACACACCACACACACACACAACACACACACACACCACACACACACACACACACACACACCACATTATATACAAATATTATATATATAATTATATATATTATATATATATATTATATATATATATATATATATAGAAACATATACGAGGTGTGTTCAAAAAGTATCCAACCTTAATTTTTCGTGCGTAAACAAATGAAGCTAGTGAGGCGTGTTGGTGCACGTATGTAGGCGATCCTAATCCGTATGCGTGAATATTTCCCGCCTGCAGAAGCTGTCAGTCGCGACGGACCGCGATGAGTGAGCAAGTGTAACTGAGCGCCGTCGGATTTTCGTTTTTGACAAAATGACGGAAAAACTTGAACAACGCTACTGCCTCAAATTTTGTGTAAAGCTTGGCGATTCCCAAGTGGAAACGATCCGCAAGATTCAACAGGCCTTCGGGAACGAAGCAATGGGCACCACACAGATAAAAGAGTGGTACAACCGCTTCAAAGATGGTCGCACATCAGTGGAAAGTGAAGCACGTTCTGGTAGGCCCTCAACATCCGAATGAGATCGTCATTGACCAAGTGAGGACTCCTGGATGCAGGATCGTCGAATCACGTCAGAGAACTTGCAGACGAGGCGGGCATCAGCATTGGATCCGTTCATTCCATTGTGACTGAGGATTTGGGTTAAGGAGAATCTCAGCGAAGTTCGTGCCAAAGCTGCTAACGATCGAGCAGAAGCAACTCCGTTTGGAGATCGCACAGGACATCTGGACACTGTGAACAGCGATCCCAAACTACTTCAACACGTGATCACTGGCGATGAACCACAGTGATCCGTCATTTTATCAAAAACGAAAATCCATATCCCTGTGTGTCGTAAGAGCGACCTGGGTTGCGTCAGGAGGGCATCCGGCGTAAAAAACCTATGCCAAATCAATATGCGGACAACAAAACGCATTTCCATACGGATCGGTCGAGGCCGGGTTACCATGACCGCCACGGTACCGGTGGTCAGCGGGTACCAGTGAAATTGTGCCTTGCTGGGCGAAGGAGAGAAAGGAGACGGGGAAGGCGAGTCCAGAGGCAGTGGGAGAGGGGAAGATAGAAGTGTGGAGGTGAGAGTTGGAACTCTGAATGTTGGACGATGCCTGGCAAAGGGCGAGAGTTGGCTGATATGATGGAGAGAGAAGGTGGACATACGGTGTGTACAAGAGACCAAGTGGATGGGGATAGGCTAGGAGCTTGGAGTGGTTTCAAACTGTTCTACCATGGTGTGGATGGGAGGAGAAATGGTGTCGGGTAATCCTGAAGGAAGATTATGTCAAGAGGGTATTGGAGGTGAGGAGAGTGTCTGACCGAGTGATGAGTGTGAAGTTGGAAATTGAAGAGTGATAATGAATGTCATCAGTGCATATGCACCGCATATGGTGTGTGAGATGGATATAAAGAAGATTTCTGGAGTGAGTGATGAAGTGGTGGAGAGTGTATCCAAGGATGAAAGAGTGGTGATTGGAGCAGATTTCAATGGGCATGTGGGGAAGGGAATAAAGAGGATGAGGAGGTGATGGGTAGGTACGTCTCAACAAGAGAAATGTGGAAGGGCAAATGGTGTAGAGTTTGCAAAAAGATGGAAATGGCAGTGGTAAATACGTATTTCAAGAAGAAGGAGGAACACAGGTGACGTACAAGAGTGGAGGAAAGTGCACACAGGTGGATTACATCTTAAGCAGGAGATGCAACCTGAAAGAGATTAGAGACTGTAAGGTGGTGCAGGGGGAGTGTAGCTCGACAGCATCGATTGGTGGTCTGTAAGATGATTTGGAGGTGAGGTTGAGGAAGAGAGTGAGGGCTGAACCAAGGACCAGATGTGGAAGCTGAAGGAGGAAGACTGTTGCGTGAAATTTAGGGAAGAGGCGAGACAGGTGTTGGATGGTGGTAAAGATGGGTGGGATGATTGGGCAACTAAGCAGAAGTGGTGAGGGAGATAGCTTTTATTGATATACCTTGGGTGTGTGTACATTCAAGTAATAAAGACATTTTTCACAAGAAATAAAGCAATCAGAGATTGCAATTCCTCACCGGGATTTCTTTTGAGTGGCGTATTTTTTGATACGTTTTTGGGTAAATCCAATCTGGCTGCCAAACCATGTGACCTATGACATCAAATGTGTGAACGTTTTGTTCCTCATGGAAAGGCAGTCATACGTCTAAAGTTTCGCCTCGATCTGTTCAGCCACTTAACAGAAGAAGATTTTTGAAGGTTTAAAAAAACAAAAAAACATAGCTGTCAAATCACGTGACCAATGACATCAAAAAATTTTCTGTGGTCCATTTTATCCGTAGATGACCCTCAAATTTTCATACTGATCGCATGTAGCATTCTACATGTGCAATTATGATGTCATATCGAAGGCTCCTATGACGTCATAAAAATCACACACATTCCTCTTGAGGAGTACTTGCTAAGTGCCAAGTTTCAATTTTTTCCTTGGTGCGTTTTCAGAGATACAGAGGTCCAAAGTTTTTTCTGTTTTGCCAATATGGCTGCCACACCACGTGACCTATGATGTCATGAGTAGTCACACCATGATGAAAATTTCTTCTCTATCCAATAAGTGATTGCAGAGAAAAACACGAAAGTTCTGTGTGGACAAATAAACAAACAAGAAGAAGACGTCGTGCAGAGCACGATACTTGCAAAATCCATGAAACGAATTTGACCTAAAAAATAATTATTGGTTGAATTCAGTGAGCTGATACGCAAATCCTCTTCAAATTTTAAGTCAATGAGATGAAAATTGAGGATTTTAGAAATACCTGCTTAGTTTTTGACCTTGGGCCTATGTTGACGTTTTGGTTGATGTTGGCCTCAAAAATACTTGGTGGTTGAATTCAGTGAGCTGAAATATAAATCCTCTTCAAATTTCAAGTCAATCGGATGAAAATTAAGGATTTTCGTGACAGCACCTTCATTGTTGACGTTGGGACTATGTTGACCTCAAAAATAAATGGCTAGTTTAATTCAGTGACCTGAAACATCCTCTTCAAATTTCAAGTCAATCGGATGAAAATTAAGGATTTTAGAAATCTCACCTAAGTAGTTGACCTTTGGCCTATGTTGACCTTTTGGCCAATGTGGACCTCAAAAATAATTTCCTGGTTGAATTCAATGGCCTGAAATGAAAATCCTCTTCAAATTTATACTGAATTGGATGAAAATTGAGGATTTTAGAAATACAACCTTAGTTGTTGGTCTTGGGCCTATGTTGACCCTTTCTTTCGATGTTGACCTCAAAAATAATTGGCTGGTTTAATCCAGTGACCTGAAATATAAATCCTCTTCAAATTCCAAGTCAATCAGATGAAAATTGAGGATTTTAGAATTCCCACGTAAGTTGTTGACCTTTGGCCTATGTTGACCTTTTGACTTCAAAAACAATAGGCTTCTTCCTTATGACAAACTCTACCATGTGGTGAAGGTTCGTGAAGATCGGTTTAATATTGTGACCTGTAGGCGACAAACAGACAGACAAGCCGGTAGGCGGCGATGGGTCGCCGAGCATGGAAACTATAAGATATAGAGCAAAATGGATGTCATATAGCAGATAGGGAATCACCTTAAGATTATGCATATCAAATCTCATCCAGTTCCATCGACTGATAACTACTCGGTATCCATTTGAATGAAAAGTACCGAAAATGCGGTTTGAAATCGAAATCCCCAGAGTTTGAGGGGGTGCTGTGGGTGAACAAAGATCTAAATCGAAAATCCGGCTCGATCGTTTGTGCACAGTGTATTCCAGACGATTAGTGTGAATTTTCATGACCATCCGACCATAACCCTAGGAGGAGTAGCATTTGGCGCGAAGGCACTCCAGCTCTCGCATATTATCGATTTTTGCACTAATTGACCTTTGACCCCTGAAATAAGCGAAATCGGTCAATATGTCCTGAGGCAAAGTTGTAGTACTCATTGCATCCATGAACCTGCAAAGTTTCATTCGTATCGATGCACTCACCTGGTCGCAAGGGGCCTTCAATTTTCGCGCATACCCTAATTGTAGGGGGCGCTGCGGGTAAAGTATTCCATATATCACAAAAACCGGAATATATTTGATAGACATCACCTGTAGATCATTTGTGCCAAATTTCATAACCCTACGTGGGATAATGGCTTTTGGAATTGATTTCGTGTGAACGGTACGATGTTGAAGGTTTTTCGGTTTTGCTAGGGAACCAAAGCGTCCCTAGCAACCATCACAATTTTGAGCACAGTCATAAGATGTACCTACCACCCGAGTTTTGTCAAAATCCGCCCACGTTTACTAGCAATTATGCTGATGACAAACGAACAAACATCCAAACAAAGACAGAATTACTGACAATAAGGGTCACCTATTTCGGCTACCAACAAGCCGGTAGGCGACATGGGTGGTCGCTTATAATTGCATACTAGTTATATTTTTGACCGATCGGGTCGATTTTTGACAGAGGTTGATTATAGTGCTCATAAAAGCACGGAAGCCAATTTTTGATTTTCGAAAAAAAAATTCGGATTTTTTCCAAAAATTTCAAAGTCCCGTTGCTTAGGCAACGGTGGCGTCCATAGCAACGGTGCTCAAAATTACAACTAGATCCGGTTGAACCTACCAGTCAAGTTTCATCAAATCGGTTGACTCCTCTGGCTTCCAGAGCTGTCCATTACATACATACAGACAGACGGAAAAACCTGAGAATGACGGTAGTCTAGCGACCACCCAACAGACAGACAACAAAACGGACCCAAATGCAATGCCCTCTCCTTCTGAGATTGTCAAAAATGCAAATGGATGTAGGGATGTCATTCCAAAAAGTATGTAACAAAGGTCGGGATGGTCATGAGAAATGATCATGTGAGACCATCCTTCATTGGTTCTTTGGATAATGGTCTATTGTCATTGAGAGAGGCAGCTTGGAATATGCTGTCTGAAGAAGAAGATCATTTTTAGCTCGCCTATTCAAGAACAGAGAGCTATAGCGATATCCCCGGCGTGAGCGTCAGCGTGAGCGTGAAAATGTGAATTTTTGGTGCAAGTTATTTCTTTCTAATGTTTTTATCTACCACACTATTTTTTTACTGATTACAATATACAAATACATATATTGCTTTAAAATTATTTGGATCAGACTTCACTGCAATGCTTTATAAAAAATATTATTGACTAGTCTTTTACCCGAGAGTTGGTGTCAAAGCCACCCAATGCTCGCCTTTTTATACATTTATCGTTTTTAAAAGACTAGTCTAATAATTAATATTTTTATTATAGCATTGCAGTGAGTATAATTTTAAAGCAATATATGTATTTGTATATTGTAATCAGGTAACAAGAGCGCAAGTGAGCACAACATACGCCCGAACAAGAGGTATATACAGAATTGTGCTACGACATGGAAAACAGCACCCTGGTTGCCATGGCAACCACTTTAGATGAGGAACGTATGTCGCGACACACCGTCTCCACAGTCTGTACCTATGACCAATATGAAATGTGAAAGTTGAAAACTTTGGGAGTTAGAGTGCGGACAGGAACGGATGGAAAACAGCATCTGGTTGCCATGGCAACCACTTTAGATGACGAACGTATGTCACGACACACCGTCTCCCAGTCTGTACCTATTGACTAAATATGAAACGTGAAAGTTGAAAACTTTGGGAGTTAGAGTGGGACAGGAACGGACGGAAAACAGCATCTGGTTGCCATGCAACCACTTTAGATGACGACGTATGTCACGACACACCGTCTCCACAGTCTGTACCTATGTACCAATATGAAACGTGAAAGTTGAAACTTTGGAGTTAGAGTGTGGCAGAAACAGATGGAAAACAGCATCCTGGTTGCCATGGAACCACTTTAGATGACGAACGTTGTCGCGACACACCGTTCCACAGTCTGTACCTATGTACCAATATGAAACGTGAAAGTTGAAACTTTGGGAGTTAGAGTGCGCAGGAACGGACGGACAGACAGACAGAGCAGACAGACAGACAGACGGACGACCGGTATCACATAATATGCCCGGTATATATATATATATATATATATATATATATATATATATATATATATATATATATATATATATATATATATATATGGCGTATAAAAAAGTTGGGAGATGATAAAACATTAGAAAGGAAAAAATAACTTGCACCAACTTTAACATTCACGCTCACGCTGACGCTCACGCCGGGGGTATCGCTATAGCTCTCTGTTCTTCGAACAGGCGAGCTACCAGAGTTGGTGTCAAAGCCACCCAATGCTCGCCTGTTTATACATTTATCGTTTTTAAAGACTCGTCCAATAATTAATATTTTTTTATAAAGCATTGCATTGAAGTTCTGATCCAAAATATTTTAGAGCAATATATGTATTTGTATATGTATCGTACAGAGTGCAATGAGCAGCAATACGCACTCTCCAAGTCATGCTGTCGACAATTCAGATGAGATACGACAGAAGTATCACGCCCGAACAAGAAGGTAATATACAGAATTGTGCTACTACAATGGAAAACAGCATCCTGTTTGCCATGGCAAACCACTTTAGATGACGAACGATATGTCACGACACACCGTTCCACAGTCTGTACTTATGTACAGATATGAAACGTGAAGTTAACTTTGGGAGTTAGAGTGCGGACAGGAACGGATGAGAAAACAGCATCCTGGTTGCCATGGCAACCACTTTAGATGACGAACGTATGTCACGACACCCGTCTCCACTCTGTACTATGTACTAAATATGAAACGTGAAAAGTTGAAAACTTTGGGAGTTAGAGTGGCGGCAGGAAGACGGAACAGCATCCTGGTTGCCATGGCAACCACTTTAGATGACGAACGTTATGTCACGACACACCGTTCCACAGTCTGTACCTATGTACCAAATATGAACGTGGAAGTTGAAAACTTTGGGAGTTAGAGTGTGGACAGAAACAGATGGAAAACAGGATCCTGGTTGCCATGGAAACCACTTTAGATTGACGAACGTATGTCGCGACACACCGTCTCCACAGTCTGTACCTATGTTACCAAATATGAAACGTGGAAAAGTTGAAAACTTTGGGAGTTAGAGTGCGGACAGGAACGGACGGACAGACAGACAGAGACAGACAGACAGACAGACGGCACGGACCGCGTATCACATAATTATGCCCCGGTATATATATATATATATTAATATATATATATATATATTATATATATATATATATATATATATATATTATATATATATATATATATGGCGTATAAAAAAGTGTGGGAGATAAAAACATTAGAAAGGAAAAATAACTTGCACCAAAAACTTTAACATTTTCACGCTCACGCTGACGTTCACGCGGTATCGCTTAGCTCTCTGTTCTATCGGAAACCAGGCGAGCTACCAGATTGGTTGTCAAAGCACCCAGATGCTCGCCTGTTTATACATTTATCGTTTTTAAAAGACTCGTCCAATAATTAATATTTTTTATAAAGCATTGCATTGAAGTCTGATCCAAATAATTTTAGAGCAATATATGTATTTGTATATTGTAATCAGTAACAAGAGTGCAAATGAGCACAATATACGCCCGAACAGAAGTATATACAGAATTGTGCTACTACATGGAAAACAGCATCCTGTTTGCCATGGCAACCACTTTAGATGACGAACGTATGTCACGACACACCGTCTCCACAGTCTGTACTTATGTACCAGATATGAAACGTGAAAGTTGAAAACTTTGGAGTTAGAGTGCGGACAGGAACGGATGGAAAACAGCATCCTGGTTGCCATGGCAACCACTTTAGATGACGAACGTATGTCACGACACACGTCTCCACAGTCTGTACCTATGTACCAAATATAAAACGTGAAAGTTGAAAACTTGGGAGTTAGAGTGCGGACAGGAACAGACAGACGGACAGACAGACAGACGACAGACAGACGGACGGACGGACGGAGGACACATAATACGCCCCGACATATATATTATATATATATATATATATATATATATATATATATATATATTATATATATATATCGGGCGTATAAAAACAATAGTGTGGTAGATAAAAACATTAGAAAGGAAAAAATAACTTGCACCAAAAATTTAAACATTTTCACGCTCACGTTCACGCCGGGTGTATCGCTATAGCTCTCTGTTCTCGAACAGGCGAGCTAAAAAACGATAAATGTATAAACAGGCGAGCATTGGGTGGCTTTGACACCAACTCTCTGGTTGTTATTGTGAGGAACGAGATTTTCCCGTTTTGACTGATTTCGGTTTTTTGCTTTTGTTTGGTTTTTCCATGGTCTGGAGAACTGAAAAGTGATCCCTGGTTAGAACAGACCAGGTAGGCTCTCATATGTAGCCTTAGTGAATTTTTAGAGAAGTCACTCCAACTTTAGTTTTGTATGTTGCGGGTGGGACCGACATTTTTTTTTGCACCATCCTTACATGGAGAATACTAGCGCAGTATATTTGATACACAGTATATCTTGTTCCGTCAAGTCGTGTCCGACATCCCGATGATGCAACGCTTCCAAAAGCTCTGGCAGAGACAGCTTGGTTGCAGCCTTTACCCCATCCATCCAACACATATGGGACCTGCGTCTTCCTCTTCTTCCCTCAACCACACCCAGCTTGGTTGAGCCTTTACCCCATCCATCCAACACATATGGGACCTGCGTCTTCCTCTTCTTCCCTCAACCACACCCAGCTTCGTTGAGCCTTTACCCCATCCATCCAACACATATGGGACTGCGTCTTCCTCTTCTCCCTCAACCACACCCAGCTTGGTTGCAGCCTTTACCCATCCATCCAAAACATATAGGACCTGCGTCTTCCTCTTCTCCCTCAACCACACCCAGTGGTTGCAGCCTTTACCCCATCCATCCAACACATATGGCCTGCGTCTCCTCTTCTCCCTCAACCACACCCCGCTTGGTTGCAGCCTTTACCCATCCATCCAAACACATATGGGCCTGCATCTTCCTCTTCTTCCCTCAACCACACCCAGCTTCGTTGCAGCCTTTACCCCATCCATCCAAAACATATAGGACTTGCGTCTTCCTCTTCCTCCCTCAACCACACCCAGCTTGGTTGCAGCCTTTACCCCATCCATCCAACACATATGGGACCTGCGTCTTCCTCTTCTCCCCTCAACCACACCCAGCTTGGTTGACTTCTCCGGTTTTCTGCACGCATCATGTGTCCAAAGTATGACAGTTTTTGTTTTAGCATCAGTGCTTTTAAATGTACATTGTGGTCTAATTTCTTCAATCACTCATTCGTTTACTTCTTCAATCACTCATTCGTTTGTTACATCTGCCACCGAAGGTGGACGGATGTTTTCACCCTTGTCTATCGTCTGTTTGTCTGTTTGTGAGCAGGATATCTCAAAAGGTTGTGGACAGATTCGGACGAAACTTGATGGACAGGTTGGGTGTGTGACAAGGACTAATTGACTCGATTTTAGTGAAGATCTGAATCCGGATCCGGATATGAGAATTTTTTAGAGCAATTTTTTTTTTATATAATTCAGAGATGGGGCTGAAAAAGGTTGTGGACAGATGATGACAAAACTTGGTGTAGTGGAGGACTTGGTTCGGTGACTAGAACATGCCGATTCGATTTTGGTTCAGGTCCGCATACAGTTGCAGCCTATCATTGGGATACAAATGGTAAATCGTTCAGCTTGGTGGAGGTATGCGCTCTACCGAGTGTCGTTCTAGTTCTTCTTGCAGTCCATGGAATTTTTAACATTGGTTTCCAACATCACATTTCAAAACTATAAATCTTTTTCCTTTCGTTTTTTTCCACTCTCCATGACTCTCATGCACACATTGCTACTGGAAATACCAGAGTATTCACCAACCTCCTGTTTTTTTTTTTGTATACCTTGTCGAGGCTCGTGTGAGAGCTAACACACAACGCACATCAAGGGGGGGCATGAGACAAGAGGGGCGGGAGTGGGCAGGACAAAACAGTGGGGAACACGGGGTAAACAAGATGGACATTACAGGGACTTTCAGGAAGGAAAGCAGGGAATTTGAAGGAGGTAGGTTTGTGTTGGATTAACGGGGGTAGAAAAGATCGAGGTTTTGGATGGGGGAAGATAAGAGATGGTGGAGGTTGTTGGCGTTGGCGAATGGAAAAGGGGGTTGTTGGCGGACCTTGAGTGCCCTGCGGAAATATGGGGGTGGGGGGGGACAAATCGCAGACACAGCATTAATCAAGTCAGGGGAGAGAATTCACTCCTGTCTGACCCATTTTACAATTCCAAACCATCGTGTCCCTCCATCCTCTGTTCTTACTGTAACTACTTGTTCAGTGTACAGGCTTCGTATCAGACATACCAGGTATCCAGACATCCTCATTTCTCTCAACATCCACATCAATTCACCATCAACACAATCGAAGGTTTTGCTCTAATCTATAGAAACAGAGATACATCTTATTTTGGTATTCCCTTGATCCATTGTCCATGATCAACCTCAGATTTGAGATTTCATATCCAGAACCTGTTCCTCTTGTTTGTGGTCATATCTTATCAGACATACCAGGTATCCAGACATCCTCATTTCTCTCAACATCCACATCAATTCACCATCAACACAATCGAAGGTTTTGCTCTAATCTATAGAAACAGAGATACATCTTCTTTTGGTATTCCCTTGATCCATTGTCCATGATCAACCTCAGATTTGAGATTTCATATCCAGAACCTGTTCCTCTTGTTTGTGGTCATATTTATTAGTTACTGCATGTTGGTGTCACACGGATGACCATCTTGAAACAAGCGCTCAGACAGCGATGCCACCCTGGCCCTACCAAAGTTATGAATGAGAAGGCCATTCTGTTTGATCCATTCAGTAGTTGTTATTATACAACGTTTGAACATGCTTGCACACGTAATGTTGCTCAAGCATTCAAGCCCCATCACAATCCTCAAGTCTGTTTTACTGGATTACGCAGATGGACCAGTGAGTAGAGAAGATGTAATTTGTCAGTTATGTTTAATTCAGCAGATTTCCGATTGAATTATCTCCTTTTTTTCTCTCTCTCTCTCTCTTTTCATACCAAAGGGAACGTCCAATTATATCCATGCACGTTTTAAAATAAATAAATAAATAAATAAATAAAGAGAAAGCTAATGTTTTTTAATGCATTTACCGATAATGCTTATTATCCTCCATGGAACTGTTAATAATATATTTTCCTGAGTGGTGTGTGTTTGATTGTGTGTGTGTGTGTGTGTGTGTGTGTTTGAGTGGTGTTGTGTTTGTGCGTGTGTTGTGTGTGTGCTCGTGTGTACACGTGTGCGTGTGTGTGTGTGTGTGTGGTGTGTGGTTTGTGTGTGTGTGTGTTTGTGTGTGTTTGTGTGTGTGTGTGTGTGTTTGTGTGTGGTGTGGTGTTTGTGTGGTGTGTGTGTTTGTGTGTGTGTGGTGTGTGTGTGTGTTTGTGTGTGTGTGTTTGTTGTGTGTGGTGTGTTTTGAGTGTGTGTGTGTGTGTGTTTGTGTGTGTGGTGTGTTGTGTGTTTGTGTGTGTGTGTTGTGTGTGTGTGTGTGTTGTGTGTTGTGTGTGTGCGTACATTGTTTTTTACATCCGCCAAGTGCAGTGCACGTGCAGCCTTTTAATCCCACCGTAATAATCGCGTTCGTGGGACTCTGCACGGGGACTTCTACGAAGAGTTCAAAGGTCAGCGGTTTCGATAAAATCTCCCGCAATATGCATGAGGGTTTTCAGGAGATGACACCTCGGCTGTTTGCCGCTTCCTGTCCCAAACACATTTGCAAAGGAAAATCAGAGCCACACGGCTTTTACAATGAATAAATATGACTCTTGGCTAAGTCATCGGTGCGTTCAGTTAGTACATGCACATTCTGTCATCAAATCTTTCCTCTTCTCCCTTTGAGGATCCCCTCCCCCGTTTTTTTAACCCTTATTCAAAAATTTCCCGTGTTGTTTAAGATTATTTGAAATATTTTAATTTATTGTGACAGTTGGTGATGATAAAATTGACGTGTAGGCGAGTTCTCACCGGCATCCTGCCCAAATTCCAATTTCCTGCCCAAACTGTTTTGACAACCCGCTCTTGGCAGGCTTCGCAAAAATGCCACTACCTCCAATGCAGTCGAGGGAGGCCTTCGTCCCACAGTGGACTGACTGTATTATCAGGATGATGATGATGATGATCATGATGATATGTGATAGCATAATAATAAAATTAACAACAGCGAGAATTGCTTTGCAATACATGTCCCCCACCGATGTGATATTTTCCAAGTCCAAAAAGGGCATAACTCCGTGAAAAACTGACGAAATGCCCTGAAACTCGAACTTGTTCTGTAACTTATCATAATAAAACCAAGTTTCAGTTGAATATGTTAAAGGGTATGGGGGAAAAAATGTCTGAAAAACCACAGGTGGGACGGACGGCTGGAGAGCAAACCGATCGTCCCGGTGAAATTGGGATGGAACTAATAAATGCTGCTGTTATTGTTGTTGCATTTAAATAATATTTTCCTCTTTAGCCAATTTCAAGAACCCCAATAGGTTCACCAAACTGACAGCTCAACAGAGTGTTGTTGATCCCATGCAATCAACAACAGGCATTCGGCCATGATTCTTATTACCTATAGATGAGGAAGTGTAAAAAACGACTGCACAACTGGCTTAGTCTCCTCCAAAGACATACTTCATGATGCACCTGAAGCACCATGACAGTTTGACAACGGTTCATTTGCTCAGAAATGAAAAATCAAACATTTAGGCAAATTGTTATTGCTATTGTAAAATTATTCAACTTCGTTGGACTTACACGTGATATGATTTGTACCCAATTTGTTTCCCAAGTCCTTTGTGACCATTTTTCGTACCTTGTCGTGTGATGGGCCGGTAGGGTCTGCTTCTTCCTGTCGCCATCCCCGTGAGACTGACCACTGTGCTACGATTCTTGTGGGGCCTGACCCCGGTCACAGACATCATCAGGGCAGTGCTGAAATGAATGATTGATTGCCTTGCATTCCCGTGGGCCACTTTGGTGGGGGCTACGGAAAGGAATCGGAGGAGCTGAGAGGAGGCCTGCAGAGACGGGGTGAGGGTGCATACGAGGAAGGGGGGTCGAAAAACCGGGGGGGGGGTACATTCTGACCGGAACACTCTCGCACTCCAGAGCCCCTGTGGAGTGAAATCTTGCTCAGATTTTGACTTTTATTTTTCAGCCTAAAGCGAAACTTACAACTAGGCAATTGTAGTTACTCCTTTTCTTCTTGTCATTATCTAGAAGCTCGGAGAATCGCTCACTGTCATGAAAATCTAAGCTTGTTCATGATTGTTGGGCATGCCCTTGAGAAGCCACCTTGGATATTCAGTGTCATTGGACTGATCTGATCTCAGAAGTGTCTGCTTAAGGAAGTAAAATATTCAAGTTTGTGGATGCACTGTGCCAAGGTACTTCAGTGAAGGACTGCTATATTTCTTGGCAGAAATAAATGTACAGTGTGGTATTTATTTGATAGACATCTCCAAGTTTTCCAGGGAATCTTAGCACCACATTAACAACAGGTTCAAAGCACTTTCCGGTCACCTTCCTGCCTGAATCACTCTCACGAGATCTGCAGAGCTATTATATAATGCAGATTAGCATCAGATCTGTTGCTATGGTTCGAGTCAAGCCCGAACAGAGTACTCCTTGAAAACACTTTGTATGAATGTAAGTTAATTCATTTTTACGGTTTATTTGTGGGGGAGCCTTGAAAAGGGCTTTCTAAAGAAATAAAGCAAAAACATCTCATGATAGGTAAATGTAGTCCTACTAAAGCTTCTCAACACCTCCCTACCAAAAGAGCTTTTTGGAGAACCTTTTCTCAACCATGCCATTGCTGCTATGGCCTGTCTGCTTCCAGATCGTGTGTCAGATTATTATGACAGTGGCAGAGAGGGTCATGCATATTTTATAGGCACAATAGTTTTCATTTGGAACCTCGGCACATGAGGCGAACGTGCGGGTGGGAGGGGGTGAATGTTGTCGAGGAGTGGTGGGGTGTTTGGGCGAAGGCAGGCAGGAGGGAGGCAAGTCCTTGACGAGATGGAGGCGTGTGGACCATAATTATAGCACACAAGTTGGAGCCCCTCTCAAGCATCGGCCTCCCGTTGGCCCTGCATAATGATTCTTAGCAATTACACCTGGGCTGTTGTGCACGAGGGTAGATGGAAATTGTCAGAATCTTAGTGCAGCAGTCTGATCCTAAAACCAGACGCCTACTCCAGACAGTCTGAAGGCTCCTTTGCTTCACCTTGTCCACTCATTCTGTCTCCCATGCATTGAGTACAAATGACAACCTTAATTCCACCTCTCCGTTAAGTTGCTGGGAGGTGTGCTTCCTTGTTTGCATTCATTACCCCATGGGTCCCGACTGCCACGTGTTAGGCCTGCCTCTGGCATGCAGCAGCATGAGCCCTCGAGGCTTGTCAAGTTTCTGTCATTTTTGTAGTGTTGTTGGAAAGGAAAGGGAACCAGCTTCTGTCTTGTAACATCTCCAACAAGTGACACGGTAACATACAGCCTTTAAGGGCCATAAAATAGATATTAGCATCTTAAATTTTTTAACTTCAAAACCATGAACATACTTGGGATTGACCTATTTCTCACTATTGCAGCATTTGAACAGTCTTTTGTGAGTTCATGACAGCAGGGCAGTTTCCTTGTCTTATTAGGCAGGAAACTGGAGAAATCTAAAGTGAAGTTTAAACCGTGGTTCCCTTTACAACTAAATCTCATTACAAATGTATTAATTATGTTGGGCATTCATTTAGCATCACACAGTCAATCTATCGCTTCTGATCTTTAAATTTGCTTGGTTCATTACTGTGAAAGTGGGGACCCATCCAGGATTGTAACTCTTGAAAAGAGATTCCTTCAACTGACACACTCTAAAAAGTGTGTGATGTTGAAAAGGACAACCTCCATAATTTGTGGCCATTAATTTGCTATCCTTTCACAAGAGAAGTATACAGTTGCTGCTATAGAGATGCTCTAGCCAAGCTTGACTCTTCCCTAAGCTTTAAGTCAATAGCATGGTGACTCTTCACACTTTGAGACCACCCAGCAAATTTGGAATGGTGTCCAAGAGCGTTCAGAAACTTCCACAGCTAATTGACATTGTTCTTGGGCCTCTCCCGAGGGTTCTCGAGTCCACAGTGCCACACTGTGCTGAAGAAAATTCGCACATGGCATCTCTGGCACACGCCCGCATGGGTTTCATTACACGGGAATTCGTAATTATGAAGCCGGCAGAGGCCTGGTACGAGGACCTTTTCACTATAGGAGGAGTTGGAATTTTTAAAATGGTTGACGTGTCATTACGCGAGACCCACGAGTCATGGCTATTACATTGTGGTGTAGTAAATGTTATCTTTAGCTTTTCAAATGTTCTTTTTCCAATGGAGTGATATGTTTATTACATATGCACAGGATACAGTGAGAATGTAGATTGAGAAAAGAAGGGACTCAAATTTTCACCATATTTGTGTAGGCCTACATATAGGTCACAGCAGACATCATTCATGCATCATTTTCCTTTTTCTTTTAAAGTGTCTAAGGCTATTGTGGGAGTTTGTACATGTATTACATGTACAACAAACACTATAGTTTACGTTAATAACAAGGATAATCGGAGACAATAGTTTATTAAACACATTATATTGTTATGTTTGTGTGGTCTTTGAAGATCGTTGCACCCCCAGCGGGTAAGGGTATAAAAGGTCCCCGCATCCACCGGTTGCCTCATGCACACTACAGCGGCGAATCTCCCTGGAAAGTTTGGCTGAGCAAGCCTGTCAGCAATCCACTTTTAAAGCACTTAGGCGAGAAGCAAATGTGCCCGTCTAACGGGTAAAAATTCCCAATTTACTACATGTTATGGAGCCCGCTCCTGATGACCACACAAGAGCTCATCAAATGGGGATTTATTACAACTATGTGCGGGATGGGAGAGGGGGAGAGCATGGCCACACTGTGGTGATCACCGACTGTAGCAAATAAATATACCATGTCGGCTTAAACGGATATGACCTTATCTACTCACTCGAGGCACGAGAGAGAGAGAGAGAGAGAGAGAGAGAGAGAGAGAGAGAGA
>CM068963.1:76540036-76554945 GCA_035128595.1 Eptatretus atami | reverse complement strand
TGAGAAGCCACCTTGGATATTCAGTGTCATTGGACTGATCTGATCTCAGAAGTGTCTGCTTAAGGAAGTAAAATATTCAAGTTTGTGGATGCACTGTGCCAAGGTACTTCAGTGAAGGACTGCTATATTTCTTGGCAGAAATAAATGTACAGTGTGGTATTTATTTGATAGACATCTCCAAGTTTTCCAGGGAATCTTAGCACCACATTAACAACAGGTTCAAAGCACTTTCCGGTCACCTTCCTGCCTGAATCACTTTCAGAGATCTGCAGAGCTATTATATAATGCAGATTAGCATCAGATTTGTTGCTATGTTCGAGTCAAGCCCGAACAGAGTACTCCTTGAAAACACTTTGTATGAATGTAAGTTAATTCATTTTTACGTTTATTTGTGGGGGAGCCTTGAAAAGGCTTCTAAAGAAATAAAGCAAAAACATCTCATGATAGGTAAATGTAGTCCTACTAAAGCTTCTCAACACCTCCCTACCAAAAGAGCTTTTTGGAGAACCTTTTCTCACCATGCCATTGCTGCTATGGCCTGTCTGCTTCCAGATCGTGTGTCAGATTATTATGACAGTGGCAGAGAGGGTCATGCATATTTTATAGGCACAATAGTTTTCATTTGGAACCTCGGCACATGAGGCGAACGTGCGGGTGGGAGGGGTGAATGTTGTCGAGGAGTGGTGGGGTGTTTGGGCGAAGCAGGCAGGAGGGAGGCAAGTCCTTGACGAGATGGAGGCGTGTGGACCATAATTATAGCACACAAGTTGGAGCCCCTCTCAAGCATCGGCCTCCGTTGGCCCTGCATAATGATTCTTAGCAATTACACCTGGGCTGTTGTGCACGAGGGTAGATGGAAATTGTCAGAATCTTAGTGCAGCAGTCTGATCCTAAAACCAGACGCCTACTCCAGACAGTCTGAAGGCTCCTTTGCTTCACCTTGTCCACTCATTCTGTCTCCCATGCATTGAGTACAAATGACAACCTTAATTCCACCTCTCCGTTAAGTTGCTGGGAGGTGTGCTTCCTTGTTTGCATTCATTACCCCATGGGTCCCGACTGCCACGTGTTAGGCCTGCCTCTGGCATGCAGCAGCATGAGCCCTCGAGGCTTGTCAAGTTTCTGTCATTTTTGTAGTGTTGTTGGAAAGGAAAGGGAACCAGCTTCTGTCTTGTAACATCTCCAACAAGTGACACGGTAACATACAGCCTTTAAGGGCCATAAAATAGATATTAGCATCTTAAATTTTTTAACTTCAAAACCATGAACATACTTGGGATTGACCTATTTCTCACTATTGCAGCATTTGAACAGTCTTTTGTGAGTTCATGACAGCAGGGCAGTTTCCTTGTCTTATTAGGCAGGAAACTGGAGAAATCTAAAGTGAAGTTTAAACCGTGGTCCCTTTACAACTAAATCTCATTACAAATGTATTAATTATGTTGGGCATTCATTTAGCATCACACAGTCAATCTATCGCTTCTGATCTTTAAATTTGCTTGGTTCATTACTGTGAAAAGGGACCCATCCAGGATTGTAACTCTTGAAAAGAGATTCCTTCAACTGACACACTCTAAAAAGTGTGTGATGTTGAAAAGGACAACCTCCATAATTTGTGGCCATTAATTTGCTAT
Source organism: Eptatretus atami (assembly GCA_035128595.1). Classification (NCBI taxonomy): domain Eukaryota; kingdom Metazoa; phylum Chordata; class Myxini; order Myxiniformes; family Myxinidae; genus Eptatretus; species Eptatretus atami. The sequence continues at coordinate 76,553,311 of CM068963.1, read as the reverse complement.
CCTTTCACAAGAGAAGTATACAGTTGCTGCTATAGAGATGCTCTAGCCAAGCTTGACTCTTCCCTAAGCTTTAAGTCAATAGCATGGTGACTCTTCACACTTTGAGACCACCCAGCAAATTTGGAATGGTGTCCAAGAGCGTTCAGAAACTTCCACAGCTAATTGACATTGTTCTTGGGCCTCTCCGAGGTTCTCGAGTCCACAGTGCCACACTGTGCTGAAGAAAATTCGCACATGGCATCTCTGGCACACGCCCGCATGGGTTTCATTACACGGGAATTCGTAATTATGAAGCCGGCAGAGGCCTGGTACGAGGACCTTTTCACTATAGGAGGAGTTGGAATTTTAAAATGGTTGACGTGTCATTACGCGAGACCCACGAGTCATGGCTATTACATTGTGGTGTAGTAAATGTTATCTTTAGCTTTTCAAATGTTCTTTTTCCAATGGGAGTGATATGTTTATTACATATGCACAGGATACAGTGAGAATGTAGATTGAGAAAAGAAGGGACTCAAAATTTCACCATATTTGTGTAGGCCTACATATATGGTCACAGCAACATCATTCATGCATCATTTTCCTTTTCTTTAAAGTGTCTAAGGCTATTGTGGGAGTTTGTACATGTATTACATTACAACAAACACTATAGTTTACGTTAATAACAAGGATAATCGGAGACAATAGTTTATTAAACACATTATATTGTTATGTTTGTGTGGTCTTTGAAGATCGTTGCACCCCCAGCGGGTAAGGGTATAAAAGGTCCCCGCATCCACCGGTTGCCTCATGCACACTACAGCGGCGAATCTCCCTGGAAAGTTTGGCTGAGCAAGCCTGTCAGCAATCCACTTTTAAAGCACTTAGGCGAGAAGCAAATGTGCCCGTCTAACGGGTAAAAATTCCCAATTTACTACATGTTATGGAGCCCGCTCCTGATGACCACACAAGAGCTCATCAAATGGGATTTATTACAACTATGTGCGGGATGGGAGAGGGGGAGAGCATGGCCACACTGTGGTGATCACCGACTGTAGCAAATAAATATACCATGTCGGCTTAAACGGATATGACCTTATCTACTCACTCGAGGCACGAGAGAGAGAGAGAGAGAGAGAGAGAGAGAGAGAGAGAGAGAAGAGAGAGAGAGAAGAGAGAGAAGAGAAGTCATAGAGCGAAAAAGGGGACATGCTCTGTGTGCGAGGTTCATGCACATGACGTAGGTCTTTTCTCCAGTATGCAGCAGATCAGTCCAGGGCTTTCCAGGCCTTGCGTGCTGATCCAACCATGCTGCAATCACACCACGAAGCACAGAAGCAGCAGTCTGGGGAAGCATCTCAAAGCAGGTTGGTACTGAGAAGCAGCGAGACAGCAACCAACCAAACAGCCGGACACAGAAGAAGCGCCACCACATGAACCAACCATGTGAACCACCAACGTGGTGTACGCCTTTTATAATTAACGTCCCATAGTCATAAGACCGCCAGCGGCATGTACTCATTGGCTGATGCAGCCTGTCAGGCAATGACTGCTGGCCTGTGCTGATTGGCTGCAAGCTGGGGAAATTCTATACCTGCACAGTTCGGTGGCCTTGAGTGTGCCAGGTGTCCTTATTGGTCATGTCCCTCACATGTCATGACCTTTGGCCCAGTTATGCCACATTGTGGGCCATTGATTACTACAAGCTGCTCAGAATGGAAAAGTAGATATAGACAGAGGACTGGTGAAAGTTGAAGAATGTGGGGGGAGGTGAAGGGGGGGGGGGGAGGCAGACTTAGACACATACACTGGGGCAGGAGAGCCAGGGTTCTCCAAACACTGCTTGACACTATCCTCCATGGGAATTACATTATACATATTCTAAGAAGTACTATGAAATAACTATTCCAAACAATGCCCATTTTACCCCCATACCAGATCCATAACACTCCTGAAACCAGTGTTACGGTAGCATGGTCTTCAAATCACACTCCACTGACATCCCACTCCTGACACCAGTATTATGGTCGTGTGGTTTTTAAAGACCCTAGACCAGATCCGTAACAATTATATTCCATTTGAACCTGGATTCCAGCATCATGTGCTGAAAGGCTCAGATGAGAATCTATATATTAATACTGAAGGACCAATTTTGTGTCCTCCGAGTGGTCCGTCACGTTTTTCTCGGTACTGTGACCTGAGAAGTTTTGACACGGTGTTTGTACGTCAAAGTAGACACGTGCACAAATCAGGGGACTTCTTCACAAGGAGTAGTGTACACCAAAAATGTCGTGTGCAAGGACGTTTTGTAGCCTCATTAGGTAAGGCCATGAAGTACATCGACTGGGATCCGGCTCTTACAAGAGCCGCCACTGGTTGTCATATTGGGTTCATGGAACGGGATCCGTCTGTGACGGGGTTTCGGCTAGTGTAAATTATAAAGGATAATCATAATTCCTTTGCGTCAAAGCACCACTTTTGATGATGACCTATTAGTTCACGAGCGCCAGCCAGAGTGACCACTATATTCGTTCTGTCTGTCTGTCTGTCTGTCTGTCTGTGTGTCTGTCTGTCCAGAGCATAACTCCGTGGACTTTGATCCGATCTTGATGAAACTTGGTTATGTGTTCGATATCAATGTCTAGTTGTGTTTTCCTGGATGAGGGCGTGCTACGTCCATTGTGGGCGGAGCCGCGCCCAAAAAAAATAGCCATTTTTAGGGGTAGTCGGATTAAAAATCTATCTTCTCCAGGGAATTGACTGAAGAGATGGGTTCTTCGGTATTTGAATAGCAAAAGGAATTATCTAAAACTTGTCGTTGTCCGATTTTTCATTTTCGTCCCAAGGTCAAGGTCACAATGTCAAAAACTTAGAAAATTCGCAATTTTGACATAAAAATCATACCACCACCCAAACTTTGAGAGCTTGGATGACAATATTTTTTATGCATAATCTTGAGGTCATTCCCCACCTAAAGTCTTGAAACCATTTGCTCTATCTCAAACACCCCTTGTGCCCGTGGCGCCCCCTTCAAGTTTGTTTTTACGCTGATTTCATCAAAGTGTGGATAATCCGAGGAGTGCTAAATGCCATATAGCTTATATGACGTTATATTGTTCTTGGAATGTTCCAGAGGAAGTTTTGCACCAAAGGTCATAATCCTTACCTTGCCTTTAAAGGCCACAAAGGTCAAATTTTCAAAGTTGTGGGAATCGAACCGGGTTTTCGACCTTCTTCGACGAACTAACTCCAATAAGCTATAGCACGTATCCTGTTCCTTATTTTAATGTCCACAACATTGTTGTTGTACCTTTAAAGGTTATGCAAAGGTCAAATTTTGAAGTTGTTGAACGAAACCGGGTTTCGACATTTTGCAGCGAATAACCTGTCACCCGTACCACATCATGTTGATCATTTTATAACTTGGTCAAAAAAATCACATTGTCTCATCCCTGACTCGAAACAATCTACATCGTCAAATACCGCTCGTGAACCATAGTCGTCTTCAGACTTGTTTTAAATTAAAGTTGTATTAATGCCAAAAGCTTATTCTCATCTACACCGATTAGCATCTGAACCAATGGCTCATGATGCTTGGATCCCAGGTTCAAACCCCACATACCATATTTATCGATAGTCTACCTATTCCATTGTAATTCACATTAAAATACACTGATATCTCCTAACGTCTTTGTCCTCCATCTGATGTATGTACCAACTCCCTATGAGCCTTAACTAAATGCAAAAAGTGAATGTTTAGCATTTTCAAGAAAATGTACTGTTAGCTGTAACAATTTTAGCATTGGTATAAATAAATGCCATACTGTCTCATCATTTAAGATGGCTGGAAAATAATGCCGTGATTGGGTGTATTCTTACGAATGCCATTGTGGTGCACAATTGTCCTGATCATCTAATTGTCCTAATAATTTGTTCTTTCCAGTGCTGGACTTCCTGTGCATTACGGCAGCCTGTGATAGTGTTGAGGAAAGCATTTTGTGTTTTTGATTAGGCAACAGTATCTCAGGTGTGATGAGATACACCCATATCTGAATTTGGTGTGATTTTCAGTGAAATTTCAACGTGGTGGTCTCGTGTCCTTGATGATAAGGGTCAGGGGGGGGGGGGTGAGATTCTGCAGAGGAGAGCTTCTTGTCTACATTCTGTATCTAGTCTACATTTAGTCATTGCTTTGTTTTTACAAATAAATGTGCATGGGTTGCATTCTGTGTGCGTGTGGTGTATGATGACAAGACATTGTGCAGTAAATTGTCATACACAGACATGTAAGAAAATGAATGGAAATTATAAGCAACACGCAGAGTTTTGCACAAATATATATTTCATTTTAGTTTTTAAAGGTGAGGAAAGAAGCTTGCTTTCAGGGAAGTGCTTTCACAGTAGGAATGCTGTTTTGATCAGATTGGCGAGGAAATATTACACACCATAACCTGGTTTTACTGCAATGAACACAAGAGTCTGCCCTCTGGTGGGGTTCAAATCAAAGCCTGGAAGATGATTACTTTAATTCTTCTTTTCAAAAAGGTTTCATTTCGACAGGCAGTGGGACGAAGGTGCATAATTCGCGATGAAGCAAAGTTGATTGGAAACCTGAAGGACACCGTTGTGTGCACTGGTATGACATATTCAAAAGCATGGAAGAAGATAATGTTTCCGAACCTTTGGTTGTTTTTGAGACCCTTCTTGAAAGTAACTGAAAAAAAATGGAGTGGCCAATTGATGATCCTTTTTATTTTAAGTCTTTTAGTCATTCACAAATACATACATGTGATTACTCCAATAACCAAAAGAACAAACAGTACATCAAAAGAGGTTGAACAAATTGAGTAATGACTCATCCTCAAAATGAAGTCCATATTACATTTGGGCATCACTGCTGGCAAGGACAAATCCAAAGCACCGCAAACAAAAGTAATCTGTCTGCGTAACCTTGAAATATATTAATACAAATCGTGGAGGTTAGCATTTGCTCCACATTCGTCCTGTTCATGGTATCAACAAACAGACATTAATAGGTCAATTCTTCCCTTGTCTCCCTTCATTCAAGGTCACTGAGTTTTTCTTTTTGTGCAGAAATTTCTGCCTTGAGACCACTTCTCATCATCCTAAAGTCTTAAGAGACAAGAGTTAACTGAAACAAAATCATTTTCATGTCAGTATTTTTTCGTTACTGCTGTGATTACAAAACAACACATAGTAAACTATCACACAATGCTCATCAAAAGCATTTGGAATGTTGTGATGTCGAGAAATTTGTGGAAAAGAATGTTTTACAAGTCCGTTTCATTTGAAAAGCAAAATTTTTCTTTTATTATCCATTTTGGAGAATCTGGGTAGATTTATGCTCTTTCATAGACATTTGCCCGTCCATCTTAAGTTGCCCTGAGAGCATTAAGAGGCAACCACAAAGTGTGGACCAGTAAAACATGTGGACCAGGTCAAGCAAGGCAAACCCATATTACCTTCGCTGAAGATCATTAATGACCTAGCTTGGTTTGTTTGACTCATCCGAGATCAGCTAGATCATTGATCATTGAGAGAGGATGCCATACCCACGATAAAGTGGAATAAACAGCTGTCACTCAAAACTGTAACACCATCTCTACCCAGGTACCAGCACATGTACATGGGTGATTTTAGCGGTGAATCAAACACCTGTTGCCATTGCCTGGCAGTTACCACAAGAGCACTTGAAAAATAATTATCAATTATCAACACAAATTTCTACAAATGAAATGAACCACCATCTATTTATAGTGGAGAGAAAGTATGTATGTATGTATGTAAGTATGATCTACTCTTCCGAGAGGATTTCACCCAGGGTGCAAAAACTTCAGGGTCCCCAATCTCCACCATCCCCCATCAACCCCACAATATCCACTTCCATCCCACCCCCCCCCCCCTTCACCATGCCCACACAAACCCCATTGCCCTAACAATACCCACCACCACCCCACACCCACTCTCCACCATAGCATCACTCCCCCCTCCACTGGGGCAGGACATCGACACCTCACGGACATGATGGTGGGACATGGCATCGACACAAATGGCGTCAGGGGAAAGTATGAAATGGGACGACCCCGTAACATACAAGACACTTGATCAGCCTGCGAGGGTGGGGCAAAACATTTGTCACCCATTTTGTCCGCGGTGTCAGCTGTTGAGCGATGATGGGTATTTCCGCTCAAGTAATATATAAACCGATTTGCATCAATTAATACAAAATCGTCCCTTATAAACCATAAACTGAACAAAAATCAAATCCGACGGAGCTGGCGTGATCATGTGACCGGTATTTTCATCTTCACAAACACTTCCGCCTTCTTCCTCTGAATCGCTCGCACTAGGCTCAAAACAAGATGGCTCCACAATCCCCACCCCCTCCCCCCCAAAGGCGTTTCCATTATTAATTTTGTCTTCAATAGCTTCTTCAAAATCCCACTGAACAGTTTCAAATTTCTGAGAACCTTCGCAGTCGCTAATGATGGTGGAATCTGTATCTGAATCTGAGCTTGACATGCACTGTTTCTCTATGTAAAGCCGCCATTCTGATCAATATGGCTTCATGGTGTGATGTAACTGGTGAAATCAAAAATCGACACTCTCGGGCTTTTTTCGACACTTTGTGATTGGCAAAACATTTCAATTTTTCCCTTCAAATTAGACCATGATTAATGATTCTCAATTTTTTTGGTAAAAAATTTTTTTGTTTGTTTTGGTTCCACTTTAAGCATCAGTGGATTGAACAAATAAGGTGATTTATTGCTTTTATTCTTCATCTTCCATCTCTTCCTGTGCTGTCGTTCTGAATAAATGCATGCCATTTATTTCCAGCATCTCAGCATTCACTGAATTTTTTTCCAAAGGATCATTGATCAACTTCAAATTCATAGGCAATAACCTTTTAAATTTCTTATAATATATTTCGGACCTTTTTGAAAAACAATTTTTTTTTTTTGTCTGGGTATGACGAGTCCGTAGCCAGACTCGACCACAATAGAGGAATGACATATAATTGGTTTATTGAAATGCCCTCGGGTCCAGTATTGGTGATCGGGGCCCATTGTGGCTTAGTTTGTTTTATGCACCCAGCCAGGGCAGTTTGAATTTTTTTTATTGTATTTTGTATACACTGTCGAGGCTCGTATAAGAGCTAACACAACAAGGGGAGTAGGAGACAAGAGGGGTAGGAGAGGGAATAAAAAACAGTGGGGAACATGAGGAGATCTGTGGAAGGGAGAGGAGGGGGCAGGGTACATGTGGTAAACAAGATGGATATTACAGGGACTTTCAGTCCTTACATGACAGGTACTTTAAGGAAGGAAAGCAGGGACTTTGAAAGAGGTGTTTAGGTTGGATTAGCGGGGGTCGAAAAGATCATGATTTTGGATGGGGGAAGATATGAGACGGTGGTGAGCAGCTGTTTTGAAGAGAGTGTGGAAGTTTGTTCGAAAGGTGGGACAATAGAAGAATGAAAGAGTGAAGGTGAGCATTGATCTTGATTTTGAGAGTTTTACCAGAAGGGGTTGATGGCGGACCTGAGCACCTGAGAAAATATGTTGGGACATGTCTCAGACAGAGTGGGGGGGGGGGTGGGGGTGCGAGGCCGGAGAGGAGACGGTGGAAGACAGAAAGACCACTGACCTGCCTGTGGTGAGAGAGGGAGAGATCATTCATTATGTTTGCCAAGTTTGAACAAGATCGGGAAATGCATGTTCGAGAAATGGTTGAGGATGTGTTCGATGCCAGGTTTTTTTTTTGTTGCAATTAAAATGGCTGCCAGTCAGCCATTTTGGATCCGATGTTCAAAAGAACATGTCGTGCATATGTATACCATCATGTGTTTTCTTTGTGCCAAGTACGAATAAAATTGTTCCATACATGTCCGAAATATGGTTGCGGATGCACACACGGACATGAAAATCGAGACCAAATTCAGAAGCCCCCTCTTCAGATGAAGTCCATCGGTGGCTAATAACATCGATGGATTTAATCCATAACAAAATAACAAAATGCAGAAAACATGAAGCATTTTTTTTTTTAAACGATAATCGCATATGTGGTCATCCACGTAGTGGACTGAACCGAAAGCCGGGATTGGAGGAGGGGGTTGGGGGTAGAATGTACAAGCCAAATTTAATAACATAGATGGATTTTAATCCATACCAAATATAAAACATTGAGCATTTTATTACTTTATAAAAAATGCAGAAACAAGAATAAAAAAACATAAAGAAAAATGTTAAAACATAAAGGGATGAAATCTCAAAAGAACAATGAAACAAGGAAGGAATGACACCATATTATGATGCCACACCACAATCCTCTTCTGGTTTAGCATCATGATATCTTTCCATCAAAATCCCACAACAAAAGTAAAATGTCGAAAGATGTCATGCTAATTGCATGCTCAGTTTGTGCTGCATCATTCCCCGGCCTCCACACCAAGAGCAGCTCTCCTCCTGCAACAACCCCTACATACTCAAGTTTGTTGGTGATGGAAACACATCATATCGCCCAAATCTCATTTCAACGTCCTCACCTGCACACCCTCCCACTGAGTCCAAGCACCTTGCTGTGCCTGTTTGCCTTCACATATCTCCTCTCTTCCTCCTTTCTTCTCACCTCCTTTTTCAACCTCTTTCCATTCCTTCCTTTCACACATGCCTTTCCCCATAGATTATGCTTCATCCAAACCAAACCATGTTCCTTGTCTGCACCATTTCCATCACCTCCTCAGGTTGCAACCACTCCTCCATTTCATCCACTCTCTGCTCTTGCATTCCATATATATATAATATATATATATAATATATATATATATATTAAAAAAATAAACAAATATTATATATATATATATATAATATGTATAAAAAAAATAAATATATATATATATGAAATAAATATTACATACATATAAATATATTACAATACTTAATACATATATATATATTATTATTATATATATTATATTATATATATATAATTATATTATATTACACACACACACACAATATATAAAAGTACATACATACACATATGCTCATATATATATATATATATATGTACACACACACACACACACCACACACACCACACACACACACACCACACACACACACACACACACGTAATATTGTTACGAATCTGGAACCCATCGCACACAACAGCAAGAGTCCTTATAGATCAGTTATATCGGTAAGTATGTGTTTCTAGTTAGGGTCCCGTCCCTTGTTTAATGGGTAATTAAGTATACGTGCGCTGCAAGTTGTTTTATAGTCAGGTCTTTAAATCCTCGATCCGACAAACCAACTACCCTGTCATTCCCATTCACAACTCCTCTACTGAACTAGTGGTTTACCAGGCTCCCCTTGCTGTTCAGTTGGAGCGAACAGCACGTTCCCATTCACAACTCCTCCACTGAACTAGCGCTTTACCAGGCTCCTCTTGCTGTTCAGTTGGAGTTTCACAGCGCATCAACACACCTGATCCCTGTCCAATCAGGGCGAACAGCGCGTCAACACACCTGATCCCTGTCCAACCAAGCACGGACAGAGCGTCCGACACCACGGCTCCACCCCGCTCAGGGAGCGGTATAAAAAGGCCAGGCTCCCTTTGGGGTGTGGGTTTTGTTTCGTGTTCGGTTCGTGTTGGCGTCTGATCCTGGTTGTGTGTCGGAGCCTGAGGAGAATCACTTGCTTCGCCTGCCTCGCCGCCTCCTCACTTGTTTTTGCCCACCGGATCGTGCTGGCGTCTGCCACTCCACTCCCGGTGCCTTCGTCCTTGACGCTACGTGAAAGCTGCGGGTTTGAGTCCCACCACTGAGCCAGATCGTCGAAGACCATGAGGCGGACAGGTCTATGCACAGGCTCTGGCTTCCAGCTCACTTTCCTCAAGCTGGAAGCCTTCAATAAAGACCCGACGGGGTCCGTTTCTTTTTGGTGTTGTGTCTGTGTGTGGGGCCCATCTCTTAAGTAGAATGGTTAAGTGCTTTTGCTCACTGTATATTGCCTGCCTGATATTTGGATAACTCTGCCCTTACGTGCTTCCCGCCCCGATTATGATTGTAATAAGTTTCCTATTGGTGAATGTCCCAGATCCTTCCCTGTCATTTATTTTATTGGCTTAGCATGGTGCGTGTTGAGAATAGCGAGGCAGTTAATTGTTCATTTGGACCGACGGGCCTTGGTAACCATATCGCTCGGGTTACACACGGTTCGGCACGGTAATGGCTCGTTCCGCTCGAGGTCCGCCGAGGGTGTGAATTCCCGGTAGCTTTTCCGCGTGGGTACTTAGGTATATTGAAGTTTGGCAATTGACCCTATCCCACGCGGTCAAATTATTGGCGGATAAATGGTCCTGTAAGGGACCCGTGCCTTTCGGACTTATCCGAGGGGTCACGACCTAAATTTTCCGGTTTGTTGTGTTGGTGGAGCCGACTCTACTGCTCCCTCTAGCGGTCGTGCTCGCCACCGATACCCGGCCCCACAACAATATTTGGATACATGATAAGATTGGGGTGGTTGGGATTATAAATTTAAAAAAGGAAAAACGGAGCATTCAACCAAAAATAACCCAATCAACTCTGCTAATCGAATAATAAACAAGCAAGAGAAGATCCAGTCGCAGGCAACATTTCACCCACTTCCCAGTGAGTTTGCTCTGGCCAATAAACCCCGAGCCTCAGCATGTGCCCACTTTTATTCCCGAGGCGACAATTCATTTCCGGTCATCCGCCAGTGCGGAGATGTTAATTGAGGAACTTCTTTTATTTTGCCGAATTTTAAGCAGCAAACGTCAATTACATAATAGTCTGTTCTGCTCTTTCACATCATAGATAGTCTGCTCTGCTCTTTCACATCATAGATAGTCTGCTCTGCTCTTTCACATCATAGATAGTCTGCTCTGCTCTGTTATTATTTTGCTGAAAGCAAACTCAAAATAGAAATGATGGTAAGGAAAATACAAAAACTACGACAGTCAACCAAAGGAGAAAATACCACATGTTTGAAAATAATCTGAAAATATTCTTCCGTGAACTGGGGAAACAAAAGCAAAATGTGTGAAGTCCTCGCGAGAAAGATAAACTTGAAGAAAATTTCTGCAGAGGAATTTTCGAGGACCCAAAAGAACACAATAGGGAGGTGGATTGGATCCAAAACTTTGAGAAAGAAAAACAACACCGAAAGAAAATGCCCTCAGTGATATTTGATGAAGAAAAATATCTCTATTATAATACCAAGCTTGCACACTAAAAACTCGGCTCGCCGTCACACGATCCCTATGAAATTGCTGTGGCACTTAGCGGACATGCCGACAATGTTTGGGAAGTCTTGGCATTCCATAGTACCACTTGCATTTTGCACAATGCGTATTTTTGTCATTCCCCGTGTACGGTCTGTCGTCTGCTACCAGCTATGTTGTACTGCTATCCCGTGCATGTGCACGGGTATCGCTAGTATATATATATATATATATATAAAAACAACTCGCAAAAATGCCAACTAAGACCAGGCCCAGACGCAATTCCAAACTTCTTGCTAAAGCAACCAGATGCTCTCCACAATCACGACATTCGAGCATTCAATGACCGTATCCAAGAGGAAAAGGTAATGAATGAGTGGCTCACAGAAGGTAACACCTTCCTCAACACAAAATCTGAAGAAATGCAACTACCTCGCAAGTATAGACGAATGACGGTCCACAACAACATTTAAACTCCTGACGGGAATCATCACAGAAATAATGTACCACCACCTAACACAATAAGGGGGCCTAGAGGCAGAACTGAAGGGACTGAAACGAGGATGCTAAGGAACATAGCATAGAACATAGAACATAATAGACCATCAACTACGAAACAAGACCACTAAAAACAAGAAAAAAAAAGCTTTTGATAGTGTTCCACATTCATGGATGATAAAATACATGTAATTTTACAAGATCAACCACAAAATAATCAAACTGACTGAGAAAGCAATGGAGCTCTGGAATACCATATTGATACAACAGCACTCAAAAGGAAAGATCAAAATACCAGGGGCGAAGATACGATGTGGGATCTTCCAGAGTGACAGCCTTGTGCCACTCCTGTTTAGCCTGGCCCTGGACCCACTGAGTAACCTGATTAATGAGTAAGGACATAGCTACACCCTAACCCACTGAGTAACCTCATTAATGAGTAAGGACATTGCTACGTCCATGTTCCGATGATGTGCTGTGCTGTGTTGTGCCCGTGTCCGAATTAAACCTGTTGTTCCCAATTCAGAGTATTCGTCCCTATTATTTGAGTACATTACAGTGGCGACGAGGATGGGATGTCTTCGTGCATCAGCATATTGCAAGAATACGCAGTGGGGGGTGATTGGGAAGACTATACCGATCATCTGAAGCAGTACTTTGTGGCAAACAAAATAGACACCGATGAGGATGCTGAAAGGTGACGAGCTGTATTACTGACCATATGCAGAGCCCCGACGTACAGCCTCATCAAAGATCTTCTTGCCAAACCTTCTGACAGGTGGTATAAAGAGCTCGTCAATCTCATAAAAAGGCATTATCACCCGAAACCGGGTGAGATCGTCTCGAGATATCGATTTTATACCCACCATCGTCAAGATAGTCAGTCAGCATCCAGGTTCGTGGCTGATCTATGCCGACTCGCCGAACATTGTGAGTTTACAGATAAACTCGAAGAGATGTTATGTGATTTCTTTGTAATAGGCATCAATGACAACTCAATTCTGTGGAAACTTCTTACTGAATCTGACCGCAATTTGGCTAAAGTCATGGAAATAGTCAGTGTGTCTTGAACTTGTCTCCTGCTTATCACATTGGGGTGAACCCTGATGCAGCGGACGATAGGTAAGAGATCACAGCCTGCAGCCGAGAGTCACGTGAGGAACTTTATGAGGTTTTCTCTGTTGGAACAAAGAGCTTCGATGCTCCAATTATAGTTGATGTAACAATCGATAAGATCCCGGTGAGGATGGAATTGATACCGGCGCTTTCAGATCAATTAATGAGTGAGAGCAAGTTCACCTCCATCGAGCCTCCGAGAAAGGCTCCTGCACTCTGGCCTGTATCTACTGACTTGAGAACATACACCAAGGAGGTGGTTCCTGTAGTTGGCTCAGCTAACGTAACTGTAGGATATGGAAACAGCACTCATATCCTACCACTAATGATAGTGCGTGGAGAAGGACCAACCCTCTTAGGCCAAGATTGGTAATCAGACTTATTGGAGTGACGTAAACAGAGTCTCCAACTCTG
>CM068963.1:76529788-76540026 GCA_035128595.1 Eptatretus atami | reverse complement strand
TGATACTGTGCTCAACAAGTACCCTGGCCTGTTAAGCGATGGTGTTAGCACCTTTGCAGGGCCCAAAGTGAGGATTCATGTTTCTGCAGATGCTCAGCCATTGTTCCATAAGGCTAGACCTGTGCCCTGCATGAGTGATCAATGATCGAAATGTGAGGTTGACCACCTGCAGAGTGAGGGCATCATCTCACCAGTCGAGAACTCCGTCTGGGCAGCACCTATCGTTCCAATACTTCAAAGCGATTGGAAACAGTGCACATTGTGGGGAATACAAAAACGACGATCAACCGCTATTCAAAGCTGGAGTGGCTACCCCTTGCCCAAAAGCAGAGGATCTGTTCACCACTCTCATGGGTGGCCAGACATTTCACCAAGCTTGACTTGACCAAAGCCTATGCTCAAATGGAATTGTATGATGATTCCAAACCCTATACATTGCACCAACACTGATCGAGGACTCTGCATGTACAAAAATATTGCCCATTTTGCATACGCTCTGCTGCACCAATCTTTCCAATGCAAGATGGGAGACATTTATTGAAAACTGTACCAAAAGACAGTTGTATTCCAGGACGACATTTACTAGTGACTGGCAAGTCACAACATGAACATACGGAAACCTAAACAAAGTCCTCAATTGGCTGTCATAAGCTGGGTGACACTTAAGGCATGAGAAGTGTATCTTCATGGCACGTGAAGTTGAATACCTGGGTCATCAAATCTCCTGTCAAGACATTTTGCCCTCTCTGAGCAAAGTTGAAGCAATTGCTAATGCACCAATGCCACAAAACATTTCAGAACTTTGTGCATTCCTGGGTATATTGACCTACTTTGGTAATTTCCTGCCTCAACTAAGCACAATCGTCGAGCCTCTGCATTTTCTCCGCAGGAAAGGCGTTGTCTGGAAATGGGAAGCTGCCCAAACAAGAGCGTTCAAGGCCGCTTAAACCATGCTGTCCTCACCGTTACTTGTCCATTACGACCCAACCAAGGAACTTATTCTCAGTTGTGATAGCTCTTCATATGGCATTGGGTGTGTGTTGTGGCTGAGTCAACCTCCTGGTGTATTTTAATTCAGCAGCCAACAGGGCTTGCTTGAACTCAGGACCCTAGGATCCCAACTAGGATCCCAAGCTGCCACCCTAACCACAAAGCCAACACCAGGCTTCACAGTGCCAGTATTCCAGCACAGCTGTGGAACAATAAACTAGCCACAAGTGCAAGTCAATAAACTAGATTTCAAAAAAAGGAAACTCTTCACTATCCACAAACTGTTCTACTTAAACCAATGCATCCTGAGAATGTACCTGCCGAGACGAGAAGGAGACAGTGACCTGATGGAGATCAATCAGGTGCACAGAATGACAACAGTACGGTTGACTGAGTACGAGAAAAGTTATAGAGCACTGAATCCACTGTATGCAAAAATGAAGACAAAGCCAGGAAAGGTATGCCTAACCCACTAAACAAAACATTTCCAGACAGTTGCAAGTGGAAGATGGCAAACATGAAACAAACAGCAATGAATACACCCCAATGAGTGCAAAAAAAAGACAAAAGAAAAATAAAAAGCAAACTATCAACAGATATACACCAACAACTGGGAGAACAATAAAAGAGCAGGCATAGACAAACAAGGTTCATTGGAATGGTTCAGAAGAGGTCAGCTCAACTGGGATGGAGAACGAATCATAATAAATGTCCAAGACAAGGGACACTACATGAATGGTTTTAAGAAAATCGCAGGACTGAGTCAATTGGACAAGTGTAGATTCTGCAAGGTGGAAACAGAAAGCACGAGCTACCTCCTATCAGGATGTAAAAAAACTCATGTCAGAATAGCGGTACACACAATGACACAACAGAGTTTGTAAAGTAATCCACTGGCACATCTACAAAAACTTTGATGTCCCACTTCCTGAAAATTTGTGGGAACAGGAATCAAGAGCAATCACTGAAAACAAGGAAGTACCACTCATGTATGACATAATCCCATCGAGTGTGAACATTGAAAACAAAGCATTGTGACCAGATATGATACTTTGGTTTAAAAAAAAAAGAGAAGGCATTGCTAATTGAGGTGTTAATACCAGTGATTTTGGACTAAATGATGCAGAAATCAAGAAAATGACCAAACACCAAGACCTCAAGAATGAAGTGAAAAGATCCTGGAAGCTGAAGAATGCCAGAATTGCACCAGTGATAGTTGGAGCTATGGGAATGATGAAGAACCTCACAGAGATATTAAAAACCATCCCTGGGAATATGACTCCAAACGAACTACAGTTGGAAGCCGTCCAGGGCTCAGCGACGATCCTGAAGAGAGCCCTCGGCACAAACTTTGAGAACAGAAAACTTCACAGCTGGGTCAATGAATCGTGACTCCTTACCAAAATAAAGGTGGAAACTTTGAACCTGCCCTGGGTGGACTGCATTCCACATTCTGAAACCCACATAAGTAGATACCAATCAAAGACAAACACACACATAGGTGGATACTTTGAGACCTGGTTGGTCTCTCTGTTCACCTAGCTGAAACTGCAGCAACTTGCGCGCGCACACACACACACACACACACACACACACACACACACACACCACACACACACACACACACACACACACACACACACACACACACACCTGGGAGGGTTCCATTCCACTTTCTGGAACCCACATGTGGGGATAACAATCAACGATCCACTCATCTCGCTCCACAAACTTGACCACTACTCATAGAACAGGCCCCTGGTAAGGATGCTCCCACAGAGCGAGCTGATCCACATAATTGAGTGACAAGGTAGGAGTAATGGTTCTTTTAAGTCCCAGGCACTGCAAACATGGTCTGTGAGCTGCACCATTATGCAATCTTGAGCTGGCTATCTCGCTATTACCGATCATAACAGGCATAACTTATCATCCTTCCCATCACTCTGATTCTGTGCTCATTATTTTAACAGTCATCTGTGCATTTTTTTCAGTCCTCGTTTAATCATCTTTGTTCTTCATTCAGTCCACAATTTTTATTTGCTGTGCAATTGCTGCAAGGTCTTGAAACAATGATACAACTTCAGATGCTTCACTGGATTTGATACGTTGCCTGCAAGCCTTTCGTTTTTCTGGAATATATTGTGAAGTTTGCCATGTGATGCTTATAATGTTATGTGTGTTTATGCTCTGGTTAAGGTGGAAGTTAAAAGGCTAGGATATAGGGTTAATCAATTTTATGGCACTTAAAGTTCGAATGAAAAGTTCATTATTTTAAACACTGGCATTGTAGAACAAGTCATGCTTCCCAGGAAACACCTCAATTCGCTACCTTCTTCAATCCATTGCTTTGTTTGGATCTCTTAGCTGGCCTTGTGATCGAGATGTCATGACTTCCATATTGTGGCATGGTTTGGTACACCCAGCCCCTCAAGGACATGGCTTTACCTTCCATGTACACTGTGAACGTTTATTTTTTGACAGGAGTGAGGCTCTTAGAAGAGCAAGGTAGAAACGGCAGTGGGACAAAAATCAAGGGAATTGATGAACAGGAAGATAGGGGAGGGTTGAGGGAGGAAACTGAAACTAGCACGTAAAATGGTTGAGTTTGGAAAGGTTAGTGGGAGCAATAAAGATCATGGGTCATAATTGGTGATGGCAAGAGATGGTGGAGTACTTGAAGAGATTGCTTGAAGCCATGGGGGAAAGAGTGAGACAAAACAACCTCTGGAAGGTAGTTTCAGAGACGGGAGAAGCAATAAATAAACGAGTTTAGGTGTGCAATCAGCCCGGATTTTGGAGGATAATGAAGGAGGGAAGTAACTGGAAGAACGTGTGCAGCTGCAGTTTTCAAGGAGGGTTGGAAGACCGAGAGAGCAGAGGAAGTAATGGTGGAGAATAGACGATATAAATCAGAGACTGCCGACTTGCCTGCTATATGAGAGCAACAGGCCTTGAGCTTCAGCCTCACCACAGGAAATTTCAATAAGTTTGAGAGCTTTCAATTCCATACAATCCTGGAGCGACAGATGCGATGTTGGGTTGCCAACCCATAGTGGAGAGCAGTATTCCATTGAGCGATGGACAAAGGCTTTGATGTGACTGTGAGTAGTTCTTATTTTTCAAGAGAAGACGTAGATCGACAGAAGAAGCCCAGTCTGGGGCTGGCTTTGGAGGCCAGCTTTGCTATGTGGTCAGTCCAGAAAAGGCAATGGCTGATGGTTATCGAGGCCTATAAGTTCAGGAGACTGAACCTCTTCCAGTGGATAATCAGGGAAATAGATTGGTGAGTTTGTTTGAAGATCATTCCAGAGCAATAGGGTGACACTGAGATTTTCCAGGATTGAAGGACATTTTCCATTAATTAGACCAGAGTCAGGTTCCAGTCTGACATTATGTTTGATGTTTTCTTTTTTTGTATACATGGTATAGCTAGAATTGATTAATTATTTGAGGCCCGTGGAATAGCTAGAGCAGAATTGAAGGGAACAAAATGGAAAGGGGGAAACACCCACAGCAGAGTACAAATGAGAGTGAAAGTGAGATCAAGGGGAGGGGGAGAAGGACATACACATGGGGATGAACAAGCTGAATGAAACACAGCAAGAAGAGGAAGTGGAAAGCAGGGATGAAACGGAAAAAGAGCAATTCATCTGACAACTAACAAACAAAAAGAGGAGGGGTGAGGGGGGGGGGGAGGTGTGATCACAATAAGCTGGAAAAATGGAGTTCTTGGGAATGGGGTCATTTGGGGTAGAAGATATGAGTATGGATGGGGGATGTTGAGGTAGTGGTGAACAGAGAGAACAGGTAGTGGGAGAGAGCGAGAGAGAGAGCGAGAGAGAGAGAGCAAGAGAGCGAGAGCGAGAGAGAGAGAGAGAGAGCAAGAGAGAGAGCGAGAAACAGAAGAAGCAAATATGTGACTCACCTTTAAACGTCCATTATTACATCAAAATGGATTACCCAACATGATGTCAAACTAGTCTCATTGATCGCCGTTAATCTATGAAGATCTTCGGGTCCATCTACAGATTTTTTTTTACATGGAATGAAGAGAAGAAGAAGAGGAATTGAAAGGGAATCATTTTTAAATTAGCTGAATTTCCTTTATAAACTAAAAGGCAATACAGAAACATGTACTTTGAAAATAGCTTACATGCACTTAGCCAAAAATAGTGATCACTTATGTTTGAATAAGGTTTTGCCACAACAAATATTAGGATATTTAATTGGCAAAAAAAAACTTCTGGCTTTTTTTTTATCCAAATAGCTGAAAACACCATTTTATCAAAGCTACATCATACGTCACAAATAACACATGCCAAAAATGAAAGAAAGAAGCAACTACAAAAGTACTGTAATTGGATCAGTAAATCCTTGTATTTCATGAGGGCCTTTCATTTAACGAACTATTCATGTGGAAGGATGGTCAAAAAGGAGCAGCCTTATCAATCCAGGAGGAGGTCTATAGAAAACAATATCACCGAAAATGAGAAAAGGAAAGAGCTTGAATAGAGAAGTGCATAATAATACAACACATTGCAGCGAACATGTGATATTAGGCCAGAGCTGGTAATGAGAATGAAATGCATTGAATTCACTATCTTTGTGACAAGACTTCCATAAAACAGAACTGAAATATTCTACTTTGTGTGATATCCAGGCAAGTGTGGATTAATGAAACACTTTTGCTCATTTTACCAGCTGTGCACTTTATTTTGACTATAGCTCAGGCCATTTGGCCGCATAACTTTTTTTTTTCCAAGGTCATATCAAATTCAAATCCATTTTATAGGAAGCAGCCTTCATGCAGCGATGTTTTAAATGGTAATTTCTTATCGCTCTTCAGTGGAGCACCGGTTCCAAATGTTAAGATGTTGATGACAGGTTTGGAAACCTGCACTTAAATGGATTTTTTTTTTTTTTTTTTACATTAGCCCACATTTTGAAATGCTCAAGATCTGCAAAAGAAGAGATGAAAAACAGTTGTACAGACTTTGAAATGGCCAAGGTCTGCACGAGAGGAAATCACCTCATCAGCTAACATAAATCATCACAGCACCCATTTAAATATCTGTTGTGAGAACTAAAATTTTCTTTATATTCAAATTGTTCAGAATATATGTTTATACAGTATATACTAGCGGGGTGTGCTAACACATTGTGTAAACATTCAAACTGTGAGATCCATTGTCTCTGGTCGCTTGCCTGCATTTGTTTTTTTTCCATTTATTTATATTTTCATATGTGGATGTTGTCCGACAATTCTATGATTTTTCCCGGTGTAGCAGCTTGGATGTCCATCAGCATGCAAAATTTCAGCTTTCTATGTCACCGGGAAGGTACCGATTTTTAATATCAGTCAGTGAGTCCGTCAGTGGTAAGAAAGAGCTTTATATAATATTCAATGGCGGATCCAGGGGGGGTTCACTGGGTGCACGTGAACCCCCCTCCCTTCCTCCCTTACAGTTATGTCACATGATCGTGTGAGATAACACTGGACAATCGGCAACTGCACGTCTTTTGCTTTCATTCAGCAATTAATCCAACCTGCGATACCTTTCTCCGCTGGGTTCTACACATCAATCCTTGCAACTAATTGTTTAGTTCTGGTTCAGAAGAGAAAGGCAACATTTTCGGGATCGTGTCCTACAGCAAAGCGCAACACAAACCTGAACTATTTCACCAAGTAATTCAGTTTCAGTGGCTACATCGTCCATTATTATAACCAATGACCTGATGATCCGCAATGGCAAGTTTAGGCTTTGTGCTCGGGGTCTTGGGGTCATTTCACCACATTTTGTGCTTGTCCGTTCGATGTTTTCATTGATTTGTTTTGGAAACATTTTGTGTATTTACATTGTTGTTGTAAAGATACATCGCAAAGATTCCAAAATCTTCAGCTTTTCTTTAGAATCAGTTAGTGACAGGCCTGAGGCCTTTTCGTCAAGTAGATATTCCCAAATTTCCCTGTGGAGAAAGTAAATTTATGGACACTGCTAGCTCTGTCCATACAAAACGGATACGGATATCCATCTAGGATATGGACCATGCTGGATCAATGAAAGAAAAGACAAAAAACTGAGCTGGAACATTTTACATTTCTCTGGATGGATTAACTGTTTTTTCCTCGATTATTACATTGACTTTAATAAGGCTTGGGGTATATTTCACGATACGAGGACATCTTAACCTTCAGTGAACCCCCCCCCCCTAAAAAAATTCTGGATCTGCCACTCAGATATATATATATATATATGTGTGTATATTTCATTGGTCATGTATACTGTATACTGAATATGCACAACCCTCACCCTAACAGCTCGTATAATATATATATATATATATATATATATACATACAACATATATATATATATATATATATATATATATATATACCCATCCATCCATCAGGACCATACTCTATACAAGGTGTTGGTGCTGCCAAGCAGTCTCCTTGGCGATTGGACACAATCCTGGAGGGGTCACCACTCTGACACAGTATACAGCAAGCTGGCACTCATTTGCCAACCTTAGAAGGATGACAGGCAGAGTTCAACCCCACCTGGTATTAATTCAACAGCCGAATGGGGTTTGAACTCAGGATCATAGGATCCCAAGACCACAACCAGGCATATATATATATAATGCCAAGCGACAATGCCAAGGACCAAGATACATAGTCCCGGCTAAAAGGAACGGATCGTTGGGAATAAAGTCCCGGCTAGGTTTGGATACGGACGATGCTGGATCAATGAAAGAAAAGACAAAAACGAGCTGGGAACATTTCTACAAAGAATTTATTAACAGGCAGGGCGAGGAAAAGTATGTGGCACAATTAATACTTTTATTGTTGTGTGTGAGCAGAGATAGGAGAAAGAGTTGAGTTATCCCTATATAATTCTTGTACAATCTTTAACTTAAGCAAGGACGCACCATGACAGACACACACACACACACACACACACACACACACACACACACACACACACACACACACACACACACACACCACACACACACGCCTGGTGTGGCTCAGTGTTCGTGGCGCTTGGGATCCTAGGTCCTGAGTTCAAGCCCCGTCGGCCGCTGAATTAATACACCAGTTGACTCAGCCCTCATCCTTCCGAGGTCGGCGAAATGAGTACCAGTTCCAGTGTGTGTACTGGTAGAGGGCACTGCATCAGCGACACACTCGCGCTTCAAGAAATGATAGCTACCCTGGCAGCTAAGCTGCCATACAACCACACGCCACACACACACACACACACACGACACACACACACACACACACACAAACACACACACACACACACACACACCACACACACACACCGATGAAGAGGAGTTAATGAAAAAAAAAGAATGAGGCAACGGTCTCTCAATATCTTGCACGATGCCACGCGCGAGCCAGCACCAATATGTTTTGGGGGGATGCTCCGCTGGGCATACCGTCTCGTCTCTAGCACATGGCGCATCGTCCCTGCTTCGTGCTACTGATCAGCAAAACGCTGATCCAGAGAATGGCGCACCCGGCAGGCGTGAAGGAAGGACTTTGGGCGGAGTCAGAAGGCGGAGTCAGCGGCAATGCGGTGAAGAAGGGGTGGAGCCAGCAGGCAAATGGGGGTTGTCAATCCTAGGCCAGGATGAGCAGGCAGGAGCGGTGTGCAGGAACGACCACAGGAACGAGCACTCGAACTGGAACTGAAATCCACCAGCAGACGGGAACGCAGTGCAGGAAAAACGACCACCAGCCCAGAATAAGCCAACAGGAACGAGCAGACAGGAGCGGTGAGCAGGAATGACACTGCTAGCGGCTCCGCGACCCGTCCTTTTATAGACCCTGTGGTGCGGGCGGGGGTGACAACCCGAATCGGGCGCTCTGGTTGGGCCCCGGCCAGCACACGGGCCAGCCACCATGACCGGAAGTGGCTCCACTTTACTTCCGGCCAGATGGTTCCAAACTGTGAAATCGTCTCGCTCCGAGCACCGTGACACGAATCACCCTGCACCGAACTCCCGGGCCGCCCACGGCGACCGGCGGTCAGTGCCGGTCAATGCGCTCCCTCTCTGTAAGCCATGTGGCCCGAGCCATACAGCGCCACTCTGCCTGGCTGCAGCTTCACTGGGTGGAGAGGCGAGAGGACGTTCGCCATCCGCGGGAGACACCCATGGCCACGGTCGTCAGCGAAGTCTGACGGTAAGATGTTATGGTAACACATGCACATACCTGAACAAGATGTGTGCCATTCGTGCTCCGCTCCGTGTGCGATAATAAATTATCCTGGGACTACAAGTGGGTCCGCCGCCATTAAGCACGTGGCCATTTATCAAAGGCGGTGTCATGTGCACGGCAGGGCCGGATTTAGGCATGGGCAAGCTGGGCAGTTGCCCAGGGGCCTCCACAACCAGGAGGCCTCCACATATTTCATGAAAAAAAAATTTGTAAGGAAAAATGTATTCGTGAGTGCCTGAATGGTAGTTGCTAGTTAATGGAACAGATATAAGATATTCATCTATAACAGAGAAAAGATATTCATCTTATCTCATTCTCTATTTTATATGGAAGTTCAGATTCTTTGTTCTTGAAAAATGTACTTTATGGATGACTGTAAATATGTCTTGTCACCTTTTTAGTATTCTAAGGTCGGGTGGGCCTCCACTACTGAAGGCTGCCCAGGGGCCACCACATGTCTAAATCCGGCCCTGGTGCACGGTGCCAGCCCTGATTTGTGTCAGGAAATCGAGGGAAAAGTTTGGATGTAATTATTGTACGTCGGGTTGAGTTGAAGAAGAAGATACAGCAGATATAATTATTTGATGAAGACTCCAATTGAAAAGAGGACAGATATATTTATTAATCTCAGAAATGGGTTGAAAAGAGAGCGCCGCGCGTGCGCTGTGATTTGTTTGCACCTGGTGTGCCGCTCCATCTATTTCCTCGGCACGGCATTCCCGCAGCGACGCGGTCATGTTGGTTACTCTTCTCGTCGCCTGTACAGTGGGGTGGGGTCGTCACTGTGCGGTTGGTGATACATTCCTATGTCTTCTGCAAGGCGCGCGGCGATGATTTTTACAAATGGGTGTCCGAGTGTAATGCCTGCCGGCTTTCGCGAGGACCCATGTTCCACAGTACAGGTGCGCAGCTGCGTTTTTTTTATTTTTTTTACCGATGGGTGTCTGAGCGTTGCGCCTGCTGGCTCACGCGACGACCCCTTACTTGGATTTACCTCAGGTACAGAGAAAAAA
>CM068963.1:76491959-76514132 GCA_035128595.1 Eptatretus atami | reverse complement strand
ACCTGACGCGATGAGCCCGTTCGATGGGGAATTACCTGAGGATATTAAGCACAAGAAAATTCATGATTCCAGCTTCAAGGGTTAATGCTGCAGATTGTTTTTTCGTTAAAAATCCCAATTTCGAGGTTTTTCGGCCGTTGCTAGGCAACGGAGGGGTCCATAACAACGGTTCTTTCTCGCACATAAACAGACATCCATGAACTACATACCAGTTTCATGTATATTGACTCATAGTCTGAGATATAAAACTTCGTTTGTTATTGTTTGACCAGGGTTCATTCAAAGTCTATCTTCTCCGACAGTTTTCATAGGATCCGGCTGGAAATTTTGACAGAGGTTGATTATAGTGTGCATAAATCCTGGAAGCCGATTTTTGATTTTCGAAAAAATAATTTTTTTATGATTTTTAAAAATTTCAAGTCCTGTTGCTTGGCAAAGGTGGTTGCTTAGCAATGTAATCAAATGCGCACACTCCCGCCATATGGCACTGGTCGCCAAGTTTCATCGAAATTGGTTTGTGCTGTGGAGCCTCGTGTTGCACACACACACACACACACACACACACACACACAACACACACACACACACACGGAACGACAATAAGGGTAGAAAAAATCTTTTTTTTTTTGACTCTATCGACTACCCAATATATATATAATTTATATACACGCTGTTTATACAGAATAGTGTTTGTGATCATATCCTGAAACGTCTACATAAATGTAACATAATTTTCGATGAAAGCTACTCAAGTTTCTGGGTTGTTTCCAAATATGTACTGTAGTCGGTTTACACTGACTCCAACCTGCTGATTCCAGAAAAATTGCCGGTAAAACGACACACACACACACAACACACACACAACACACCACACAAACACAGTGTGTGTGTTGATTGGTTCTACATATGTAGGTTTTTAGATGTGGAGAGGAGTCCTCCCAAGGTGGGCTCAAAGCATCCACTTTCATTTCAGTAAGGAGTGACGATTCATGGAGCAAGCTGTGAAGTTTTCTGTTCTCAAAGTTTCATGCCGAGGACTTTCTTTAGGATCATCGCTGAGCCCCGGACAGCTTCCAACTGTAGTTCGTTTGTAATAATATTCCCAGGGATGGTTTATAGCACACCTGTAAAGTAGTTCCGGGGAGCTTGTAGGATGGCGCGTCGTCCGTCCATCCACAAATACCTGCAACTTCTTCTCAGAAACTACATATACGATTTCAATGAAATTTGACCACAACCTTCATCACCCGTGATGGCATTAAAAAAAGGAGGTCTGAAGGGGTCTACAGAGGAAGTTTATGGGGGAGAGAGTGGGTTACCTCCCCAAATAGGTATT
This sequence comes from Eptatretus atami, assembly GCA_035128595.1. Lineage (NCBI taxonomy): Eukaryota > Metazoa > Chordata > Myxini > Myxiniformes > Myxinidae > Eptatretus > Eptatretus atami. The sequence continues at coordinate 76,512,796 of CM068963.1, read as the reverse complement.
TGCTTTCTTCTCAAACGATACATACAATTCCAATGAAACTTCACGCCAACCTTTATCACCCATGGCCTACCAAAGTTTGTTCACGACATTAAAAAACAATTGGGGTCTAGGAGGGTCAGGGTCAATGGGGAGAGGGGGGGGGGGTTGCTCCCCAAAATGTGCATTTGCTTTCTTCTCAGAAACTACACATACAATTCCGATGAAACTTAATTACAACCTTTATCACCCACGAAGTACCAAGGTTTGTTGATGGCATAAACAAACAAAATCCAGAGGTATTTACTTTGTTCTCCATTATGTATTTTGTGGGTCATCCATGTCATCCAGTGGTTGCCTGGTTATCTTATCCAGCCACCACCAGGTGAGCGCCCAGGGGTACTGCCCCTATGTTTAATATCTCTGTGAGGTTCTTTGTCATCATTCCTGAAGGTCCAGCTATCACTGGTACAACTTTGGCATTCTTCAGCTTCCAGGATTTTCTCACTTCATTCTTGAGGTCTTGGTGTTTGGTCATTTTCTTGATTTCTGCATCGTTTAGTCCAAAATCCCAGGTATTAACACCAAATTCAGCAATGCCTTCTATTTTTTTGTGCCTAAATATGATATGTGGTCGCAACGTTTGTTTTCGATGTTCATGCTCGATGGGATCATTAGGTCGTACGTGAGCTATAGGTACTTCCATGTTTTCTATGATTGCTTTTGGTTCATGTTCCCACAAATTTTCTGGAACTGGGACATCAAAGTTTTTGCAGATGTACCATCAGATTACTTTACAAACTCTGTTATGTCGTTGTGTGTATAGCTGTTCTGACATGAGTTTGTTTTTGTGTGTGTGTGTGTTCAGTAATTAAGTATAACATATCATTCTCTTTACTAACCCCACCTCCAGCCCTCACCTTTCTCTTTTTTTTTTTCATACTCTCTCTCTCTCTTTCTGTCTCTCACCCCGTACTCGCATCCCTCCCTCCCACGGTATTGCAACATTTGGTTAGGCATAGCTCTACCCACTCCCCCACCCCCTTCCTCCCCCCTTCCTCGCTATTCCCTTTTCCTAGCTTTCCCAACTCCTGCTCTTCTTTCTTCCCACCTCTCTCTCTTCCTCTTCTCTCTCTCCCTTCCTTCCTCTGTTCAAGCCCCCCCTCCCCGCCAGCGAATCAACGGGTTGTATTTGCGAGTACACCAATAAATGGCAGTGTGTTTGTGTGTGTGTGTATCTCCTCCATAACTCCAAAACCACGAAACCTAGCAGACAAACTTTGCATGCATACCAAGGTAACTCCAAGGAAGTGCATGAGTGAAAAATTGGTGTTTGAGTTTATTTAAGCATCACTTTTGAAGATAATTAACGGCCGTATTCAATTATATCATTTATCAGGCGCATCCTCGGACACCTCGCTCTCGATGGGGCCTTAAGGCGCATTCTGGGTTACCTCGCTGGGGTCTGAAGCCGCCTTTTTGTTCAGACTGCTCAACAATGCCTTGAGTTGGAACAGGCGGCAACTATTTATTAACGATAGTTTTTTTTTTCACTTTCCTCACTCATATTTTTTAATGTCTGATCATCATACCTATGAATCGCTGGATACGTTACATTCCAAAGCTTATAAATGCCCAGAGATGCCAGCATTCGTGGCTTTATTTCATTTCTGCACATGCCATAACCTCGTGAATCTCTTAAGCCAAGCGAAATTACAAAACGTAAGCTCCAGATTTTAACTTAGCAACAGTTCTGACTGCTAAAAAAAAGTGTTAATTTGTCCAATTCGGACATATTTGAAATTTTGGTATCTCCGGAAGGTGTGTTAACATGACGGATTGGCGCTTGCCAAGCCAGCTATTCCTTATCAACTGTTTCGTTGGAGTGCCTGCGTGAGGGCTTAAGCCACTTGGCTAACACTCTCCAAGCTGTTTGTTTGTTTCGGTAAAAGGAATGGCAATGGGAAGGTGGCACGAGGGGAGGGAATGGGAAGGCAGTGCGAGTGGAGGGAATGGGAAAGCGGTGCGAGGCGAGGGAATGAGAAGACTGCACGAGGGAAGGGATTGGGAATGGGAAAGTGATGCGAGGGGAGGGAATGGGAAGGCAACGCGAGGGGAGGGAATGGGAAGGTAGCGTACCAGGGCATAAAGGCCCTGTCACACCTTAACGATTTAGCCAGCGTATGCCGGCGTATGAAAAATTTGTCTAAAACGCTGACACACGTCGAATACGTATGGGAAAGTTTTGTATACGTTAAGAGCACGCTGGCATACGTCGTAGTACGCTGGCATACGTCGTAGTACGCCGAGCTGTTAGACAAATTTTCCATGCTTGAAATTTTTCGACGTATGCCAGCGTATGACTCACACGTTCCACATACGCTGGCCATAAGTTGTAGGCACGTTACGCGATCGTTGACACACGTCGACGCACGCTACTTGTAAGTTACTCATAAGTCCAAACACGTCGAGGAAATGTTTAGCATACCCGAAACTTATTTCTAACCTATGAGTAACGTGTTGTAGGCACGTTACGTGATCGTTGACACACGTCGACACGTTACTTGTAAGTTACTCATAAGTCGAAACACGTCGAGGTAATGTTTAGCGTCGGTGTTCCAGACTCCCTGTTTTTTTTTTTCTTCGGTATGACGGTGATGTTGACACTTCGATTTCTAGTGCGGTTATAATATAATATAATTAATAGGCTGCCGCTCAACAATTTAAATCATAACCGCACTAGAAATCGACCGGCCACTGTACCACTGCAATAAAGCCATCACAGCACGCACTTCACTCACACCATGGGCCGAAGTTCGAGTTCAGATCGTACACCCGCGAAACCCGCGCACCGCACTCACGGAACTAAGAACAGACACGCACACACCCCACGGAGAGCCGTTTGTTCCCATTTCGACCATGTCCATGTGTGCTGTCTACATAGCTCTTCAATTGCAGAAACTATCGACTATTAATAAATTGCAGTAACTATTAGTATATTTTTATTAATAATTTGTAATGTTAGCAAATCGTCCAAAACGGAAACAGCAAACTGCATGTGTAATTGTAGAAAAAAAGGACCCCTGTGGACTGTGCCGTCATGGATTGCAAAAGCAGGTGGTGAAGAATGGCGTTTCACTCAATTAATTTACACTTTGTGCACATTCTCTAATTTTTTCTTCACTCAATATAATCATCCGAACAGCAGATAAAGTTAAGTTTAATGCTTTGCTTAAGTAAATACACTAAGTTATAAAAATCGCTAATTTGTTATCATTTTTGGATTTCACTCCAGATTTCGATAATTATTTTTCTCACCAGACCTGATTCTCAAATCCGACATAATATTTTGATTATATACTTTAATTAGTCCTTGAGAGAAGATCGTGTTTCCAAATCGAGGCATCATGTCACGCACAATAAAAATACTGTCGTGTATTGTTCTTTTTGGAACACAATAAGATTGATCAGGGTGTATAGTTTCCCCAATCACGGGTCTGAGCCGGTTGGTAAGAGTCTTTGAGAAAATGTTATAATCTGTGCAAAGCAATGATATAGGACGCCAGTTGCACGGTTGCTGAAGGTCACCTTTTTTTGGGACAAAGGCAAGTACAGCCCTGCGACAGCTTCATGGCAACAAGCTCGATTGTGGACCGTCAATCAGAGCTTCAAGTAACTCAAGTCCCAAGAGGTCCCAAAAGGTTTTGTAAAGTTCTACAGGCATTCCATCTAGACCAGAGGCTTTGCCTGTTGGTAGAGTATGTAGGGCAGCCTGAAGTTACTCCAAAGTTATTTCCTTGTCTAGTTGTAGACGTGCAGATTCTGATAAGGTGGGTAGGGAAGAAGTCAGAGATGCCACAATGTCATTATCAGTGCTCTTGGCTTGGTAGAGTTCAGAGAAGTAATCCTTGAGTGAAACTCTGATGTCTTTTTGGCAGTGTGTTATTCTTCCTTCCTTCGCCTTTAGTGAGGCTATCTGCTGACTTGTTTTTTTTCCCAAACTTCCAGTCCGAAGAAGAACTTTGAGGAAGTAACTAAGTGAGACAGATTTTCCATTTGGAGATGAATCAGAGCTCCCCTGGCTTGCTTTGCACAGAGCCCAGCAAGAAGGGCTTTTTTCTTTGTGAGCAAAAAGTTGGTCCTTTCGGAATTAGAGGCTGAGAGGTTTGATTGCAAAGATAGTATTTCTCTGGCAACCAGGGATTGAAGGGCAGAGTCATGTCGAGTTTGATAAGCTCAGTATTTCTGGCAGAAGGATCTTATCTGTGCTTTGGCATTGTCCCACTATTGTACAAGATGGGGAAAGGAGGATTTACGTTGGAGTAAAGTTCTCCAAAAACATGAAAGGTATCAATTGATCCTCTAGGAGGCTTGCATTAAAAGTCCAGTAGGCAGCACCTTGGTTACGAATTGGAAGGTGAATACGAAGTATGACCATATCATGGTCTGAGAAACCACTCGGGACAATGCCAGTGTGGGTCACAATATTTAAAAAATGATTAATAATATAAAAACGGTCTAACTTTGCGAGGGACAGACAGCCATATAAACACCGACACCACGTATATTGTCGTGTTGATGGATTACAAGTCCTCCAAATATCAATAAGGGAGAAGGTTGTCAAAGTCCTAGCCAGAGGCTTAATGCTCGCTGCGTGAGGCTCTTTCCCATTGCGATCAATAGAAGAATCCATCGTGCAGTTAAAATCCCCTCCTAAACAAACAAATCCATTAAAATATGTGTGTGAGGGATGTTTCTAACTGTGTGAAAAAACAAGTTCAATCCGTCACTGGGTGCATAGACATTCAGTATTGTGTGTTTAAAACCATTAAGAGTAAAAGTGAGTGAGATTAAATCACATTTAATTATTTCATTAAAATCAACAATGAGATTACAGAGAGAGGGGTGTAAATAGATGGCTACCCCAGCTCTGGGACACTCTAAGCTGCTGAAGAACCACCTTCCTTTCATCATTCTCTCCCATTTGCTCATACAGGAGGAACTACATCTGGTTTCTTGTAAGAGGAAAAATTCAATGTGGTTCTTCAATACAAGCTCCTCAACTTCAGCTTTGCGTAAATTCAAACATCCTCCATTGATGTTTAAAGTAGCTATCGAGAAAGCCATTGTGTGGAATTTTGAAAAAGACATCGGTCAATGGGCCGGGTTATGGATGCAATAGTTTCCTTGCTTTCAAAACCCATTTCTTGAAGCGAAACATTTGTGGCTCAGTCATGCCAAACTGCTCAGACTGAAGGTGATAAAACTGTGCAAGTCAGGAAAGGAATCTTGAATTTGACATGTCTCTTAAGGGGCTGTCACACCTTGACGATTTAGCGAACGTATGCCGTTTTTTTTACAATTTGCCGAATACGCTGGCACACGTCGAATACGTTATTGGTAAGTTTTGTATACGTTAGGAATACCCTGAAAAACACTGCCATAAGTCGTTGTACGCTGGCTTTAATCGTTGACTTTTGTGCTTGTTCTCTCTTTTTCGAATGCTTAAAATTTTACGACGTACTCGGCGTTTGGCTCACACGTTCCGCTACGCCGGCCATAAGTTGTAGGCACGTTATGCGATCGTTGACACACGTTAATTGTATGTTACTCATAAGTCGAAACACGTAGAGGTAACATTCGCGTACCCGAAACTTATTTCTAACCTATGAGTAACGTTTTGTAAGCACGCTACACAACGTTGTTCACACTTCGCAACACGCTACTTGAAAGTTCCTCATACGTCGAAACACATCAAAGTAATGTTTAGGGTACCCGTGACTTATTTATAACCTATGAATAACGTGCTTGGGAATTATTACGCTATGCATACGCTGGACTATCGTTGGGCATAGGTTGTGGACGCCTAAAACACGATAAACAATCGTTGGTATAACTTATGTATAAGTTCTCGAAGCGTTCTGTGTTCATTACTAGTACATTATGCATTTGTCAAAGTCGTTTTTAATACTTTAAAAAGTAAAACAAAGAAATATTTCATCGTGGAATGAGGAAAAAAATTAGCCGAAAGAACATCGAACAATGGTGCAAGTAGTCTCCTATTCGTGGACGATAAGAGGATCCATCATCACCCACACCCTCCCATCACGCTCACCTACTACTACTGACATGGCCTACCTACTACTACCAATACTACTACAACTACTACTACTACTACTACTACTACTACACTGACATAGACATACCACTACTACTACTGATGTAGACATTCTACTACTACCAATGCTACTACTACAACTACTACTACTATTACTACTGTCATGCACACCAACTACTGCTAATAGTATTACTACTACTGATACTACTGGCATTGACATCTACTCAACATGGAGTCTGGAACAATGATGGGTTCCTCTTGTGAAGCCCATTTGTATGTACCAATTCCCCTAAACGCTGCCAATACGTCAGTACACGGTAGATGTAAGTTAGAAACACTTTCAGTAAGTTCTGTGGTTGTCCGGAAGACGTCAATTTAATTCGTCTACATACGACAATGTGCGTTATACATACGTTACAAATAGGTTCATAGCATGTTATTCAATGGTTAGATGCACGTTTTACTTAGGTTCAAAACATGCTACACATAGGTTAAACGCACGTTACTCTTACGTTCATAGCACGTAGCCATTGGTTCAAGGCCAGTTATACATAGTTTCAATGCACGTTACTCATAACTTTCCAAGCACGTTAACATAGGCTAATCTGACGTTACTCATTTGTTCAAAGCACGTTACTCAACGGTTATAATTGGGTTTCAAGTATGGTTGCCATTAACTTGACGTGCTTCGACTTATGAGTAACCTACAAGTAACGTGTGTTCGCCGTGTTTAAACGATGCGGGAACGTGCAAGAACAGATGCCAACGCATGCGAAACGTGTGAGCCTTACGTCGAGTACGTCTTAAAATTTTCAGCATGCTTGAAATTTCACGACGTATCGAACGTCTAGGTAATATGCCAGCGTACTTCAATGATTTCGAGCATAATCTTAACGTATACTCAACTTTCCTATAGCGTATTTGACGTGTGCCTAGCGTTGTAAACCCATTTTTCATAGAATGGCATACGCTGGCAAAATCGTCAAGGTGTGACTGCAATGTTGACAATTCAAAATCTCGGGCAGTTTTGATTTCAATCGGCGTCCGGCAAGTTCTTAACGGCTACGCCACGAGTTCGCCGGCGATACGTATAGCGCGCAAAGGGTAAGTTGAACTATCGCTTGTCTTAGGTTTTGACGCCGATCACAAGGTAAGCATTCGTTGGTCAAAGTTATGTATAACACAACGAAACGTTCTGTGCCCGTTTAATATGTTATGCAAACGACCAACACGTTTTGAATACGCCAAAAACTCAAAAAAAACCATCAAAATTTCAGCGTACGTCAACGTTTTAAGATCAATTTTTATACGTTGCCATTGCTGGCTTAAACGTCAAGGTGTGACAGGGCCCTTACGGAAGGTGTGCTGAAAAACTTTATGATCTCCTGGGCGGGGGGCACAGTCGGAACACCCTCCTGTTCCTGGAATAAGCCTGGATCGTTCCAGACTTTGGTACCATCATCAGAAGCAAGTGACGAGGCCCCGTCAGAATCATAGTCTGATTGATGATGCATACTTGAACCATGCACCACAGGTGGAGCAGGCATTTCCATTTCTGCTGGGAGGGAAAAAGCTGTTACCGAAGCAGAACACACACGCTCCACTTCCGTAATGTCCGGAGTTGTCTGGAACGCAGATGTCTCAGACACTACGCCTTTGGTAGAGAGAGGGACCAACATAGGTTCACTTTCAATGTCCATGACATCAGCAACAACTGAGGTGGTCACAATTACTTCGTGGGGCACACCACCACCCTCTTGTTCATGCTCGTGCTCATCCCGTACATGATCAGGAGCACTGTCAGCATCCACCGGAGCTAGGACAGCAAATTTGTTTTCCGTTTCTAAAGCAGCGAGCGAGCTGGCTGTATCTACGAGAGCCATGTATTTTCTAAAATAGCGCTAACTTTTTAGAAACGCTCACCATTACATCATGACCGTTGAAGTTAGGGCGCTTGTTTCTTTGGGAGTGAACGGTGACAAAACCCTTGTCTACTTGAGATTATTTGACTTTTCACTCACTTTCAAGGGCTGATTAATTATTGGAGGTGTCTGCACGTTCCTTCGCTCTAGATGTACCACTGGTGCTTGGCTTGGGTTCTGCAGTTTGCGGTGCACCATTAGTGCTTGGTATAGGCTCCTGGCATTGAGATTCCTCGTTAAGCTCCACATGTTGAGACTCGCCATTAGTAATGTTTGGTTTCGGACACGCATTCTTTAAATGTCCATGCATGTCATTACCTCAGTGGCGATATAAATTTGGTAGCTGCGCTCTTTATATTTAAGAGTCACAGCAGTACTAAGTGACTGTGCACCATTCTTCAAAACAATATAACAGTGGCGTCGGAACGAAATGTGTCGAACCGAAACGCCAGAATGCAAACGTAATGAGATCATGGAAATCCGTGATACAACCGTCCCAAAATAACTTAAAACGGAGATAATCTCCTCACTTTAAAAAAGGTGGAATATTTGAAATAATTTTAACAGCAGGTGTGTCCAAAGGACTCACAGGAACAAAAAGATCCGGCGGGATAGACAAGCCTGTTTCAACCGTCTGAGCAACGTATCGCTCTTCAGCCAAAAATAGCACAACACATTGATTCATCCTCGACGCTGCAAGAATGTTTTTGAGCCCAATGAGCTCTCTGAAACCCATTAGACATCATCAACACTGACTCCATCCGGTGGACAAACTATGACCCCATTCTTTGGAGTAAGTGCCTCATACACACTATGGTGCCAGCGTACGTTTGCCATCGTGTAAAACAATACAAAGTAAATTGAAGAATCAAAGAAAGCAAAAGCAAACTTGCCACAAGCAAAACTAGCAAGTGGAGGTAAACAAATAATTAATATGAACTAAGTATTTAGCCAAGAAAAAGGCTAAATGGAGAAACACAGCTTGTAGTAAAGCAGGCCCAAAAACCAGGAAGTCCTGAACAGGCCTGCAAATCACTTACTGTGCACGTTCTCTTTCTCTCTCCTGTCTCAACAAAGAAAGGAAACCTTGGGGAAAACTTCACAAACACATACAAGGACACAAGGGGAGCGAAAAGGGAATAGGAAAAACACCAACACGACACAGTACTCGCAGCTTCACTCACAGAGCCGCCATGATGCCACACTCACGCACAACTCACCAACACCCAGCAGGGGGTGAGAGAGAAAGAAAGAGAAAAAGAGGAGATGAGAGAGATGCAAGAGAGATGCGAGAGAGAAAAATTAACGACAAAGAGATTGGAAATTAACGGAAAAGGAAATATAAGGAAGGGATCGGCACATGTCCGCATCAAATAGCTGCCAAGGCCTTGCCAACAACCTTCCATGTGCAAAAGAAAAATAAGGGGTGAATCGTAATCTACCCATTCCAACACAGGTTGGATCCCACTAACCCATCTAAAGGTATGGACTATTCCAAACATTTATTATGGAAATAACTTCGCTGAAGGACCTAAGTGTCATGAATGCACATTTTCAATAGTGGATTCTCAAAACTGCAACAATATGTACACACACACACACACACACACCCACACACACACACACACACATCTCCATCCATTGGGACCATATTCTGTACAGAGCATTGTTGCTGTGGTCTCCTTGGCGATTGGGCACAATCCTGGAAAGGTCGCCACTCCAACACAGGATACTAGCAAGGTGGCACTCATTTTGCCGACTTCAGAAGGATGACAGGCAGAATCAACCCCACTTGGTATTAATTCAACAGGAAAGTGAGGTTTGAACTCAGGATCCTCGGATCACAAGCCCACCACCCTAACCATTAAGCCAACACACACAGACACAGACACACACACACAGACAGACACAGACACACACATAGACATGCACACACGTGCGCACACACACCCTCCTGTCATGTCACTGGGTTGTAGAAAAGCGGAGAGCGAGGCAGAAGAATGGGCTCTGCCAAGCGGGGGGGATTATTCATATTCTTTCTTTTTGAGGAAGACCAAGAAGAAGGCTAATTTGGCTGTAAGCTTGTCACGATAAAGATCGTTCCTGAACACACCAGGGAAGATAAAGCCGATGGAGGAATACGATGGTGGGTTTGGAGGGAAGGAAGGGAATGCAATAAACAGATAATTATATTCAGGAGAACTATCATTTAAATGGCGCCACACACTGGACTCAATCACTGATGTGCGATTGGAAGAAACGAGTAACCTGGTGGGCTTTAGCTCCTTGCGTATGTCAACAGAGGATGGCGATGGGGCAGGCACGAGCCAGATCACGAGATTGTCGAAGCACAAGGCAGGCATGAAGAGGGGGTGGTAGGCAAAAGCGTTTCTCTCTTTGAGGCGATCTCTTCTGAGTCATCGGAGCGCCAAATCCTCTCTCTCACTCTGAGGAAATTTTTGCCCCTCTTCTCCTCACCAAACCAGCTCAAAAGTCTGCCTTCTCGGGAGGTGATCAAAGCTCCACCCCCCCCCCTTTGCCTGGCAGAGCCCATTCATCATCTCGTATGCCTCACTCTCCCCTTTTGCTTTTTTGAGGCCACCCGGTCCCACCCAGTGACATGATAAGAGGCTGCACATACAATTTCCTTACGTTAAACCCTAAATAATTATTACCACACACATCCTCCATATGGTGCACATTCAAACAAGAATACTGTATTCCTAGTCTAACAATGCCCTACTTAATACATCGCAATTGGCAAACTACCTGTACACAGACCACGCTACTCTATGCAGTTCTATCTGTGCGAAGGCAATCTCAACCCCCACCCCATAACAATATATTATATATATATATATATATATATATATATATTATTATATATATATATATATATATTCCAGATCGAGCTCCCGAACTTGACGAGGCTGCAAGGCACAGAATGAGACCACCCCCCTCCCATAACAAGTACTTGCTGCACGACCTGTTAGTTACAAGTGTCGTTCGCCACACGAACACATTCTCTCTGCTCTTATGATTGCCAGTTAGGAGGTTTGCACTCAGTAGCAATACATTTAACGAAAGGAGCACACTGACCCTGCGACATGACACTGACATTTCCCTTCGCAGATTCGACATTTATTCAGGAAGCCCTTGCTGTTCGTGGGTTTCCCCTTCGTAAAATTCGCTCTATCTGATGAATTTTTAGATCCTCGTGGAGGATCTCTAAGTCTTACTCACGTTGTTGTTCTTGTGGACTTTTTTGTTTCACAGCCTACAGTTTTCACCGAAACTTCCTGAAACTTGGCGTTTATATGTAAAAATACCCTGCGCAGACAGTAACCATCTCCGATTTTGAAAATTCCTCTAGGAAAAAAGTTATGACGTCAAAATATCTCCGCTAATGGAATCGCCAAAAAATTATCTCCGAAACTAGGCAAGCTTTTTAATTCTGTTTGCGGGAATCGAACAGGGCATTAGCAGAGATGAATTACCGCACATATGATACATCACTATGACGTCATATCAATTTTTATGACGTCATTCCTGTTTTTGACTTTTTGTTTCACAACCCAGAGTTTTCATCGGATCTTCGTGAAACTTGCCACGTATATGCAGAAAGCCCACGGCAGGCAGTAACCATCTCCGATTTTGGAAATTCTTCCTAGAAAAAAGTTGACGTCATAATATCGCCGCTAATGGAAATCGCCTATACCATTATCTCCGAAACTAGGCAAGCGTTTGAATTTTGTTTGTGGGAATCAAGCCGGCATTAGCACAGATATTTATCGCAAACCTGATACATCACAATGACGTCATATCGTTTTTATGAGTCATCATTAAGAGGACGAGGATCTTAGGCTCATTCATCTTGTTGAGGGCAAGGTTTGCGAATTGTAGTGAGTGCACTTGAATAATCTCGGGTTGGCGAACTATTTTCCACATTTATTCACCTAATGAACACTTCAACATTACCTTATCACATATTAAATGTTCATTAATCGTTAGCTACATACTCAGCACTATGCACACGATACCACAGAATGTTGTCATTCTGTTACAGGTCACTTATGTCTGGTGAGGAATAAAAATCATGAAGTGGATCGACCTACACGCACATGCACGCGCACGCACACACACACATACACATGCATACACACGCACAAACACACACACATACACCAAGTAGGTTAATGGAAAAAGTCAAAAAAAACATCTGTAAAATAAACACTCAGGTCGATATCCAAACCACACAGGCACAAACAATGATAAAGATCATTTACAGTTGAGCGCATGAACATAAACACGGAGTTCATTTTGGTGCATCACACTCAGTTATTGAGGCAACCCTCCGTGCGGTGTGCACCCAGGCCCGTGGAAACTGCATTACGCTAAAACGCCCTGGAGCGCAAAGTGCGACAAGGATCCCTAAAGTGCCGATCGGTGATGCGGGCCTTGTCAAAGTTGTCACCAAGGGGGTGGAGGAGCTACAGAGAGCTCCACTGGAGTATGTATTGTGTGGAGCACTCGAGAGCCAGCGTGCAATGGCAGAGCATTTAACAATGAACTGAAACCCGAGAGGGAGGATCCGCGTTCAACGCTCGCAACTCGCTATTGAAGATGACAGCAAGACCTTATGGAAAATGTTTTTTTTTGCATCTTTAAAACTTTGTGTGTTGTTGGCAAATGTACGGGCCCACTGTTTTATGATATGGCATAACGAGTTGTTGCTGTAGCTTTAAATGTCACTGTTGCATTAAATGCAAAATGGTATGTGGGTGTACACAAATAAATAAATGAAGTAAAATAAGTGTTATAAAAATACAAGTGATTTTTGTAAGAGTTTTATGTTTCAGCAAAGATGTTGTATTGCCTGTGGAAATTTATTTTAGCATGAACACCTATATAATCAATACCTCTTAAATAGTGTATCAAATCAGTTTGTCATGTCAGTTCACTTTATTCAATGTCCTGGTGTTGTCTTAATGGTTAGGGTGGTGGCTGGGATCTGAGGGTCCTGAGTTCGAGTCCCCGTGGCCACTGAATTAACACCAGGGGGTTGACTCAGCCTGTCATTCGACCTTCCGAGGTCGGTGAAATGAGCACCAATATACTGGTAATAGGGGCACTGTATCAGTGGCACAGCCGTGCCCCTAACCAATGATGCAACCAGCAGCCCAAAAAAAAAAAGAAAAAGGCAGCACACCATGGGAACTTTATTCAATGCAAACACAAGTGGTTTCTCGTTTTAGACGATATTTATACAGCCTCCACAGGTTTCAGAGCTCATATCGGCCCATCACATTGGAAAATAAGTTTTAATCCTTTTAGGATTACGCAGATATAATTCCAGCAGCGCGGATTCATTTTGCTACCTGGGAATCCAAAGGGAAATCCGTCTCTGTGCACAGAAAAGCCAAAACCCCACAAACTTACCTTTCCAAAAGGCAAAAACAAATAATTCAACAAATGAAATTTAATTTATTTTATTTTTATTTCCATACGTATCGTGTTTGATTAGTTTAATGCAGCACCGGACACTGGGGGGTTTTTAATAGTGAAATCAGCAGAGAGTGCCGGACGCGCATCACTAGTGAGAAGCAGCTGCAGGGAGCGCGCGCCATGCGCGTGCGATTACAAGCGTGTGATTTATCTCTCGTGTGAGCGCTGCAAGCGGTATAGAGAAAGGAATCCAAAATGTGCACAGCCAGTAATGTTTGCTTTGGCTCAAGATACAGGCAGGGCTGTGCTCATGCAACTGTGTGCATATCTTTAAGATTGAAAAAAAAAAAAAAGTAGTTTTGAGACACCTCCACAGCTTTTACAAAATACTTGCAAAGTCCAGAACAATAGGATCCCTTGAGACCATTTTGCAATAAAGCCAAGGCCACAGGATTTTCCAAGAAAACGATGTTTAGGAAGCTACGACAGATGGAAAACTTAAGAACCAACCTGTCAAAATTTAACTACCCCCTCCCCCCCCCCCCCCCCTTCACTCCTGTTTCGCATTCCATGGTCAACTTTGTTAAATTATTATTAATATATCCTCTTTTGTACACAAGACCACAGAATTGAGCAAAATATACACAATCTTTGTTTAATCTACATTCTGTAAATTACTTTATTACACTCATTATATTTATTCAGTTTGTTTGATGCGGGCAACACTGGCCAATGTGGACTGGCACCGCATGTAGGTAAAATCAGGCAGGGAAGACCAGACCAAGCCCTCACTAAAGGTCATTAGTGAGCCAACTGGGTTTTACTGATATTCCTAAACTGATAAAGTAGTATTTCTGGAAAGAACTCAGTCACTACTTTTACAAATTGAAAGTGATTGCGTGCAAGCCTCACTTCATGAGTTTGTGTCTTGGATGTGGTCTCATTGGCTGCGCAACAGTAAAAGAACCACACAAGGAGTTACGTTGATTACTCATGACTACCCCACGCCAATGAGATCCTATTTTTTGTTTTTGCCATTTTTTTTCCTTCAGAATGCTCAACACCATAAGTACTGTACCATATACATTTCTATTCAGGACTCACTGCTTATCGGATCAGCACTAATTTTGCCACCGCAGCTATAACTAGCTCGTCTAAAAAAGACGAGACGTCATCCAAAGCATTTAAGTTGTAGTTTTGTTTCGAAATTATTTGCATTCTCATCATTTTAGGACTTGCGTTCTGAGACAAATGAATCTTCCTTGAATTTGTTATGACGGTGTTATAATATGCTTTTGATGACATCTTCATCACAATTTCATAAACATTGGCTCTTCCCTGTGCTTTGGAAGACCTCCCTCTAAGATCCAGGTAAGAGCCAATCATTGACTGTGAAATATTTAGGCTTTCACAGCCGATCATCTGTTGATCATTTCGATGAAACTTGATCACAACCTTCATCACCTGTGACGTACCATAGCTTGTTCACAGCGTTAGAAATTGAGGGTCTTAGGGAGACTATGGGTGATCAAAGTGGGTCCAGGTTTGATCCCCCCAAATATATATTTGCTTTCTTCTCTGAAACAACACACAATTTTGATCAAACTGGACCACACCTTCAGATCACCTGGGATGCTAAAACTAATAGTCCTATTTTCCCCAACCTTTGAATAACCAAGGCCTGAGAACCAAGGCCTCCTGATGTCTTGCAAATTCCATCAAAAATTGCATATTAAGGAGGTCAATTTAAATGTCAAAGGTCATTCCGATTCCACAATCACTACTTTTGACTTCTTCTCAGAAAGTATTCACCCGATTTAGATGTAAATTGGTAGGAATCATCACTGCATTATACTTTCACAAGTTTGTTCAAATCATGAGCTAATTTACATATTCCGTGGGTTATCCATGCCTATCAGTGGTTCCCTGGTTCTACCAGATGAAACCAGGGGCATTGCCCTAATTTTTATACCTAAATTTGATCAGGATCAAACATAGCAATTTGGACGTTTTGAAATTTAATCTTTTTCACACCTAACAATGTTGACGCAAGCCAAATTTGAACCCAGCAAACTCAAACCTCTGGTGTACTAACTCTAATGTCCAGATGACATGACCACCACTATATTGGCAAATAATGTTTTCATGTTCAAGTGTTGACAAATGCATTTATTAAAACCCACTTTGTACATCTTTGATCATGAGGTACATGACTTCCTTTTGCAGTTAACACCTTGAATGTGTGGACACGTACTTAACACAGACAGCAAGTATCCACGGTCGAATGTCTCCATCTTAAATGTTAAACATTGTGGCGTATTATAACCAGGGACCCACTGGTAGGCGTGGATGACCCAAAAATATGTAAATTAGCCGACAATTTGAACAAACTTGTGAAAACACGGTGCAGAGATGATTCTTACCAAGTTACATCTAAATTGGGTGAATATTTTTTGATAAATCAAAAGTAGTGATCCCAGAATCATAATGACCTTTGACCTTTAAATTGGTGTACTTAAAATGCAATTTTTTTATGGGACTTCCAGGCACCAGGAGGCTTTGGTCCTCAGAAATTCTACAAAGTTTGGTGAAAATAGGATTATTAGTTTTAGCATCATGGGTGATGAAGTTTTTGGTCAAGTTTCATCGACATTGTGAGTGTAGTTTCAGAGAAGAAAGCAAATACCTGTTTGGGAGGGGTGAGGGGTGGGGGCATTGGCAAATCTGGAACATTTTGACCCTCCATAGACCCCCTTAGATCCTGATTTTTTTTTTATTTTTTTTTTAATGCCATGAACAAACTTTAATTACGAACATGGAGATGGAGGTTGTCGTCAAGTTTCATTGAAATTGTGCAAATAACTATTTTGGGTGGTTAAACCTGGACCCACTTTGACCACCCATAAACCTTGACCCCCCCCCCCCCCGAAAACCTCCTTCGACTGTGATATCTATCTATAATGTGTAATGTATATATATATATGTATATTATATATGTATAATATATATGTATATAGTATATATATATGAAGACCACAAGGGGAAAACCAGAGATGTCAGGATAAGTCAATTTTGAAGAAACTGAAAACAAAGTTTCAAGACTTTGGTGGACTGTTTAATAACTGTCATATAGATTTCTTTTCCAGTAAAAGGAAGAGTGATCATTGGCCGATCAAATTAAGCATGTAGCATTTGCCAAGCTTCTGTGGTATTTAATTTAAGAGCAAAGAACGAATCAATGTTGCAAACTGACATCACTGGTTATCCCTTGTTTAATAATGCCATGCAATTGTAACCCAGGATGTGTAGCAAATTCATGCTGTTGGTTATTAGCATACATTACATGACTTTGGTGATCACAGATTATTTTTTCAACATTAAACGGTCATTGTTTTTTTGTTTGATTGGTGTTCAACGCCATACTCAAGGGTATTTCGCTTATATGACGACGGATTCTCCATTTTTACTCCGTACCACTTAATATGATGGAAAACCGGGAGGAAACCAAGGATAAACCACCCCCGCGATAGCCGGTCACCTCATGTGACTCCCTCATATACCTAAGCAGGTTGATTGGGCGGTGGTACATCGAATGAGGATGGGTACTCAGACGCGCTAACCATTAAGCCACGGCGTGGGTCCCATAAAAGTCACAATAAAGGTTTGACCAGGCTTGAACACGATATGCACCAACTACGGAGCCCATGATATAACCAAATAGGCCATTGTAGTGCTCAGAGTTTATGCTGTGATAGTTTTACAACCTTTTATAACTTAGTTTCTCAACTCTGAATATTATGATGGAACAGTTAACATGAATGACGCAGAAAGCCAATCTTATCTGAGTGAAAACTTTAATTTTAATACTTTGCAGAACACAAAACCTGTGATCAAAAATAATAGATCCATGATATAACCAAATAGGCTATTGTAGTGCTCAGAGTTTATGCTGTGAAAGTTTTACAACCTTTCATTTTTTAGTTTCTCAACTCTGAATATTATGGTGGAACAGTTAACATGAATGAAAGGGAGATAACCAGGAGTAAAGTACTGACAACTCTGGGTTTCTACTTGTTCAGCTTTGACAACACTTGTTTTTTCATTGCACGGCTAAACTTATACCATATAAATTATGTGACACCCCTGGTTATTTGTTAAAGTAATATTGTGAGAGGAAACCTTATGTTGCCAACTATTGGCAGGTGCAATAACCTGAAATTTATAAAAAGTGACATCACCGGTTTTCCCCTGTGGTCTTCATATATGTATATTGTATATTGTATATGTATATATAGTATATATATATATATGTATATTATATATGTGATATATATATATATGTAATAAGTATATATATGCATAATATATATGTATATATATTTATATGTATATTATATATAGTATAATGATATATATATATATATATATATAATATATATATAGTATGTACAGTGGGGAGAACAAGTATTTGATACACTGCCGATTTTGCAGGTTTTCCCACTGACAAACACGTAGAGGTCTGCAATTTTTATCATAGGTCACTTCAACTGTGAAAGACGGAATCTAAAACAAAAATCCTGAAAATCACATTGTATGATTTTTAAATAATTAATTTGCATTTTATTGCATGAAATAAGTATTTGATACATCAGAAAAACAGAACTTAATATTTGGTACAGAAACCTTTCTTTGCAATTACAGAGATCAGACGTCCTGTAGTTCTTAACCAGGTTTGCACAGACTGCAGCAGGGATTTTTGCCCACTCCTCCATACAGATCTTCTCCAGATCCTTCAGGTTTCGGGGCTGTCGCTGGGCAACACAGACTTTCAGCTCCCTCCAAAGATTTTCTATTGGGTTCAGGTCTGGAGACTGGCTAGCCACTCCAGGACCTTGAGATGCTTCTTACGGAGCCACTCCTTAGTTGCCCTGGCTGTGTGTTTCGGGTCGTTGTCATGCTGGAAGACCCAGCCACGCCCCATCTTCAATGCTCTTGTTGAGGGAAGGAGGTTGTTGGCCAAGATCTCGCGATACATGCCCCATCCATCCTCCCCTCAATACGGTGCAGTCGTCCTGTCCCCTTTGCAGAAAAGCATCCCCAAAGATGATGTTTCCACCTCCATGCTTCACGGTTGGATGTGTTCTTGGGGTTGTACTCATCCTTCTTCTTCCTCCAAACACGGCGAGTGGAGTTTAAACCAAAAGCTCTATTTTGGTCTCATCAGACCACATGACCTTCTCCATTCCTCCTCTGGATCATCAGATGGTCATTGGCAAACTTCCGACGGGCCTGGATATGCGCTGGCTTGAGCAGAGGGACCTTGCGTGCGCTGCAGGATTTTAATCCATGACGGCGTAGTGTGTTACTTATGGTTTTCTTTGATACTGTGGTCCCAGCTCTCTTCAGGTCATTGACCAGGTCCTGCCGTGTAGTTCTGGCTGATCCCTCACCTTTCTCATGATCATTGAGGCTCCACGAGGTGAGATCTTGCATGGAGCCCCAGACCGAGGAGATTGACTGTTATCTTGAACTTCTTCCATTTTCTAAAATTGCACCAACAGTTGTTGCCTTCCACCAAGCTGCTTGCCTATTGTCCTGTAGCCCATCCCAGCCTTGTGCAAGTCTACAATTTTGTCCCTATGTCCTTAGACAGCTCTCTGGTCTTGCCATTGTGGAGAGGTTGGAGTCTGATTGAGTGTGGACAGCTGTCTTTTATGCAGATAACGAGTTCAAACAGGTGCAGTTAATACAGGTAATGAATGGAGAATGGGAGGGCTTCTTAAAGACAAAACTAACAGGTCTGTGAGAGCCGGAATTCTTACTGGTTGGTAGTGATCAAATACTTATTTCATGCAATAAAATGCAAATTAATTATTTAAAATCATACAATGTGATTTTCAGGATTTTTGTTTTAGATTCCGTCTTTCACAGTTGAAGTGTACCTATGATAAAATTACAGACCTCTACTGCTTTGTAAGTGGGAAAACCTGCAAAATCGGCAGTGTATCAAATACTGTTCTCCCACTGTATATAGTTATATATATATATATATATAATATATATATATATATAGTATATATATATAGTATATCTATATGTCTATATGTATATATATATATATATATATATAATATTTTAATGCCGTGAACAAACTTTGGTACATCACTGGTGATGAAGGTTGTGTTCAAGTTTCAATGAAATCGTATTTGTAGTTTCGGAGAAGAAGACCCGAGTGTTTAGAATACTGAATGATGGACACCGCGCAATGCTAATACCTCACCTGAACTATGTTCCAGCTGAGCTAAAAATGAGTGCATGTACAGTATTGTCTCATCCAAAAAATGTTCCTCTTGCTTTCTATTTGCATAATGGCACCAAATTAATTTGGGGTTGAAGTCCCACGTAGACATAGCCACTGATTAGTCTGGAAACTTTATCGTTATCCTCTAGTATGATTAAAGTAATTTAGAAGGGAACACAAGAGCTAATTGTTATTGTTTGAGAGTAATGTTATAGTTATCATTCCTGTGTAACCACCTCCTTACATATGCATCTGTATGATTTATTTAATCGTTGTACAGTATGGTACTATTATCATCAGTATAGCATCATCAGTATAGTACTATATATCATCATCATTATCTTATATATTATTTCCGAGTTTGTGGTTTCGTGTCGCGCTATCTTCGACTTTGTTCTGCGCTCGAGTAACGTGATATTCGGCTTACATTATCTCAAAGACCATATGAGGTGCATGGTACAAGACAAAGTAAATAAAATTGTTCTGAAACAGTGAAATCGTATTCCACTTACTGCATTAAAGTAAAATTACTACTGTTACTCTGCATCAGTTCCTTTCTCAAACACACCCAGCCCAACATGTCGCACAGAGCGCGGGTTATGCTAGTAGTACTATATAGTACAGTATAGCAATTATCAAATTGCTATTATCGTCATCATCAAAGTTGTCAGCCTTGGATATGGCTGGTGGATGTTAAAGATCCCCCCAATGTATTTCGCAAATGTAGGCCATTATGTGCCTGCCACTTTCATGGGGGTAATCAGTGCAGTGAACCAGGTGTACAACTGGGGATGAAAAAAAATGTTTTAAGGTGGGGAAATGAGAGGAGAAAGTGGAGGAGTGAAAGGGGGGATTTGTCAGCTGGTTCTTGTGAAGGAACCTTCCTGTATTAGATTACATGTTCTCAGTCTATTACCAGTTGTTAATTTTCTCAAGATTGATATAGAGGCATTGCTGCAACCTGCATGACAGAAGGGCGAAGAAGATGGGCCATCAATGTATAAAATCACATTTTGCAAGAGTATGAACATGTGGTCTGTTTAAGGAAAAATAAAAATTTGTTACATTTGGTGGA
>CM068963.1:76477764-76491949 GCA_035128595.1 Eptatretus atami | reverse complement strand
TGTTGTCATTATGGTGGTGTTCTAAAAATCTAAATCGAACAACTTACAAAGATAATAACAATCTTAGTTATTGTTGTCATGATGGTGGTGTTCTAAAAATCTAAATCGAACAACTTACAAAGATAATTATGATGTGTGAAAGATCTCCTTTGTGAATATGATGATGCATGAGATTTTTGAAAGCAAATTGGAGGAATCCTTCTCTAAAGTCAATCTGTGGCCCAGGGAGAGCTGTAGGTATGAGCATTACCAATTTAGATTGCCAAGTAGACAGTATAGTAAATTGAGATTTAAAGTTTGAAGCTGCATAATATCCATTCAACATTTTGTGGAAGATAAACACTTCTTTCTTATCTTTAATTTAACATGCCTTGAAAGGGCTTTTTGTTTTTCCTCGAAAGGTATACTCAGCGAATAGGTATTTCATTATGAGAGATACACCATTAATTTATATTACAAAGCATGGGGGGTGGGGGAGTGGTTGTCACTCTAAAATACAGGTTTCAATGCTCAGGTAGTATCGGAACAAGGGTAAATGGTCAAATTATGTAGGAAATGGGTCAAACGGGAAACAGGTGGATGATAATACAAGCCTCCACTACAGTATAGGGACAGGGGTGATATCAGAGGGTGTATTAAAGTTGAAACGTAGAAATTGAGGAGACCATGAGGTGGTGCAGCTGGACAGTGGAGTAATGGGCCTGGAGGGAAGAGCATGAGACAACAAAGTCTGGAAGACATGAAATAAGAGGGGCTTCAACAAAATGGGTGAGGATTAACTTTATTTGGAGAGGGTAACAAGGTAAGGGTTTCTGGTGTAACCTGGGAAATATGGAAGGACATGGATTGGATGTACAGGGTGTTCCACAATGGCCTGGACAACTTTGGTTGTTAATATATTTAGGACCACAAATGATACAATGATATCCTTTATTTCATATGATACAGACAGTCATAAAGTTTTCTTTATTTTCAGGTTTGGCGGTTAAATGTAAAAGAAAATGGCGACTCCACAGGAGAAAGTTCAGTGTGTCAAGTGGTTTATTGATATGAGATCTGACATGCAAGTTCAGCGTAATTTCTGTACACGGAATGGAAGGAATCCTCCATCGTGGACAAGTATCAGAGAGTGGTACAAGAGGTTTAAGAAGATTGGAAGTTGTCAGAAACAACAGAAAGGTATCGGTCGACCAAGTACAAGTGCAGCAGACATTGAACGAGTGCGTGAATCATTTTAACAGTCCCCGAAAATCAATTTGACATGCATCCAGAGAACTGGAACTACCAACCACCACTGTACACAGGATTTTGCATAAAAGACTGAAGCTTTATGCCTATAAGGTGCAGATGATGCAGGAAATCAACCCAAATGACGGACCCAAACGCAAGGCGTTTGCCTTGGAAATGCTCAGTCGCATAGAGGGTGGCAACGATTACCTGAAAAAGGTCATGGTCACAGACGAAGCTTGCTTTCATGTATCGGGGACAGTCAACCAGCACAAAGTGAGGATCTGGGGCTCTGAAAACCCCCACGTGGTCATTGAATACATATGCGACAGTCAAAAGGTGAATGTGTCATGTGGCCTTCTCCATGACCGCTTAGTGGGTCCATTTTTTGCAGAAGATACAGTGACCTCAACAATTTACATGAACATGTTGGAAGAATTCACCTTCCCACAGATTGAAGACCTGCAACCTGATATCATTTTTCAACAGGACGGTGCTCCCCCTCTTTATGTCTTAGTCATTTGAGCCGTCCTGAATGAAGAATTTCCAGGTTGCTGGATTAGCCTAGATGGACCAACCGCATGGTCCTTCCATGATCACCAGACATAACCCCCCTTCTGTTTTTTTTCTATGGGGGTTTGTCATAGATGTCTACAAAACCAAGGTGGCAAACCTGCTGGATCTTTGTTCTCGGATCACAGCTGCATGTACACTGGTGGATGCAAACATGCTGAGTCGAACATGGCGAGAACTTGTGTACCAACTTGATGTCCTGCGCATGACAAACGAGCTCACATTGAAGTGTATTGATGGTGTACACAAAACTTCAAGAGTTTCTGTATCATATTAAACAGAATATTGTTGCAGCATTTGTGGTTCTAAATATATTAAGAAACAAAGTTGTCTGGGCCTTTTTGGAACACGTATATCTGAGAGAGCAGAGTAGCACATCACAATACAGCTGATCAAAGACTGCAAAGCCACCAACCTCCACACAGTCAGCTTGTAGCAGGCCCTGACATTGTACCTCCTGTTGTAATATACCGATGACATGGAGGGGATGTAGACTTAGGGGGAGGGCAATATTGGAAGCAGCAGCACCAACCCATTGTCGAGAGCCTTATTCCTTCAAATGACTAATGCTCAAAATGTCAACCACATCGTTTTGCTCTGACAAAGGGCTGTTGCTCAAAATGTTAACCATGGTGCTAAACGTACTTTATAAACTTGCAGATGATAAACCCATTCTTCACAGACTAAAATTAGATTCCATGGTAACTTCAGATGAAGGCCTTTCATACCATTTAAAAGCTGAGGACAGGCGGAAGACTTGACCCTGTGGAGACTTCCGAGGTGGTGGTTGCCTTTGGGGGTCAGCTTTGAGATGTGATCTGCCCAAGAAGGGTTTTGCTGATTGTGAGGCCCAGTAGCATTCAAAGACTGTACCTCTTCCAGAGGCTGACTACAAAAATGTAGTGGGGGATTTGTCAGCTGGCCCTCATGGAGGAACATTGGGGAACTTTTCTGCATAATGTTGCATGATCCTGATCGATTACCAGTTATTCATTTTCTCAAGGTTGGTATGGAGGCACTGCTGCAACCTACATGGCAGAAAGGCAAAGAAACAATTCTGCAAAGGTTGAAGGTGTCTGCACAATGATACAATGGATTTTCCCGTGATAAAGAGATGTCATTGGTTTAGATCGAGACCATTTGCAAGATTGCTGCGAGAACACCTCTTTTGAAAGATACCGTTCTCAACAATCCAATTTCTGTCAGTCGTTATCTTAAGTGTAGTTTTCTGTTGCCAACAAACTTCCATGTAATTTATGATAAAAAGCATGGGATGAAGAGAAAATTCCTTCTCGGCTAACATAACATTATTTTGGCAGTTGAAAAAGCCAACTAAATAACAATCACGACACTAGGGTTTGCATGCGATGCGACTACATGACATGTTAGCCATTTCTCAGGCTAAACATTTCCTCCATTGAACAAAATGTTTTTCTAAACTTGGCAAACCTTTAAAAGTTAATCTGCTAGAAGTGTGTGTGTGTGTGTGTGTGTGTGTGTGTGTGTGTGTGTGTGTGTGTGTGTGTGTGTGTCAGTCATTGGTTGTTATCTCAAGATGGGCGTTTCAGAAGACCCTCCCAGGTCTCAAAAAATGGTGTGTGTCTGTGTCTGTGTGTGCGATGCAACAACTATGCCACTTGTGCTTTGCCAAAGCAGATAATTGCCATTGTTCAGCAATTATTGTTTTTGCACCCTTAATCACCAAAATAAGTAAACTAGAAAGTTTCTCAAGAAGCAAAGCCCATCCACGTCTGATTTGTACTCAAATTAAACATGACAAAAACAACTCAAAAACAAAAAAGTTAAATGTATTAATTAGTGTTCTCCATGTTCTCATAATAAAAGTTTGTTGAAAATTTTGTGACAAAAGCTCAAATGGTAAAAACATTTTGGCCTGGACACACACTGAAGCTCACGGTAAATATATAAATAAATACGGAAGCGAATACAAAACCTGGCCGTCTCATGCGGCGGGTGGGCAAGTAAGGCTTATTTGTAGTTACTGTGACTTTGCCCATTGACCCAATTATAAATTAGTCTTCTCAATATTATTCTCATAATAAAGATTTGATGAAAAAAGCTCAAATGGTAAAAAAAAGAAGTTATGCCCTGGATGGACACACACACACGCACACACAATTGCAAAGTTCAATAGACTCCATCAATCCTCATCGAAGGCAGATGTCTTCTTTCAAAATAATTTCTCGGGTATGAATTGTAATTCATGCAGATGTTGAAGTCAAGGTGACACGTATGCCTTTCTCAAAGATGACTGCTGATGCAACTGTTAAGAAAATCAGTAACGAAAGCTTGACACTGACTTCTACAAAACTTTAACGATCTTTCTATCACTGTTGTATCAACTGGAAGCTTATGATAAAGAAGCAGAAGAAGAAGAAGAAGAAGAAGAAGAAGAATTAAAGGAAAAGAAGGTTACAAAATGACATTTAAATTCAGTATAATACAAACCAAACACTAAAAACACCTCTTTCATTGACAAAAAAACGCTAAAGTTTTAAACCCTAAAGTTTTGTGTATTCTCACTTTCGTGGCAGGTCAGGTCAGGTATGGAAGCATGCGCCGGAGCAGTGCGTCGCTGCGTACACTTTCCGGTACTCCAGGAGCCTCCGTCTGGTCATCCCCCAGGTATATGCCAGGCCCATCCCCATCTCCTTGAGATACTGATCAACCTGCTGCAACCACGAGGCACATGGTCGGCCCACTGGCCTCCTCCACTCACGAGACTCCCTCGCTGAGACAATCTGATGAGCAGGATCAGCGTCAGGAAAATGAGCCACATGGCCATACAGCCGCTGCTGATGCTCACGGACTATGCAGGTAACAAATCTCATTTGAGTCTCTCTCAGGCAACGCTCGTTGGACACAAAGTCCGACCAGCGATAGCCAAGGATTCTCCGAAGAGACCTGGTACCAAAGGAATTAAGTCTCCTTCTCAGATCCTTGGTCAGAGTCCAAGTCTCACATCATACCGCAAGACTGGAAGCACCAAGGATCTGAAGATTCGGACTTTCGTCCTCCTGCACAGGTACCGGCAGCGCCACACCCATTATCCAGTGAATCCATGACTCTCCAGGCCCGACCCAGACGTCTATTGATCTCTGGCTCACAGCCAGCAGAGACATGTATCACTGCCAAGGGAAGTGAATCTCTCCATGACCTCAACATCCTCACCACAAACAGGTACAGATAAGATAGCAGCATCTAAGATGTCATTGAAAGCCTGGATCTTAGTTTTGACCCAGGAAACCCGTAATCCCAGCGGCTCCAACTCGTCATTCAGCACCTCGGAGGCCCCCAAAAGGATATCAAGCGTCTTCGTAAAGATGACTGCATCGTCTGCGAAATCAAGGTCAGAGATCTTGACATTCCCAAACGATGCACTGCACCTTGATCTCAACCACATCCTACCCAGAATCCAGTCCATACAAGTGCTGGTGGTGGTCGTATGGCAGCTTAGCTGCCAGGGTAGCTATCATTTCTGGAAGTGCCGCACGCTCGTGCCCTCGCTGAACTTGCAGTGTGCTCGCGGCCTCCTAGCCCCAGAAGATGCACAACACCTGTACGTAGGTATCTTCTATACCCACCGATCTCGCTTCACCGACCTCGTGGATGACAGGCTGGTCACCCTGGTTTGCTATTGAGCTCAGCGGTGCCCGACGGAGCTTGACTCGCGACATCGCGATACATAGGACTCCGGATCATAGAGGAGATTCAACCAGAGCGCGCGTCCGGAGGCCAGTGGGGGTCAGTAGGGGAATAAGAGCGGAGATCAAACCTCGCCTCAGGAACCCTATAAAGAAGGCGCGCAGAGCCGCCAGTGGCAGTGCAGTCGGTCGGTTTGCGCTGATGATCGCAGCTGGAAGCAAGCAGAAACGTAGGCGTATCGATCTCCACAGTGTGAAGGGCAGTGTCTGGAGGAATTGCTTGGGTGTTGCGCGGCCAGCGTACACGCACGCAGCCACTGGATGCTCGGTGAGCCTACAGCGCAAGAGTGACACACGACACCTGCGTAGAACTACGCAGACTGCGAGGCGATAAAGTCGGCCGTACAGTGGGCTGAGTTCAGCGAGACATGGGGAGAGCCGAGAGAGGTTCCCATAGACCAGCATACTCATGCCGGCCTACCGACGTGTGTGGTATGTTCAGACATCAGATCGATCAGTTTTGGTATGCACCCCACGAAGGCCAAGAATCCTCCAAAGGGCATCCGATTCACTGAATCGAACGCTTTATAGAGATCAACATAGACTGCAAGCAGCCCCTGCCAGAACTCTCGTCTGCGTTCGGTGAGGACCTGAAGGGCAAGGATACGGTCAATAGTTGACCCTTTGGTGTAAAGCCTGACTGCTCTCAGTGCTGCTGCTCAAGCAGATGGTGCAAACCCGGTCAAGAATTATCTGAGCAAGACTTTGCCCGGCACTGAGAGCAGCGTCACTCCTCGGAAGTTGTTGCAGTCCTGGCGATCACCCTTCCCTTTCCAGAGAGCGACAACAAGGCCCCTCTTCCAGTCATTTTCACTGTTATCTGTACTCTAAGAGCCATTTGTCTGTGTGTGTGTGTTGTCATGTTTCTCAGAGATGGCTGAACGGGTCTTCGTCAAATTTTCAGACATTCATGTTTGAGCCCTGAGGAGTGTTTCAGGCAAAAGAAAAAAAATAATAGTTTTTTTGGGTTGAATTTTTTTTTTTTAAATCGCTCTATCGTAGTGCGATGTGAAAGGTAAAATAATTGATCCCTGACCATATTCCTCAGTCGGTGTAGGGAAGAATTTTCGGCCCCCGCAAAAAAATAGACCGGGTAACGCTGGGTACTCCTGCTGGTTGTTTATAAATGCATCAACTCTAGCAGATAAAGATGATAAATGGAATGCTAAATAAATAATTTTACTTTCATCAATACTCACAGAGCATATAGGGGCCGCAACAGGTACTCTTGTTGATAAAGGAGAGAACGCTCAAAAAGAAAACCTGCAATAAAACATGTGATCAGTAATTTCAGATTTTCACATCGTGGTGGTTGTGCGACATGAAAATGATTTTTAGCATTTGGTTAAGGTTAAGAGGAAAACCTTTTTACTGACATGAAATCCATAACATGGTGTATGTTGAATGATATTTGGCGACAGTATATGGAGAAACGGATTTTATGAAGAGATGAAAGATATTTTTTAAAAGGCATTGAGTTCTTATAAGTGCTAATTGTTTTATATTAGCTTTATTTTGTTATTCTACTGATGATGAAACAATCTGTGATAATGTCAGGGATTACAACAATTGGTTGTGACAACATCTGTTGCAGGTAAACTCATTAACAACGAAAACGACAATTGTGAACTCTATGGTGGGCCTGGATCTATCCAAGGGAGATGACATGAGACTGAATGCGCTCTTCCTGCCCCAGTATCGTGGGCCACTGCATCGGCTAATCTGCTGACCTCGACTCGGCAAAAAGATCCCAGATGCTCAACAGATGTTCCCACAAGCATGAAATTCCCAATCCGGGCCTCTTCTCCCCCTGCGGATATGCCGCCGTCAGCCTCCAAACTCGGACTCGGCAAGCTGTCCCCTTCACCGTGATGTACAGCCTGAGCTTCCATGCCATATGTGCTTCGTGCACCGTTTCCAGGTCATCCCTCCAAAACAGAACCCTTTTCAGCGAGCCCTCCAGACGTGACCCGGCTGCATTCCAATGCGAGGCCCCTTTCACAAAGTTTCCTGTGCAAAGATAAAATTTTCACACAGTAATTGTTTTATCATTGAGTGGATAGAAATACAACAATAATCCAATCGCACTCCATGAAATTAAGAAACCTATTGAGAGACCCATTCTGTTGAGAGACAACATCACAATCATGGAGAAAAAGAATATGCAAATGAACCTTAAATAAATTACATTTCTCTGTCCCTCGGCAGTGAGTGAGATACACCAACTCGTGGTTTCGTGGTAAGAGTAGTTCAGAATATGTTGTATCAATACAAGAAAGTAGAAGGGAATACGAGTAACATCTCGTTTAGCCAGACAACAAGAAGTGGGGAAAACTTCCACATGGTACAAATCCTATACAAGCAGACGACTGAGCAAGCTTAACATCCACTCCGAAGGAGGGCGTTCTGATTTATTTTATACACACCCTGCATATAACACTCATGGATGACAGCAGAAATGATGGTTCCATGGTGAATAAAAAAGATGAGCACAAAACTTTCTTCAAGGGTGTAAACACGAAAAAGATGTAGAGTAAATTAACTAAAGATGTAGATCTTGAGTGTGTTGATTAAGAAGGTTAAACAGAAATCAAGTGAAGAAACGATAGACAAAATGGACTGAGCAGCCTCTTCGAGTTTTGAAGTTCCCTCTTATGAAGATGGTGAACAGTTTTGTCACCGATGCAAACAGAGAAAGCAATGTGTGTATGTCTGGCCTATTTTAACCCTAGCTTTCTGCTTAATTCACCACTCTCCAGACTTGTGAAATCTTGCAACTGCAGAGACTTATTAGCGGCCAGTGTCAGTGTGAACCCGATAATTGCATTGAAATTCTCTACGGAACTTTCCAGAAGGCCACCTCTCTTCCATGACCAAATGGATATGCTTGCCATCCTCTCTTAACAGCAATTTGTCTGTATAACATTCGACGGAAGGACTCTTTGAGTGCACATTTCGGATAAAAATCGACAGACATGGAACAACATGGAGCAGGGCACAGAGGATAAACATTATTCCTCTGCAATCTGCAAATGTATGCTGATGTGCAGTATCACATGCAGGATTACAGCTGCCATGCCTATTTAAGGAGCTATGTAAAAAAGTTGATGGTTTTGTAACAGACATACCTTTGTCCAAAAGGCCTCACCGCTGATGTGTAAAAGATGGCCAGCTCAGGCGTTAGGTTGGACAAACACGAGCAGTTGAAGCTATTCGGCCACCAACTTGTCCTGCTGATTAACCAGTGTGATTGACCAGTGTCTGTCTGTTTGTTTGTTACTTGGCGAAAAAATGAGAATTTTTTTTTTTTTGCCAAGTATGTTGGTCTGTAGCGTTTGTCTGTCTGTTTGTCACACGGTTTTTGGCCACAGTTTTCAAGCAATCTTTTTGAGTTTTTTTTTGTGTGTAGGTGACTGGCCAAGGACTGCAACGCTAAATTTTGGTGAAGATCCAAATCCAGATCCGGATCTGAGAATTTTTCAAGTGATTATATTCACCATTGAGAGATAGGGCCAAAAATTATAGATAGCACAATATCTCGAAAGGTTATGGATGGATTCACACGAAACTTGGTGGACAGGTTAAAAATGCCACGAGGAAGAATTGATTCGATTTTTGGTGAATATCTGAGTCTAGATCTGGATACAATAATTATTTAATCTTTAACTGATTCTTCACCATTGAGAAATGGGGCTAAAAACAATTTTGCATGTTATCTGAAAAAGTTGAGGATGGATTTAGATGAATTGTGGTCAGGTTGGGTGTGTGAAAAGGACCAATTGATTCAACTTTGGTGAAGATCTGAGTCTAGATCTGGATACAAGAATTATTTAATTTTTAACTGATTCTTCACCATTGAGAGATGGGGCCAAAAACGATATATAGCACAATATCTCAAAAAGGTGATGGATGGATTCACACGAAACTTGGTGGACAGGTTGGGTGTGTGACAATGACTAATTGTTTCGATTTTGGTGAAGATCTGAATCCGGATCTGGATTTGAGAATTTTGCAGGTGATTCTTCACCATTGACAGATGGGGCGAAAAACTCTGTATAGCATGTTATCTCTAAAAGTTGTGGATGACTTGTGACAAAACGAGGTGGAAGAGTTGGTTAGGTGGCAAGAGCAAGCCGATTCGATTCTGGTTAAGGTCCGGAATCAGATCTGAACAATCAGTGGCATACAAAATGTAAACTATTCAGCCTTGTGGAGGTATGTTCTCCACAGAGTGCCGTTCCATTTCAGCAAGTTGTCACTCTATGAGTGATTTTTGATTTATTTGCTTGTCTGTTTGTTTATTTGTTTGTGTGCAGGATTTTTCAAAAAGCTGCAGACGGATCCAGATGACATTTTGTGGACAGGTTCAGTACGTGACAAGGAAGAATTGGTGAGATTTTGGTAAAGATCGGAATCCGAATCCGGATCTGATAATTTTTTGAGTGATTCGTCACCATTGAGAGATAGTGCCAATCTGATATATATATATATATATAGCACGATATCTCAAAAAAGTTGTGCACAGATTCAGACAAAACCCGGTGGACAGGTTGGGTTTGTGGCAAAGACAGATTGATTTGATTTTGGTTAAGATCCAAGTCCGGATCTGGATAGGAGAATTACTTAATTTTAAAGTGATTCTTCACCATTGAGAGATAGGACCAAAAACGATATAGTCCTGTATCGCATGATATTTCAAAAATGTATTGGGCCCGATATGTTCTCGTGGATCAGGCATTACGTGGCGGAGGTATGCGCTCTACCGAGAGCCCTTCAAGTTTGCTTATGGATTATGTTTGAGTACAGTAAGTCTTTTCCCAACAGTGTTGTAATGCACTCCAGATCATAGTCATACTGCTCACATAAATTTTTATCTTTCTCTCAAACGTTTTCACCCTTCAATTATTCTATTAAGAGAAAGTGTCACTCAATAATAAATAAATAGAATATGGATACTCATCGTTACGGTCATGGAAAACCGATCCCTGGGGAGTCGCATTCAACATATGGGGAATCCTGAGTTAGTTATTCCATCGGTGTGTGTGCTCACATAGACCCCTTCACTTTGTCCAGGGGATGGGGGAAATGTGTTGTGTGGGTTTAGCTAGGTTTTCCCACTTCATCTAACTTTCCAACTTTCCACCTTTCAATTCTTCAATCCATTTCCAACTTTCCCTATTTTGGAGTTTTTTTTCTGGAGTTTTTTTTGTAGTTTTTCTTTCTGGGGAAGGGGGGGGGGGGGGGGTGAAGGTGGTTCTTGGGTGAGAAACCCATCAACCACACATCACCCCTTGAAAAGACACCCACAGACAACACTCCGTACACATGCACACAATCACCCATCAATGCTCAAGCTACTTAAAGTCCAACCAACATCCCTACACCACTCTATCTCCATAACTTCCAGGTACCTATCTAATTCCAATTTAAACTTATCAACTGTTTCTGCTGCCACTACCTTTCCAGGGAGACTATTCCATGCATTAACTACTCTCTCAGTGAAAGTCCCCTGCTTTACTGCTGTCTTCACTCTCCTCTTCTTTACTCTCAGGTTATGGCCCCTGGTTCTATCACTGTCTACTCTGTTGATTAATTCATCTGCACTTATTTTATCGATACCTTTCATAATTTTCAACATCTCTATTATATCTCCTCAAAACCGCCTCCTTCCTCGTGTATAAAGCCCTGTCTCCTTCAGCCGTTCGCCATATACAGTTGATAGGCAACACAGACCCATATGAAGGTAAGTTTGGTGGTAAAGTGAATAGCATGGAGGGTGGTGATCAGATGCAGGAAAGTATTGATACTTGCAAAGATTGGACAAAAGATTGGTAGATGCAATTTAACCTGAGCAAGTGTAAGGTGATGGGGATGGGAACGAATCATGAAAATAGAGATTACATGATGCAAGGGCTAATTTTGGAGTGTGTCACACAGGAGAAGGATCTGGGGGTGGTAATAGATATGGGAGGTAAGCAGGCAGCACAGTGCTAGGCAGCTATAGGTAAAGCAAATAGGGTTTTAGGTTTTATTCTGAGGGGGATTACTTATAAATTAAAAGAGGTAGTGTTAACGTTCTATAGGAATTTAGTGAGGCCACATCTCAAAAGTTGTGTGCAGTTTTGGTCACCCCAACTTAGGAAGGACATAGATGCCATAGAGAGGGTTCAGTGCAGGGCTACTAGATTGATTCCGGGCCTAGCTAGACTCAGCTATGAGGAGCGGCTGGAGGAGACAGGGCTTTATACCTTAGCAAGGAGGCGGTTACGAGGAGATATGATAGCGATGTTTAAGATAATGAAGGGTAGAGATAAAATAAGTGCAGATGAATTATTCAACAGAGTAGACAGTGATAGGACCAGGGGCCAGAGCTTGAGAGTACAGAAGAGGAGAGTTAAGACCGTAGCAAGGCAGGGGACTTTCACTTGGAGAGTAGTTAATGCATGGAATGGTCTCCCTGGAAAGATAGTGGCAGCAGAAAAAGTAGACAAGTTTAAATTAGATGAGAATAGGTACCTGGAAGTTATGGAGATAGAGGGGTATAGGATGTTGGTAGGACTTTTAAGTCGCTTGAGCATGGATGGGTGATTGTGTGCATGTGTGCAGGGTGTTATTTGAATGTTTCTTCAAGGGGTGGTGTGTCGTTGATGTGTTTCTTACCCATGAACCGCCTTCGCACACTCCCCTCCTCCCCGGAAAGAAAAACTATAAAAAAAAAAAAATTCCAGAAAAAAAAACACACAAAAAAACATTTTGCATTTTTCTTTTTCATATAAATTGGTGTGGTGTTTAATATCGCACAGACACGATGGGCCAAATGGCCTACTCCTGCATCTAATTTAATTGTGTATCCATGTGTACGAATACAAGACTTTCAAAATGACTTATCAATGCTAATGAGGCGTTTTGTGCATAATTTTTCTGTGCCTTTTGTGCGTTGTGTGTGTTTACACTGACTCAGTTCTGCTCGCCTGGCAGTTTTAACCTGCCGTTAATAGTGTTGTGGGCCGTGGGTCGGTGGCGAGAACGACCACTAGGTGGGGAAAGCTTACATCATCTCCCACCAAACTCCCCGGAATTGTAGGCCGTCGCTCAGATAACTCCGCGAGCCGGCGGGTCGTTTAACCGACCATGGTCGCCAATATTTCAACCGCGTAGCGTAGGGTCTATTTGTCTATAACCAATTTACCTAATTAACTACGCGATTTCGACTACCGGGGAAACCACGCCCTCGGCACGTCTTGCTCGAACCGGGTCACTCTACCGACTGCGGTAGAGTTCCAACTAACGACTACCAACTCCGGTTCGGGTTCAGCCGAGCGGAAACTGCCAAAGCCGTGCCGGCTGGAATGAACGCATTATCGGGGATAAAACCCCGCCTAAACTCAGATCCGAACCATGCTGGACCAATTCAAGAAGGGACGGAAATGGACTGGGAATATTTCTACAAATGTTTATTTACAATAAAAAGACAAAGGCAAGACTTAGCGCGAATATACAAGAAGGAATATTTACAATGAGCAAAAACACTTATTCAGATCTACTTACAAGACGGGCCCACACGCAGACACACACACACACAAAATGAAAAGAAACCCAGAGTCTTTATTGGACCCTCGCAGCCGTGGAGAGAGACAAGCTGGGGGTCAGAGTTCGGTGGTGTACCTGACCATCGGAGGAAGGGCATGCTCCGCGATGCGGCACCTAACAAAGGTCGTTGGTCCGGTCCCCAGTCGCACGTAGGGACTCGTGGTTCGTGGCGGAGCTCGGGTGGTGAACAATCGGGGTCCATGGAGGGAGGTCAGGGTCGCTCTGTCCTTCCTTAAAACTCCTTGTAGCAGCCACCGTGAAACTCCAGAACCCCGTATAGCCACCGTGAAACAAAACTGACTCCTTACAGCCACCGTGAAAGCAAACTCGACCCGTTACAGCCACCGTGAAAGCAAACTCGACCCGTTACAGCCACCGTGAAAGCAAATCGACCCGTTACAGCCACCGTGAAAGCAAACTCGACCAGACCCCTCTTTTCCAGAGAGTCTTGGAGATTTTATTGGCCTCTCTCCATGGGGAGGGCCCTTGGCGAAAACGCATCTCGCTGTCTGCCTCTGATTGGACAGGGTCCTCCGGCCCACCTTTCTGGGGCGGGGCCTCAGCCCCTGCCAGGAGACCCCAGTTACTCCTCCACGTGGCTTCGCTCTCCACGAGTAACAGTGTCAGCGCCGCGAAGGTCATCATACTAGAGTTACAACGTTCGTGGGAGCTGAGAACTGGAACCGTGAGGGCCCCCTCTCGGCAAGTCAAGGTACGAGCCAGCCCAGCGGGTGTGTGATGGAGGTGATGGGCCGAAGGGTCATGCAGATGGGATGGTTTATTAGATGAATAACCTAACTAAAGAAATCGCAACGCACGCCTTTGATTCTCCCATAGACAAAAGGAAGGGATCTGACTACACACATACTTAACGACATAACTGACTTTCGGGACATCTGTATGTTGAATGCAAATGGTTTCCAGATCCGTAACAATAGCATGAAATGTGCAAGTCAAATAGTCTTTAAAACATAATTTTCAGCATTAAAGAATGAGTGGCAATTTCAAAATAGTTAACCTAAGTGTTGTGTCCTTGGATGCAAATCAGATGCACAAAAATATCGGAAATA
>CM068963.1:76457608-76472384 GCA_035128595.1 Eptatretus atami | reverse complement strand
TATTGAAAGTTTATTAATAAATCCAGATCTGTATTACTTGCCTGAATTCCTTGGTCTTGCGTTACGTATCAATCCTTACGAGGCGTTGCCAAGAGAATGAGAGCAAAAGGAAATTTTAATCTATGTAATTACGATGCAATTAAGAAAGTTTAAGAGTGGGGCTAATAATCGAATAAAATAACATAAACATTCCAAAATACTCCTACATTCGAAATATTGCTTTTTTATTTATTATTCTTTTGTTGAACCAAAATAAATTAGGCATTCCACTGTATTTTATTATGGAGAAGAAATAGTTAATAAAATACAAACACATGTACATACTATTATTCGGACTAATTTTTAATACTACCGTATTTTCATGCATTGTTTTGACAGTTTATTGGTAGTTCGGCAAATTTATTTCCAGTCTGAATTACTAATACTTATCATTTTTGGATTATATGGGGTGCAAAAAAAATGTTCTTTTTTAAAATATATTTGTGTATCTAATGTTCTTTGGATTGTTATCACTTTACAATGCTCGGTTACCCCAAATGTATGTTTTACTCACCTTTGCTACAATGGGTCCGAAGGGTTTAAAGCAACATATTAAAATTAATTGACATCTCTTTCAATCTTGTTCATAAATTTATTGTTTGTAAATATAAATATCTATTCGGTCGTTTCTGAAGCTGTTTGATTTTAATCATAGATCTCAACATGTTAACTCCCCGCCTAATTGTTTCGCCCTGTCTGTTATCTGTTTGATGGGAGGATATCTCAAAAGTTGTTTGATGATTCGATGAAAATTTTGGCATTTGGTGTTATATACGAATTTATAGATTTTTGAATCGATCCGATACGAGAATTAACGATTCTTACCTTGAAGATGGCCAAAACAAATATATAGCACATATTCAAAAGTTGTTGATGTTCGGACAAATGTGGGCAGTTGGTGTGCACAAAGTAATGATTCAATTCTGTGAATTCTGTAATCCGGTTGTTTTTTTTAAGTATCTTCACCATGAATATAGACTAACAAATAATTGCACGTTTTTCAAAGTCTAGATTCGACAATCTTGTGACTTGTTCTGTGACCATACAGCGATTATACAGTTCAAGTCAATACAGATCCGGCTACAGAGATTAAAATGTAAAACTAACAAGCTCTGGGTCTGCCTCACGGATGCCATTCTCTCAACTGTACTTATCTATATAGTTTCACTTTCTTGCGTGAATCTGTGAATCTATGCCTAGCAGTTCCAAATTGCACATCGATAACTAATACAAATCCAGCTTTTACAACATTATTATCCTGCAACCTCAATAAACGTATTGCAAATAAATGCAGACCCACCTGTATAAGAATAGATGATTTAGGCAGAGATCATATGCTAATGCATCGCACCTGCACCGCAATTATTGGTCTTGACATAATGAGTGCTTTATGCTTAGGTATAATATGGTTACCTCCTTCACTTCGCAAGCCGTTCTGATGTACCCTTCTTTCGTTTTGTGGTTTGTTTGCAATATCTCAATTATGACGGACGCGTATAATTTGTGAAGCTTGTGTGACAAATCCATTGATCCGGTACCAGAATTGTTAATCTTTAAAGCTATCTCACCATTTGAATTTCCAAAGAATATATACTTACACTGTATTTCAAAAAATATGCCCTGATATTTCTGATCAAGCATTACGGTCGAGGTAGTATGTGCTCTATGTGCCCTTTTCTAGTCCATTTTGTGTTGTGTTTACAATGGTATTTCCGATACTGAATAATCAAAAGTCACCCATATGCAAGCTTCACAAATAAATTGGCTAATTATATTTTTGGAACCTTCTGCACCATATTATTATAATCAACATTATAAAAAGTTCTGAGGGTTATTTGCATTGGGAATTAAATAAGTTTTGTCCTGTATCTAATTACTTATACAGATACTCAAGATGTTTATAGGATTCGACATACAAAGGTCCAATTTCTAATGTGTTCACTATGTTGAGCTTTAGCCTGTTTCTCATTCTCATCCCGATGGTGATATCTCTCTGTTGTTGGCATGCGACGCTGCATTGCTACACGATCGTCCTCTGAATGATGTTTAAGCGAGTTCACTCCACTAGCATTGATGTGCTGTTAAAATCCTTGCGGCCTTTTGAAAATGCCAGCCTGTTCTCACCCGATAAATTCCAAAGGCTTACCTACACTATTTCGAGCACACTCATATCTATGGCTTATCCGTTTCAGAGGACAATTCTGGTACTGGCTAAGTATATTATTATTTTCCCTCAAAAACAATGCCGTTAAATGATCGTTGTAAAATTGACACTTCCATATATAACATCTATCTTCCATACTTGTACAACACAACACCCGGCTAGAGATTCTTGTTTTTTCTGTTTAAAATTGCTAGCCTTTCTTTTAATGAACAGCGATGCTTTTTCGTCAAGAACAATGGTTATCAAAAAAGAAATCATATGCATATACTCATGAAGAGCTCATAGTTAGTTGACACACAGCTTCGATTCCACATTTAAGCCATATTGCTTTATCTCAAGACCAACCTTTTGCAGTGGAGGTCACATATTGGACTCGTCATAATTAAAACCTGATATAAATGATATCCAGATACCAGCTGACGCTTCTATAATGTTGGACATGATCGCGGTTCATTTATCATCGGGAATAACTTTTCACATTATCCTTAACCTATTACAATGCGCAGCTTGGGAGTTAGATGAAGCCATAAGTCTACTTGTAACTTTTATGAATAACGCTAAGCAATCTCTTGCCTGGACTAAGACCACCTGCAGGCCATATCGAAGTCACACCCTAACATGACCGATGTACCTCCAACCAGATTTGTTTCTCTCAATTGAGCCATGTTTCAATTGAGACCAAATTTGATGACAATTTACTTTCTTTGGCTGTCCTCTGCAACCTTCGTCTCTAATACCAAACCCCCTCCCACCCATTTTCGAGTCCAAAACCCATTAACACCATTCATGCAGACCTTGCATGATTGAATCTCGTATACCACCCGATGAAACCGCTCACCTATTATCCTATCACTGTTTTGCTCCAAATAGTTTCGTTCCTGCAAAACTGCATAACTATTCGTTTGGCAATGTGGATCTTGTTTACAATAACGTCTCAGACAAGTCTTATTTATTCAAAGGTATCTTTGGTTTTAATCATAATGCTGGTAAAAATAATTATTTGCTCGAATCATTCAAGTCCTGTCAATAAATTTGAAAAATAAAATGAAATTAACTATCTATGAAGACGAATTGAAATGCATATTCTTTCACCCCACGTTGGAATGAAATTTCTATTTATCAACCCACATTATTCATATCCGCTATAATAATCGCAGTGCTTAATGAGTTATGCTCTCTCCTGCTCCTGCTCCATCATAATTTTTTCTCAACTAAATTTCATTCATTTTGACTTGACTGAAACTTATCTATGTATAATTTTTGTCATTCTCACCTAGATCCCTTATAATTTCGTTAACCAACTCATGGACTTCAACTCCATTGTTTATTGGTTATTTAACAATTTGAATGTGCATGAAATAATATTCTAATTCTTCTTGATTTTGAAAAATCTCTCATGAATGTTAGCATTATTCTGTTTTATGTGTCATAAATAGTAAATTTTTTAAATCTTTAATATTTCTGCCCCACCCCAAGAAATAAAAATCCCCCTTTAGTTGTTACGGAAAAACTGTATTTGAAGGCCTGTTACTTTTGTTTTGCAATGATTATGCCCCAATATACCTCACATTAAACCACTCTTTCGTTTCGTTCACGATTATTTAACCTGGACTAGAAACATATACACTAATAAAAATAATCATCTCTAATAAATCATGAATATATAACCTTAAGTAGTCATAGACAAAAAAAACTATAATTGAATCAGAATCATTTAAATTCACCATATATTCATCCTCACATCCTAATGTTAGAACATATGATCTACATAATGTTTTGTTCTTTATTTGAACTCATCAAAATAACCCATCACTGAAGAAGCAAAAGCTATTTAAGTTGTCAACAGTCCATACCGGGAGAAAAATATGGCGATTTGTTCTGTATATGATTCTTGGCAGAATTATCCATATCGAGACTATTCTCCTACTTTGATGGAAACGGACAAAAAAGAGCTTGTTCCTGAATTGATTACTAATGAATAGTACGAACAAACAGATGTATCAAGGGGAATCTTATTGTATTCGGTTGTTTTAAGTCCAATGATATTGAAATAAGACAAAGAATGTAGGAGATTAGTGACAAGTAAAATTATTATCTCGTCTTTATCCAATAACAAAGTTAATCAGTATCCATTAACTCAAATGCAAACTCAGCATTTTAAACCTCTATCAATATTTGTGAATTCAACAAAACCACTAAACCAATGAATTAATTTCCAACTTCAACATGTTTTTAATCCGCAGACACAAAATAAACGAAAAATGAATCCAACTGACTGTCTCTCCACCCATAATTTAAAGATGAAAATTTTTTTCAGGCAATAAGAAAAAAGAGCCTAGAGGACTGGGAGAAAATAGTTGCACAGGCATAATAATTGAAGAATGTCACATACTTATAATAGCCAAAAGACATTTACAAACACTCATCTTAGAACCCAAGGGAAAGACAGGAGGAGACAAAATACGTGCAAGAAATTACTTAAAATGACGTTAATCGATAGAAAGCCGCCTACTATACGCAATAATCTCTGCTCAGTACATCTTTGTCTTTTCACTTTCTAACAAAAATCATTCTATCGTTTTCATTTTAGACTCTATACATTCGTCTTCTCATTCAACACGCATCGTCGGTGCGTCAGTCACTTATTCGTTGAACGTATGTGCAAGGCATGCTAACGTTGCGATATTGCTTGTGCCTTTATGTTGTATGCTTGATTACTACTAATCTGGCTTCTTCGAAATCGTCCCTTTATCTAACACATTCAGCTCGAACTTATTTTCACACATACTTTTTAACCTATCCCGATTAATCAACTCAATAATATCATATTTACACAGATTCTAAGTTCCTTTTTGACACAAGACTATTTTCTTTCATCGAAAATAAGTTGGGAAGCAGACACAACACAGAGAAGACATGCATGCTCCTCATTTTGCAAAACATGAAAATCTGAATGGAGAACCACTCAATACTCATTGCCTATGCTTATCCCAAAGATGACAACATTGGTCTCATTATCTGTTTCCAATCCTTATATTCACGCTCATATTTGGTTAATTATCTGACTCAGTGGCAAGTGTAATCAACATACATTATTCTGCATGTATCCCCATATTAGATATACACATCAGAACACATATTCTACTCAAACTCACTCTATCGTTTATTGCCAGTTCTGTATTGTTTTTATGACACAACACTTACACAAAAATATGTATCTTCACCATAAAGAATTTCGTTTTTATTTAAT
Organism: Eptatretus atami; assembly: GCA_035128595.1. Lineage (NCBI taxonomy): Eukaryota > Metazoa > Chordata > Myxini > Myxiniformes > Myxinidae > Eptatretus > Eptatretus atami. Next base: position 76,466,931 of record CM068963.1, on the reverse strand, counting down.
AGAATAGCGGCTCTGATTTCACTCGACTGCCACAAGTACGCAATTAACTGGTAATTCTTCAGCACACAATTTCATCTAAATTTCTATTTTACCTTAAATTGACAACTCACAATTTACCTTTATCATAACATCAATACACATGATCTGAATCAGAAAGTTTTATTCTTTAATCCAACTTAACTAAATGTCAATTTTTTTAAGTGATTGAAGTGACAGCGGGTACTTCTGAAATTGAACTAACAAAAAAAATCTCACATGTCAACAACTATCCTACAAATTTCATATGGAATTTCAAAATTAATATTTGAATGACCACCACTGTATGTTGCTTGATAATTTCTCTTCACAGCATTTTTGGATCCTGTATCCCAGAGCACCTCCAGCAACAACCAAAATGAAATAGAAAAGAAAAAACATAAGAGCTCACTCCATAGCCTCTTCAACTCTTCCCTCCCCTTCATACCCCTACTGCTGGATTCATGTTTCCTGCTGCTCCTCGCTACTCTTCCAGTTCGTTTTTTTTCCTTTCTACTCCCCATTGTTGCTTCACACATACTCTCACATTAATCCGCTTCCTGCTCAACTCTATAAATCTTTTTTTATCCAAATATGAAATATCACAGAGTATAATAATCACAAACAGCTTAATTTCAAGCCTTAGACCAAGCACATCCACAAATTTAGACATCATGTTAAATATAAACAACGTACTCTTCAGGTAGTCTTCTTTGCTGTAGATTAGACGCTTCAATCACCACACCTTCACGCACCCGGAGTTATCATTATCCAAAAGATTATCACATCACAAACATCAACTAGACTTATCGGTAGCATTTTTCTCCAGCTTATCCAATGAAAGCCCTAACGGGTCAAATAACGCGGAAGATTTACCACATTAATGCAGTAGACTGCTGTTCACAAAACTGAACGGACAACAGCTAAACCATTCTGTCAAAATTTCAAAATCAAATGTACCAAACTTCAACCATAATTGCACATGACACATGGACATGCAATTACAGTTACACCAGACAGGTATACAATCAATTGTACTGCTTTCCTCCATCCAGGATTTATGTATATTCATCTTCTCCTCAAACACATTGTGACGCCCCACTAAACCTTCCAATCGCTTCTACTGAAATGCATAGTTTCACCAGCACCCTACTTATGTGCTATGTAGGGAATGGGCACTCCCAATCACAAAATTATGCTAGGATTGAGCAAATCTCAATATCATCTCAAATGATGAATGCAGAAGAGTTAGTCGCATTTTTAAAACAATCCATTTGGAAAACTAGTGATTGTGACCATTAAACCAATTATCTCCTGATATTTCCTTAAGAGAAGAAACAAGAAGAAAGAACTAACTTATAATGAAACATCATCTCATACATTAGAGTTTGCTTTATCACAACATGTGCTCCTGCGAAACAACCTTTCCTTTTGTAAATTTAATCTGATGGCTAATTTGTTAAGCTAAAGATCTTTATCTATACTCAACATACGAGAAATTAGTGCTTGTCAAAACTCAAACATGATACTTAAACTTTTTAACATATTACATCACATCAAATTCAAGTCCCAACATGTTATCATCATCATTTCATCACAAACACGTACCTTACCGCATATTAGGAGTTAAGTTAGTACTCAAAACCCCACCAACTTTTTTCATTCCATCAGCATGGAATTTTTCTTCATATCACTCATATTTTCATCCGAGCACATATTGCTTCGAACTCTTCCAAACACACATCCCTGAGTTACTTCTGCTCAGCAAACGTTTCTGCCTGAAACATCTATACTCCTATCTTCTGGCATTTAAGTTAATATCTCTTGAATACATCCATGTTCTCTCTTTGTTTATAAACTGCAACCAAGGATTCTATAAATCAATGATTGCATTCTAACTCAAGTGAACTCGTTGAGCCATAACCTCGCCACGACAATCACACATCCACAGTTAACACTATCCAAAAAGATTTTTAATATCACACGGTATACTAATTTCTTGCCCCATCTCAATGGTGAAGATCACTTAAAAATTATTGTATCGTCCGGATCAAATTCCACCAAAAATTGAATCTATATTCTTTCTTATCCACACCCATTGTCCAAAAGTTTTATCACGTGCAACTTCGAATTTTGCGCACAAACAACAAGGATGAACAGCACAACATGACAGTATGAACTACATAACCTTCACTTTGTGCAATTAACTAAATTCATAGAACCATCCATCCCACACCATTGTTAATACACACTTCAATTTTAATACCAGATATACTTTCGATGCAACCAGGCATATTCCGCGCGCTGCTCCCAGAACGCTGAGTTTCTTTTTTTCTTTTAATCAGCCCCCATATAACCTTCCGCCCCTGCCCGCCCCTGCATATCAAGATCTACATGGTGTTTGTCAATCCTTCCCCGTATCATTATATCTACTTCTTGTCCCAAATTCAATCAAAATGACGACAAACATAGACACTCCATCCCCCACCACACATAATAAGGAAGAAATAAAATTAAAGAACCATAAAACCATAATAATATATAATACATCGCTGGCTATTCGATTAGTTCTCATTCCTCTGCTGGTGAAATACATAAAAATAGAGTATTCCATGGGCATTGAGGAGAATAATGTCCACATAATTAAAAGAAGACATTCCATCTTGGGAAAAAGACATCATAAAAACATAAATTCCAGCTTATCCTGTGGAAATGACATCAAAAAGCATAAACATTCCATGCTTGTGGGAAAAGCCAAAAAATATAAATAATTACTTCCATAGCTTGTGAAATGCCAACAATATAACAATAACATTTCCATGCTTGGAAAATCCAAACAATATAAAATAAGACTTTCCATGGCTTGTTGCAAAAATTCCAAATAGAAATAAGTGCCATTCAAAAAATCTCAAATCAGCATCGGTCGATCGGTGCATGCATGTATTACCTTGTGTGCACGGAAACCAAAATGGTGTAGAAAATTATAAGTGGGCGCTTTCTTCGAGTCCTTTTTCATCATGCCACTGCAATCTATATGAAGCCGGCCTCTATGCCACTGCATTTTCCGCCCAGATACTCCTATACGCAGTGGAGTGGTTAGGAAAGGCGCACTCAGCAGCCAACCAATGGCTAAATGTGTGTTGTTTGCCATGCTCCTCCTTTTAAATGCTGACGCCAACAAGTAAGCCACTACCATCTACTATAAAGAGAGAGTTTGTGTTGTAATGTGACTGTTGTGGTGGTGTAATTTGGGATGTTGAAAAATTGAATCTTACTTTGTTCTCTAATTACGTACTGAATTAATACATACATAATTTACTTTACCCTTCGACTGCTACCCTTCACCTGAAACCGATAAGACAAGACCCTGAACCACTCTAATTATTTATTATATTCCAAGCTTCAGGAACTATGTTTTCTTGCACTACAAAATGGCCAGCTGAAGACCAATGAATTTATTTGTCAAAGGACCACTACCCCCAGGTTATTAAGTCTTAAGATCATATCGGGCCAATTAACACAGTCAAAAATGACGCTCTAATCATTACATACTAATGAGTCTTTTAACTTCATTCTTCATAAATTTCTATCCTCTCACTTTTAATCTCTTTATTGCTGGGTCACTTGCAGCAACACCAGGTCCTCTTGCCACCTTCACCTATCTCCTCCACAACCGCCTTCCCCGTCCCCGATTAGTGAATTCGGCTCTTACTTGATATGTACAGCAAAATTAAGTATACCACAGATCTGACTTAATACCCTCTCCACTAGTGGTTCTACCAATACACTTGACATATTAAATTTCATTCACCTCTCCCGATACTACAATTGAAGCCAAGGGTCCCATGGTCACCAACACGATATATTGTCAGTGGCCAAGTTGGTGGAATGGCCAGTATCTTTCCATGATGTGAACAGAAGATTAGAATACATTTATGGGGAAAAAGTTCAGGTAAACCAAACGTGACCGCCTTTAAGAAAAAAAATCAAAATAATTAGTTCAAAATTACAATGAATTCTAGAATAACGTCGATTATATATGCAACTAGTAAGTAGCTAACGTAGAGACGTCCAAACAAGAAGAAGAACAGAGCAACAAATATAAAAAAAAGGAGGAAAATGAAGTAATAATATACGGTTAATATAACACTACATAGCCCCACAGTCACCAAAAATTATAATCCCGTTACTAAAACAGAACTGCCCCCATAAGATAGTAAATTATTAGTCAGAATAAATTTTGCATATATACAGTGTTATGACTCGATCTGTGCCAATAGCGCACCCGGTCCCTAGCTGCGAAATGGCCATCTGCATAGCCCCACAAGCTCGATTTTTCTTTTCATCCCAAGGTCAAGGCCACAAGGTCACGAACTTAGAAAATTGCGAATTGTGTTTTTAGGGGTAGCCGATTTCAATTTGCATCTTCTCCTAGGGGTTTGTCAAATCTGGAGGGGTTTCGCGTATTTGTTAGCCCAATGGCACGCTGCATAGCCCCACAGAGCGTCGATTTTCATTTTCGTCCAAGGCAAGGTCAAAGGCACGAACTTAGAAATTTGCGATTTTTGACATAATAATCCATCTTCTCCGAGGGGTTTGTCGAATCTGGCAGGGGTTTCGGTATTTGGTTAGCCAATGGCACCTGCATAGCCCCCGGACTCGATTTTTCATTTCGTCCCAAGTCAAGGTCAAGGTCACAAGGTCACGAACTTTAGAAAATTTCGAATTTTTGACATCAAAATCATACGACCGCCCAAACTTTGAGAGCTAGGATGACAATATTTTTATGCATAATCTTGAGGTCATTCCCCACCTAAAGTCTTGAAACCATTTTGCTCTATCTCGAAACCTTGCCCGTGGCGCCCGCTTCAAGTTTGTTTTTTACGCTGATTTCATCAAAGTATGGATAATCCGAGGAGTGCGAAATGCCATATAGCCTACTACTTGTATTTGTTCCTGGAATGTTCCAGCAGGAAGTTTTGCACCAAGGTCATAATCCTTGACCTTTGACCTTTAAAGTTCAATGGTCAAAATTTTCAAAGTTGTGGGAATCCAACCGGGTTTGCAACCTTCTTCGAATGAACTAACATCCATTAAGCGTATAGCACGTATCCTGTTTCCTTATTTTAATGTCCACAACCTTGTTTTGTGACCTTTAAAGGTTATCAAAGGTCAAATTTTTTAAGTGTTTGAACGAAACCGGGGTTTTCGTATTTTGCAGCTAATAACCTGTCACTCGTACCACATCATAGTTGATCATGTTTTATAACTTGGTCAAACATATCACATTGTCTCATCATTGACTTCTGAAACAATCTACATCGTCAAATACCGCTCGTGAACCATCGTCCGTCTTCAACTTGTCATCATTTTAAAGTTGATTTTAAACTTACCCTGTGCATTCACGAGCCTCAGATATACCCACTTTATCGCGTTTTAAGAAGACCCAAACCAGATGTGGTGTCTTCCTCCAAACTCTTCCATTGTGAAGAAGCACACCCAGCCTTCTCTCAGGTACTTTTCCAAGTATTTCGGCTTCTTTTTACAAGGTTTTTGAGCCATTTTAGATAATCCTGTGTCGCACTGCACATTCAAGTTCACATGCCCCAAAGATTGCTATTTCACAAGGTTTCTGTCCACATGCGTGCGATCATTCTGGGGCAGACGACGTCATTTGAAAGTCAGTATTGCCGAATACATCATGGTCCGAAGCGAGATGTAGTTTCAAATATTTTATGTCGAGATAGTAGTGAATTATCTTATACAGTGTGGTCAAAGAAAAGTTGTCTTCAGAAAAGTGTGGTTAAAACTCATTTTATTCAAATCAATTTATATGTCAAAACTGAGAGAAATTTAATAAACTAGTACGTACCCGTACGTGCGTGGGCCTACGTGCAAAAAAGAAAAAAAAAAACTTTCAAAGTGCGTGCCAAAAACAACAATCACACAGCGCCTTCGCGCCTTCCTTCGCTCTCGCGTGCCCGTATGTGTGGCCGTACGTGCAACCCACCCCCCTCCCCCCCCCCCCAAAAAAAACAAAAAACTTTCAACAACGCACACAGGCCGTTCTTCGCTCTCGTAACATGACGATCGGATTGAGGGCGAGTGTTTATCTATAAATGCGCATAAGAAATCGAGAAATTATTAGAATACAGTAAGTCATCACTACCCGGGAATGGTGTCGTGCCATACGGGAATGTTCCATGCATTCCACAAATATCGCTTGTCATTGAAGTAACAACTGCTGTGATACACACACAGAGTAATTAATCAAATAAAATCAAGTTTACCTCCCGTCTTTGCTTGCCATGACATTCGTGCCATTGACCATTGCCGCTCCTATGCACGGTAACTATGCGCCCTTTCGCCCATCGGCCACGCCTACGCAGCAACGTGTCCTGTCATTGTTTGGTAAATAAATGGCCTAACTTGGGAACCTCTTGTCCATTAATATCAAACCTTGAAAAGGCACAATCCCAGGTCCCCCAAATATACTGGCAAGTTTCAATTATATCGGACCAGTGGTTGTCGGGAAAACGGCGGTCACAGACACACACACACACCGCACAACACACGCCACGCACAGCACGCAGACCGCACGCACAGACACACGCACAGCAAGACAGCACGCACGCACAGACGCACGCACGCAACACACGCACGCACGCACAGACGCACGCACGCCACAGAACACACGCAACGCCACAGACACACGCACGCACAGACACACGCGCAACGCACAACGCACAGACACAGACGCACGCACAGACACACGCACGCACAGACACACGCACGGCACGACACACGCACGCACACAGACACGCACCACAGACAGCACGCACACACAGACACCAACGCACAGACAACAGACGCACGCACAACACACGACACGACGCACACACCAGACACCGCACACACGAACACGCACAGACACACGCAGACACACGACAGACACACGCAGACACAGACAGACACACCGACACACCAGACACACGCAGACACACACACACGACACACACCAGACACACCACAACAGACACACGCGACGCACACCCAACACACACACACACAGCACACACACATTGCTGGAATTATAGATAGATAAACAAAAACATCACCAAGTTATGCATGACCCAAGTTCATGACCTCAGTGCTTCACATGGACTTGCACACTCACTGACTTGTGTTATAAGTCAATGAAATGAATTGGCTTCTGCCCGGTCTTGAGATTTTTATGCCTCCACTGCCGAAGGTGCCAAGGCATTATATTTTCGATGTGTCCGTCCGGTCAGTCCATCCTGCATTTGGTCCATCCATCCATCCGTCCATGATGACTTTTTTTACAGTGATAACTTGTGAACTGCTGGAGGGATTTTGACCAACTAGCAAAACTATGTTACATCTAAGTTTTTGATATTTTTTTTGAAAATATGAATCACGTTATATATCGTTTTGGCCCCCATCTCTCTAATGGTGAAGAAATCACTGAAAAAAACATTTATCAGATCCGGATCCGGATTTGGGATCCTTACCAAAATCAATCAATTCTTCCTTGTACACACCAACGTGTCCACCAAATTGTGTCCGAATCCGTCCACAACCTTTTGAGATATTGTGCTATATATAGTTAGCCCTACTGTTATCCCTCAATGGTGAAGAATCACTGAAAAAATTTATCAGATCCGGATCCGGTTGGATCCTTCCAAATCGAATCAATTCTCCTTGATACACCCCAACGTGTCCACCAAATTGTGTCCGAATCCGTCCACAAAACCTTTTGAGATATCGTGCTATATATTAGTTTAGCCCTACTGTATCCCTCAATGGTGAAGTATCACTTAAAAAAACTTTCGGATCCGGATTCGGATCTTCAACAAAATCGAATCAATTCTTCCTTGACACACACCCAACGTATCCACCAAGTTTTGTCTGAATCCGTCCACAACGTTTTGAGATATCGTGCTATTTTTCATTTTTGGCCCGATCGCTCAATGGTGAAGAATCACTTTGAAAATTCTTGTAGTCAGATCCGAATCCGGATCTTCGCCAAAATCTAATCAGTTCGTCCTTGTCAAACAACTAACCTGCTCACCAAATTTCATCCAGATCCATCCAAAACTTTTTGAGATATCCTGCACACAAACAAACAGACAAACAAAAAGACAAAGGGGTGAAAACATAACCACCTTCACCTTCGGTGGCGGAGGTAATTAATTGGTGCTAAAGCTTGTCCCGAAGCTTGGGTATGTCGATACGTTGGACACTTTGTCTCGGGAGTGATAAATTTTAACAATACAGGTTATGTGACACAGACCCGAATGAATTGCCGAAAACAGTAAGGTGCAGAAGTGAGACAAACTTTCCAACCATTTTATATCCTGATTTCGTGAATCGTGTTGTGTTGAACCAAAATTATTTATACCCCAGAAGATGGGAAGGCATGGAAAAGTTTGGATGCCATCAACCAGTTGAAGTCTGGCTGGATCAGTGGTGTGGATGTTATTGTGTAGAATGGTTATCACGGTGTTGCAAAAGTAGACTTATAATACATCATTGACATATTACTCACGTTGACAGAACAGATAAGCATGAAATTATATGTTAACATCCTGCTTGTCTGCCCTGCCATTTCCTTCAATACTCTCGGATGTTTATCCAGCCACAAAGAATCATCTTCTTTTGTCGACTCCAAGAAAGGCACCAACTAATGTGAAAGACACCAACTGCACAACTAATGTCGGCAGACAGAACACCCAATGGTGTCATATTGTGATGACATTCTTTTTTTGTCATTTCTTGTTTGGTTTTTGGGAGAGAAGATAATTTTGCAGTAAATTGTGGCTCAGTTGTGGCTCAGTTGTCAAATGGAAATCATGTGTTAAAGTACTTTGGTTCATGCATTTATTGTATTCCTGGAATTGAAATGGCATAAAATAACATCAGCAAAACATATGACACTGCAGGTCAAATATCAGTAGTACAGATGAAACTGAATGTAATGTCGAAGTGGATTCTTCTTGTATGCTGGAGTCTGACTGAGAGTGCATGTGGTACGTGTGCAATGTCCAAGAGACAATGTCGCTTCCTCCCGTGAGAAACATTGTAATCTATTCAGCCATTATTGTGCGAGTCTCTTCTTCTTTAATTGCCACAATTAATTCCCACGTTCTTTTGGGGTTGGTCACCGAATCAGATTTGTCAGGTCAGGCCAGATCAAATCTGTGACTTGCGACAGGTGTCATGTAAACCTGTACTAACCTGTTCCATGGTCGGGTTGTCAGCGACTAAACCGTCTCCCCCACCAGGTT
>CM068963.1:76425564-76437623 GCA_035128595.1 Eptatretus atami | reverse complement strand
ATGTCCCTGGACTGATCTGATTGAGGAGGTGCGGAGGATCTCCTTTGGACAGCATTGATCACTGTGTTGACTGTGGTAAGAACTCGAAGTGGATGTGCCCTTTGATTGCTTCAAAAAAGTTGGATGAGCCTCACGCTTTGAGCCTGTCGTGTCGACATCCTTGCCTTTTCTCTTGGTCTTGGTGTGCGGACTTTTCCGACTGCTCCGTCTGCCATTTGGTCTGGGTCTGATTCGAAATATCCTACGAGTTCATCACCAGTATTTACTCTCCTGAGCAGGTTTGGTGTCCTCGAGCTTGTGTTTCAGATATGTCTTGCCAGACAGTGACTGCTTTGCCCTATTCTGGTTCCTCGGCAACAGTTGGGACGCATCTTTGCACACACCTTGCCGCTTTTGGAGATTTTCAGTGATGATGCTTCAGACAGTGTTCCTTGTTTGATGCGAACTTAGTCAGCAATCATGCCGCACTCGTGGCGGACGATCTGCCGCACATCTGCCCTTCACGACGCTCGATTTGTGTCCGCCATTTCGGTATGAAGGTCTTCCAGACAGTGATAGTCTTCAACCTCCCCTTAGCGTCCCACTTTGAACCTCTGTGTGCCATTCAATGCGACGTTGATTGACCATATTCTTCCCCGAGGCCTTGCTGCAGCATTGCCCGGATTCGGAATGTTTTGACGCCAAGGTTGGGCCAAGAAACTTTCAGATTGGCTCTCTCTATCTGGGAGCTGCATAGCGCGCGACGACTCGCGACAAGACAACGCTGTAAGCACGGCCTGAATCATCACAATTGAGTTGCAGTCACCATCGACCATCTGTATGATTTGCTGGATGTTATGAAAGACTGTTGACGCAACGCCGTTCATTCAAGGTTGTGTAATGGGCACACAGCGGCGAGTTCCCGCTTTACTATTCGGACCTTGTGTTGTATATATGGTCGTAGAAGTATCTATATAACAGTAAGGCGCTTGGGGGGCGGGCTTTGGGGCGGTCATTAAACAGGGTGGGTGTGCTAGTATATATTAATTTATAGTATATACCTAGTATATAGATACAGCTTATTTAGTACTTTAGTATAATATTTCCTAGTGGTCTATAGATAACTATTGTTTACGGTTGTGGATGTCACAGCGCCACCGTATAGGTCCTCGTAGATCGTTTATGCCGATTAATTAGTCGTGTGTTCGATGATGTTTCCCACGATCTTAAAGGGGTTATTTCGTGGGAACCGGGGCTTGTGAGTCTTTGAGGGAGTTTATTCTTTTTGTATCGCTTTTATTTTTCTGGGGCCGAACCGCTTTCACGCAACATCAATTCTACCACACGCAACCACAACCACCTTCTCCCAATGACGCCAAGCGCATTTCAACCACCTTCTCACACAACGCCAAAGCCACAGGCCGATCTCCTAAACCAATCTCCCCCACATAACCACAACGAACACACGCTTCACTTCACTTGCGCAAAGCCGCGCGTCTTCTGCCGCCGAGCCCGTGATGTCCGAAACCGAGCATACGGCTGCAAACAGACGCGGTTTCCTCGTTGTGCGGGCCGGTGATCCCACAACGTCCGCTCTCCTTTGTGGCCTTGCCGAGCAACGGGTCGTGTCAACAGTCCGCCTTCTGCTCCGGTGCTTCTGCCTACGAATGTCGGTCGCAGCGCGAGTCCGGGGGGGCGGAGCCCTTTAGTGGGGGTCATGAAGTGAGGGAGCGGAGACAGAGCGGCTTCTTCGCCTCACGGGGGCCCTTAAACAGCGGGTCGCCGGGGGCTTGGGGGGCGGGGGCGTGGGGGTAGTGTTGGTGACGCGAAGCCCTTGGGTCACCGGTAAAACGGGGTCACAAGGTAGATCTTGGGTCACGGTGGTAAACGGCGTCACAGGGTTTGAGTCACAGTATTCTGCGTCACGAGTATTTGGTCACGGGTAATTCGGAAGGATAATTCGGTCACAAGGTTAATTTGTAACGGTTTATTTATGTATGTTTCACTGCTCTAAGGTCCAGTAAGGGCCAAGAGCCAGTAATAACATGTTTACATTTCATTGGCGGGCGAATCCGTTGTTGGGCATAATGACGTACTGACCAAGGTTTTTACTGATATATATGGAAATCGATTCTTGTCTCTCTAGACTTGTTAGATTCCGTATCCTTATGGTAGTCGAAGTTAAACTTGGTCAGTACGTCATTTATGCCCCAACAAGATTTCGGCGGCCATCGAAAATGAAATGTGTGGATTACTGCCTCCTTGGGCTTGCTTTTCTATTCTGCTCTGGGCCTTGTTTATTTATTTCTTGGCCTTAGTGCTTTAAATGCACAGTGATAATAAATAATTAATCAATAATTACCGCCGGCTTTGTGGCCATGAACGAAATTACCTTGTGACCGAAATTACCGTGAGCCATTACCTGTGACGCCGAATTAGGCTGACCCATTACTTTTGTGCCGTGTTTACCCGTGTATCAAGATTACCTTGGTGTGACGCCTCGTTTTTTTACCTTGTGACCAAAGATTTCCCTGTGGCCAATTGTCCAGTTTGACCAAATTACCTGTCATTCTATACAACGTGCCGCAGAGCGCAAAGGCTCGCCCAGTTTTCAGTCAGGGGGTCTGCGGTTGTGGAGTGGTGAAGAAGCCAAGTTGCATTTGTTATGCGGGAGGGCGCGGATGTCTGGGTTCGCCGAGGAGGCGAGAGCTGGCTGAGCGTGCCAGGGGCCTGCCCCGTGCCTTCCGCGCGCAGAACGCTGCGCGTTCGTGTGCGGGACGGGGGCCGAGATCGGAGATTGAGGCGGCTCGCTTCGCCCAGCAGGGCGAACGCGGCCGGTGATCGGGCTTGGACAGTCCTTTTTACGCCGAGCGGCGCGGGGCGGGACGGCGGTCTTAAAGGAGATGCGATCAACATCTAACGAGTATGCAAAGACGTTCGTTCCGTCTTTGAGCGCGTTGCGGCTGGGCCGGGGCGCGTTGGCTGTGCGGGCCGAATCACCAGGCCGTCAGACAGGCCTGGGCTTGCGACCGGCGGGGTCCTCAGCCCAGCTGCCGTGGACTAGGTAGCGACGGCGGGGTGGCCGGAGGCCACGAGGTAAGGTGACGCAGCTCGGCCCTCGGCGGACGCTCTGCGGTCCACGCTCGCGTGAATAAAGACCCAAGAGGTCCAGTCTACCCTGTCTTCCTGGGCGTTTTTCGTTTGTTTCTTTTGAATTGTGAAGTTCTGTTTGGTCCCATGTCTTCAGGTGAACTGTATAAGTGCTACGTAGTTAATAGAACCGGTGGGTAGTTCTTTTCTTGCTCGCGTCTTGTCGCTACCCCATTTCTGTGCTTGCTTTGTACACTGCCATTGCTGTTGTTTGCTCGCGGCTGTTGCATACATGACTGGGCTTGGTTGCTGCCTGCAAATAAATGTTGTTTGTGAATGTTAACCGTTTTCAGTCGCGTCTTTTCCTGCATGTGAACTGCCGTATTGAGTTCGGATAATTAGCTGGCCGGTTTTTAGTGCCGATAAATAGGAATCGGATCCACGGGGGCCTTTCAGGCGATAATCCCCGTGGTTTATCCGACGAAGGAGGGTAAGCGGCCTCGTTTAAAGGGCCCCGTTGAGGGTACGCAGGTCTCTCGGGGTGTTCTGCGGGGGGCGACCGCGCGATTAATTGGTATTTGACAAGTTCGCCGATTGACCCCTGTAGGCGGGGTTAGAGTGTTGGCTCGGCGTGTTGGTGTGCCTTAAAACACAAGGTTCAGCAGGATTTCGTGTGTTTGAGTCGGAAGCTGCCGACCTGTTGTCGTTGTCGGGGCTGTCGTGGCCTTTGAAGAGCAGCCGCCATTGGCTAGAAGCGGTCCGTTCGCGCAAGCCGAGCGGGCCGGAAATCTACACATTGTAGTTTATTACACACACACTGGGTTTAATTTTGATGAACTTGGGGTGGCCGAGTTCCATTACAGCACACATACATGTATACATACTATGGTAGTACTTTTATATTATAAACTCTATGAGTATTAGTATTCCTGTATCTTGTATCATACTATATAGTCTTATATATATATATTACCAACACGTGGGCTGTTTATTTTGAGAGATGTGGGGAGGGGCTTCCGATTATACACACACAGTATATGTATACTATACATACAAATAATGATGAATATATAGTATATTCTATTATATATTTTATATTCATTGAAGCTGATCTCCACGGGCGGGATGGACAGGGACTTACCATCCTATCTTCAGGCAGGCCGGTAGTAATGTGTCTCGCTGTAGCATCCGTGGGCTAACAGGCTTCTCTTCAGGCGTGGCCTGCCAAAACAACATCAGATCAAGTATGGGAGCCGATTTGTGGTGTATTCATTTGGAATTGGGGATTTCAAGTTATTCCTCCACTTGGCAATTTTAGACGTTTGGGGACATGCGCGGCTGGCTTTACTATCAGATTAAAACTGCTTCCATCTTCGCCATTTATCACCACAGTGGAGCATGCCTGACATCAAGCACACCCATTGGATGTGATATTGATTGAGGACTTTTTCATACTTTTGAGACGGAAAAATAAAGAGTAAAATCATGATTGAAATAAAATGCCAGTCACCATTCAAGATGGACGGGTGAACACATACTCCATGGGAATTGTATTAACGAGTGTCATACTTTTGATTCCATAAGGAGTTGCTGTTATGACAATGCCTGCCGGCAAAAAGTTAAGATCGGTTTGCATTATGTTTGCTTTTGTCTTTGTGGTTTATGTATGTATAGCGTAACATTAAAGAAGATTTATTTGTTCACTTCGAACTCATTGTGTTCTTCAGATGACTATCCCGTTTTTGCATCCCCTTGGATTTAAGCAGGCAACATCAGGAATTTCCACTTTGTCAGGACTGTCTCATCCAGGCCGTTCACACTGCCAGAGACCTGTGTCCCATGCAATTATCGGGGGGCCTGCTTACAGTGCCTTCAGATACATGGAGCGCATTAAAAATTCAACGGAGCTATCGTTACAAACCAGCTGCTTCCGTAATGCCTTTAGCAGCAGCTCTACAAATCGCAGCATTGCTTCCGTGTTGCACTTCTAATTATATGCCGGATATACACTTTAGCGACGAAAGGAACTTCACGCTTGTTTCTCCCTGATGGTGCGCGATTTTTTCTTCAGCAGTGCATGCCAACACCTTGTTAGACATTGTTCTTTTTGAACCCTTCGGCATATTGATTTATATTCAATTATTCCTCAGTATTTCTATGGAGGAGAAATTAATTAAAATCACACTAGTGGCGAGCTCAAGTGCTCTAGGATTGTATCGCCACTACACCTCCTATATACTATTTTTGGATTTGCAGTTCTTTTTATTTTAAATGCTCGCCTCTTTGAGAATTAATAACAACAGGAAGGTTTTGGCCCAAATGCATAACATGCGTGCTATATGATACTGTCCAGTACTGTAAACTACGAAGGGGAGCATATCGTATCTAGGAGCTGCCCAGAGATTAAATCCCGAGCTACCTTGCTTCGCATGTGCTTTACTTTCGGAAAAGACCTATAGGTTTCCTGCCGCATAGATTGTGACAGTTAATGCCGGCTTAAACAGTCCGTACCTAATAGGGTACTCGGCCGATTTGACACCTTTTTTGTGGACAAACAAGCAGCGTAGATGTACATGTGTGCGTCTTTCTATTTAGCGCAGTTTCTTTCAGAAATAAATTTTGGAATATGCGGTTGTTGTTAATAGGATTTTCTGGCTTATAAGGCATTCAAGAAGATTATACATTCAATGAGGTAATAACTGTCCAACATCCCACTTAATTCGTCGTTACTCTTCTTGGTCGAACAATAAAGTTGTCATATCCATAACTATATTGTAACCACTATACTCACTAATCTTCATATACTAATCGATGACCCAAAGCGGATACGGTTGATGGCTCCTTTACTCTGTGGATAGTATTGATATTGCTCTACAATAGGCGTTCTGAAATAATGCCCAACAAGCCCAGAGCCGACTTATAATAAGCAGCCACCCACTGACTTTGACTGTTTTCAGGAAACGGATTATATACCTTCTTTTAAAACAGCCTGAAAGTCTTGAAGTTTGTAAGCAAGGTTGGAAAACCGCCTTCCTCGCGAGGTTTATATAAAATTGCCCAACTTTTAATATTTCTACCACCGAACACACTTCGAAGATAGCTTCTACACTGCGGTGAATTATTCCCTGCAAGCTCATACGACACGATTAAGAGTAAATGTCTATCATCTACACACCACTAACCTCAACCACCCAACTCTAAGGAAGTGGATGGGGGTGGTACTACACACTATTTGTAATATCAGAATAATAAAACCGGGTATGCCTAATGACCGGAAAGGAAGCACGCAGGATAAAAATTACATTTTTTGACTGACAGGATGTTACTCCTCAGAGGAGGACAGATAAGCTTAGTTGTGGCCAACCAGCAGCATGGCGTCCGGCTGGGACTCGTTTATTACAATGTGCTCGAACTAGGTATAGTTGAGTTTTGCCTTGGGATCAAATTGCCTTACTGAAGATGAGAGAAGTGGATCCCGTGCCGTCTGGAACCAGTTCATATTCGTGCGACTTGGTCTGAGGTTCCAACGTGGCTGTGACCGTGAAAATCGCACCGATGTCACTGTCGACCCACCCTGTGTTGATCTTTAGTGTTTTGGTTGTTTATCGGTATATACAGTTTCACTGTGTTCACGAGTGATGTTCCAGAACACAACATTGATTCTTTAGGGCGTTAGAACCTACCATATACCTTTGAATAGGTTAAACACGATCCATAAGATTCGATCTTGGTGTCCATGCATTGCGCATCTTTCCACTGGCGTCGACTCGTTCGATACCTTTTGATATTTCAAATTCCCTTTAGATTTTACAACTCGGGGTAGATTTGCAATTGAGTAGTCCTCGATTGCCTGTTCATTTTGAAGCTCGATCACTCATCGGCGCCACCAGGTCTTTGTGTGCAGTGTTGTAGAGCGTCAATGTGTGCGGTGTTGCCAAAGACAGAACTATAAGTTTTGCTCTTGTGACTACTCAATTCTGGTGGATCTGGGTCGCCACTCCCCGACTACAAGCGGGAGGAAACAACATCAATTCACCCAGCAAAGCATTAGCGTATTATTTTGGTTTATCTTTGGCGGGAGGGTGCGGCTATATAAGATCGGCGCTGGTGGCCAGAGGCCTCTGGAGGTACGAACCTCCCTCCTTAGCTTGCGTCGGATATTTCTAACTTTCATTGTCATGACAGGTTTTTTGCCGAGTGGGGCGCGTGTGTGGACATCCTGCTAGTGATGGCCAGAGCATTACAGCATCCCAAGACTCATCCGAATCGCCGGGGTCGATCCAGGTCAGGAGTTTTCCACAACGGTTGGGATTGTTTTCGTTCCTCGTGAGACGTATTCTGAGCCCCACCAAACGATCAGAGAACCCCAGGCGCATATACTTTATTTAACCTTTTGGTGCGGAATAGAGTATGTAGCCAATGCGGGCAGGGTACTCGATATGCGGAGGAACTTTCTGTTAGGCTCCGTTTCTCCCCAGTCGAGTCCTATGTTTTACCCGAATCGCATAGCACCGTAATGTGAACATATTTCCACAGGCGATTTCATGCAGGTCCCGTTGAGATAAAAATAAAAATGTTGAATGTCTTTCTCGGCTTGAGACTATTGGCTTTGCGGCCATAGGCAGGTATATTTTTACCTTACTATGCCTAAAAGAGTGTGTAGGTTCGTCGCCACCTAAGCCACCGCGGACGTGAGATAGTCATTTTTCCAAGCTATGCCCTGGAACGGGGGGTCCGTTGTCTTGTTTCACAAACAACGGGGGTAACTTCCGAACATCGCGAACACTTTTTTTTTTTCGACTATCGGTATTAACTTTTCACTCCTGCGGCTCGTAAAGCGGAGTGGTTTCTAACCAACAGGGTTTAGCGCGGAGTATTCATCCTTATTACGCAGCAAGTAATATCGCCCGGTCGGTTTAGCGGACCGCACACAACACAAAAATGAAATCGGTGCTCAGATTTCGCCAAACGGCGGCCATTCGTATTCGGGGTTGGAGTTCTGCGATTTGACATTATGTCGGAGGAGAAGTATATTGGAATCCGTGCCACCGAGGCGACGTGTTGACGAATGCCTAACTTGGTTCGCCCTCCTATGTTGGTGTTATATCTTCAGTATATGTTACTGTTGTCTCTTTTTTCGGTTTTATTGTTCACAGGTATCTTTGTCATTGGTTTCCGCTCACGTCATTCCGAATAAAAGCAGTTCTTGTTGATGCCGGTTGAAGATAGAATACAAATTCTGGTAGTGACATTTGTGGAGCCCACATACAAGTTACTCGTCGATGGATAGGCGAAATGGTGTATCGAGTTGATTCTCCCTATAGCAGGTCACCACTTGAGCACTTGATATGGCTATTCAAATTCGTTTGCTGGCATTGGTTCTAATGTTAGATCACTACTCAATTGCATCAACTTGGCGAAACAAAGACTTAATGTTTTTCAGTCCGCACTATTTTTTGAACTTCTGATGACCTAATATTAGTTCCATAAGGCTTATTGACTAGTGCCTGAGTTAACCTTCTCTCAACCGTCCTGCGTATAAAGTTCCAACCAGCTAACCGGAAATAGTTTGCATGGGTATTTTGTTCTATTGCAAGTTGGAGAGGAATGTAACTATCCAATAATAACCGGGTTCCCCGGAACCGACTGAGCGGCATTCTGAACTCAGGACCCAGTCCCAAAGACCGGATCCTACACCCTTCACGATGAGGCGGGCAGACTCGGCCAACACCAAGATTATAAAAATAAAACCAAGGCGTATAGGGTGTGTGTGGTGACGCGAAATACGCAACCAGCCATTGGCGTTCCGGAGCTGACTCTTATACAACTATATAATGAAATATATTCAACGTTTTGCTGTTAACATTATACGTACATATATTCCTTGGTTTTTTCGCTCTCCTTACATATTTTTGTTTTAAGCGGGGCCTTATATATAGACGTTGTGTGTTTTAATCTGACGTATGCCCTGGCAATTAGTGCGTGCTTCTAGTCTGCCAGCCGAGCCGCGATCACTTTGCTTAACTATCCTGGGATCCAAAAGGTCCTGAGCTTCCCCAATGCCACTTGCCGTTGCGGCACCCACACCTGAATTAATTCTTTAAATTAACCAAGTGTGCTACGGGGCTCCCGATTTGGCAGCTTAGATTAACTTTCCCGCTATCCAGCCTCTGCTGCACTTCCTATATCATTTCCTGACTTTAATCACTGCATTACGAATCTGGGATCGACCGAATATGGTGCCGCATTCACGCATACAGATTGACCCATTAAGTTTTAGTTATTTCGTATTAAGTTAATGTGGATAGTTAAATCTCTCCCTATGTCTAACTTGAGGGTATTGCCCCCGGAGCTGATAGGAACGGGGGCCAAGATGATAATGTGCCCTTATCTTTAGTTGACTACAACAGCATGGAGTCATTTGCGCACACTTGCCTTATGCAGGCCAGTTAAATAGCTGTGACAAAGATTTTTGTGTACCATAACCAAGTGGTAGTCCGTAAGAATTGCAGATGTGGAACTTACCAGCCCCGGGAGCGCAATATTGTGGCACGGTCCCTAGGGATTTAGAGCGACATATAGCCGATTTTGTGTGTCGCGCGCGGGTGTGCGGATAACAAACTACTAAATTATAAAGCAAGCATGTTGCCACATACCAAGTGATATATATCTCTAACTATTAGCGAGAATATAGACTTCCTCAAGTCAAACGATAAGAATGTTTCCGCAATAGCCATATGTAAGTAAATGGTGACGACCACTCAAGTAACTGGGTGAAAGCAGATCACAGACATTATATTGCGTCATTTGATCAGTAGAGCAATATTGTAATGCAACGTTTGTTGAGCAGCATGGTTTCTACAAACAACTTCTCTTACTAAAATACATCTATATGTCTCTCACTCTCAGGGCCACGACATGGGGATGTATCTATTGAAGGTGCTTTGTGTGTTGGTGTGATTTAACCCCACTCCTTTGCATACCTGAAGATGGAAGTGCCTCTTCTGTTTGGGACTCCCCATTAACATCAAGGACACCCATACCCTTTTTAGCAAGTCAAAAACGTGGAAGCTCTCAATATGAAGTTATATATTTTTCCTGACATTTGCTTCCAGAAAATCTGTTTGCTGGCAGAACCCCTAACCTCATCAGTCAGTTGTGAGGTGTTATCGAGCAATCTAACCTTTAGTGATGTCCGGACAGCACCGAATGTTTTCGTATAATGGCGTGCTATATCTTCGTGCTAGCTCATTACAATGTGACTCACTCTCTGCGATGGCTCTCTGGTCGCTTTTTCTCCTCCGAGTTAACGCTTGTCTGACCTGCTCATTTGCACCCCTCACTTCATGCGCCCATCAGCAAGATGGCTCTAGGTTTGAGTCTGCTGCTCTCTCGGAAAGCTGGCGTAGCGTTCATTTGAACACACTCTTCTCGTACTACTCCTCTGCATCGCTCTTTTTAGCAGTACCAGCACTTACAGTTGGGGGCGTTACAGTGGTTGGAGCCAGACTCCACTTGCGCCATGCGGGAGTCTCGCCAGACTTTGGGAAGGTTTGATTGTTCGAATCCTGAGGTAATAATGTCTACCAGCCACTTTATTTCGCCTCCTCGGGGGGGAAAGGTGGCATCCTATGACGTGTGAACCCATCCCCCAGTTCATGGGTTGCCACGCCCGGTCATGGGATGCCAGGCCACTTATAAGGCTGTGCTCGATCTATCCCAAGTTCTTCTGGCCCCTTTGGCTAGCTTGCCAATGTTATGTCTATGGATATTGCCCCAACCAGTAAGTGCGCGGGGTGTGCGCTTTTGGATTTCTGTGGTATAGGTACATAGCCTTCTTCTGGTTGATGTGCCTAGGCTCAATTCAGGGTGCTTTCGAGAGGTTGTGGGACGAGTAGATAAAGGACCTCATATGATCTGCATTCTAGATCGCCACTTAGTGAACTCAGAGGATATGGTTTGCTCATTCTGCATTCATTCTCGACATGTTTTCCTGGCTTTACTGGGGCTAGCCGTTCAGTTGTGTAGAGCTCAAGCCACAAACGCCCCAGTGCTCTCCTCGTGGGTCAGTCATACCAGGAATGTAACTATCTGCAGGAGGTTGGCCCTGTGGGCTCAAGGACAGGCAGAATAGTTTTGCTGCCAGTGACTGTTCTTCCTAGCTGTCTCTCCCATCACGGCTGGTTTCCAGAGTGCCGTTTCTTCTGTTCGCATGAATTTTTTTTTTCCCCTGTGTCCTTCATTGAACCGAAGCCCTTGAAACGGAAATCTTCTGTGAAGTTTTGCACACTCCACCGTGCTCGCTAAGTGAGGGTGCAATTGTGAAGAAATGGCCCAACTGACTGTTTTATTTCTTTGGTGTGTGTCCCCTCTAGCTGCCACAAAGACATTCTGTCTGGTGCTATCCGGTAGAACCCTCGGAAGTATTCGCAAATATCTCACGCCATTCCTTGAGCTTAGGAAACCTTAAACTTTTCTGATGTCGGCGTGGGGTGCCAAAAAAAGCCAACCAAGAGGAGCTGCATCAGAATGTGCTTCATGATGCGTACACAGAAACAAGATTCTTAGGATTATTTCTTGCTTGCGTTCACTCCTCGTCTATAGAGACCAATCTACGACGAATCGATCAATGGAGATGTCTATCTAGTACGATCGCACTTATATTTTGTACTTGTTTTATGATTTAATATTTCACCTAGATATCCCATCAGCTTGATTTATTTTTCTTTTGCTTTTCCCCAGCTCGATGGGTGCATTCTGGCTAATATATCGTTGTCAGACCGCCTACTTCCTTTGATGGGATACGACAGAAGGGGAGCAGGCAAGACCAATCTCTCTCTAATGCTCATCTTTTTCTTTGGTCTTGGTGATGCCGGACTTTTCCACTGCCGACTCTGCCATTTGGTCTCGGGATCGTATTCGAATATCCACGATTCATCACCAGTAATTACTCTCCTGAGCAGGTCTGGATCGTCCTCGAGGTGCTCGAT
>CM068963.1:76404133-76423348 GCA_035128595.1 Eptatretus atami | reverse complement strand
CGGTCACGCCAGCTGCCGTGAGGACGGGACGTCGCGGGTCGCCCCAGCGAGGCACCACGAAGGTGAAGGTGACCAGCTCGGCCTCGCGGAGCTTCTGCGGTCATCACAGCTCCGTGAAATAAAGACCCAAGAGGTCCAGTCTACCCCTTCGCCGAGCAGAACTACAGAGAGACTGTAACTCACTCGGCTCACCTACGGGCCCACTCGGAAATCTGATCCGTTAATGTCATGCTTCCTTCGTTTGTTAACGAATGCGGTATCGAGCCGCAAAATTATCGCGGAAGCCGTGGAATCCAGATATATATTGACGGCTATAAAAACAGCGTATTTATCCGAATCGCAATACGACGGTCGGTTCGCTATGCTAGGAACGAGACGTGACGAACGGCGTCTCTGTTTAAATTCACACCTTGACGGCGCCACATGGTATTTTGACACGATATACGGTCGTCACAAGCAGTCAATGCAGAATTACCAAGACATGAGCCGCCAACCCTTTACGCTGCATTCACGCTGTAAGGGTGACAAGACGCAGAAGGAACAAACACTTACCACCGTAATTATTATTTACAGTTACTTGCACTACAGTGCCGGTTCCTAACCTCCTGTAACCACGTGAAGCGCATTTTTCAATCTTGTCCGATCAGCTGCTAAGAAATACAAGGAAAAACCCCAAGAGCACCAAGTCGGACGAGTCTACTGACTCTGGTCTTATGAGCACTAGCCTGTGATGACCGCCCAGAAGACTTCCTTGAAAGCACCGTTTTACGGTCACGTTTTAGAATAATCTAGGCCTACCTATTGACCTTTGACGATTTCGACGAACCCCGGACGATTTTTCTCGCACCAAAGGCGGAGCCCGCTCTTAGCGTCTTGGCGCGTCCGGCCTCCCTGCCCAACTACGTGCGGGTGCCAATCGTCCTTTTCCGACCTCGAGTCTGACCCGAATCGGTGTTACGGACGTCTTTAAGCTCCCGTACCTTTGACCTGCTTGACCCTCGTCGACGATTTCGACCAAAAGGGAGCGTCTACTCTGCTGCGCCCCCCTCCTGCATCACCGGAGTGGGCCACTTCGTCAACTTTTTTCCCCCACACAACCGATCGTAACTCTCAACCACTCTACCGGTAGGACGTTTTTTTAAGCTCACCGGAACCTTGACCTCCCCTGATCGATTTCGACTACCTCACCATTTCCGACCAAAAATATCGGAGCACCGCCCGCTCTGGCGCGCCGCCCCTCCTGCATTTTTTCCCAGTGTCTGTGCGACTGTGGTCTTGCCACGCGTCAACTTTTTCCGACAGTTGCAAAACCTCGCGCTGACCGTTTCGACGTTTTTTTTTGTAGCTCCCTAACCTTTGACCTTAAAGATCCAGATTCGACGACCTCGACGTATTTCGACACCAAATGGAGCGTCTCTGCGGCGCCCCCCCCCCCCCTCCTGCATCAGTGTGGTCCACCGTCACTTTGCCGCGACCGGTCCGTGACCGTGTTACGACGTTTTTTAATCCTTACCTTTACCTTGACCCTTATTCCGAAACGGACCCTTTGACCGATGTTCGCACCAAAATGGGAGCGTCGCGGACCGCCCGCCTCCCTGCATACGTGTGCCACTCGTTCACTTTTTTCCCGGACTCGTAGGACGATCGTGTTACGGACGTTTAAGCTCCCGTGACTTTGACCTTTACCTATTTCGACGACCTTCGACCGATTCGACCCAAAAGGAGCGTCTGCTGCGCCCCGCCCTCCTGCTCACGTGGTGCCACTCGGTCACTTTTCGACCCGGCTGACCGTGATTACGGACGTTAAGCTCCCGTGCTTGACCTTTGACCGAATTTCACACGCCTCGACCGATTTCGACCAAAATGGGAGCGGTCTAACTGGCGCCGCCGCCCTTCCTGCATCACTGGTTGCCACTCGTCACTTTTCCGTACCTCGGCTACGTTACGGACGTTTAAAGCTCCCGTGACCTTGACCTTTTGACGGATTTCGACGAACCTCGACCGATTCGACCAAAATTGGAGCTCTACTCTGCGCCCGCCCGCCCTCCTTCCTGCATTCCGTGGATGCCACTCGTCCACTTTGTCCGAATAAAAAACAAAACCTCCCGTAAAGGCTGACCGTTCTTTACGACGTTTAAGCTCCCGTGACCTTTACCTTGACCTGATTTCGAACGACCTCGACCGATTTCGACCCAAATGGAGCCGTCTCTCCGCCGCTCTGGCTCACCGTGTGGTCCACTCCGCACTTTTCCGACTCGGCTGACCGGTTACGACGTTTTTTAAGTCCGTGACCTTGACCCTATTTGACCGATTCGACGACCTCGACCACGATTTCACCCAAATGGAGCGTCTGCGCCCGCCCTGCCTGCACACGTGTTGCCACCATCACTTTTTCCACCTCGGCTCTTGACCGTGTACGGACGTTTTAGCTTTCCCGGACCTTGACCTTTGACCATTTCGACGACCTCGACGATTTCGACCAAATATGGGAGGTCTCTGCGCCGCCGCACCCTGCATCACGTGTGCACTCGTCACTTTGTTCAGACCTCGCTGACCGTAGTTACGGACTTAAGTCCCGTCTTTTGACCTTGACCGATTTCGACGACCTCGACCGATTCGACCAAAATGCGAAGTCCTCTCTGCGCGCCCCCTCCATGCATCACTGTGCCACTCTCACTTTTTTCCGACCCTCGTCTGACCGTGTACGGACTTTAAGCTCCCTGACCTTGACCTTTGACGTTTCGACGACCTCACCGATCGGCCAAAAGAGCGTCCTGCGCGCCGCCACCTCCTGCATCACGTGTGCCACTGTCCTTTTTCCGACCTCGGGTACGTGACCGTGTTACGGAACGTTTAAGCTCCCGTGACTTGACCTCTGACCATTTCGGACGACCTCGAGCATTCGACCAAAATGGGAGCGTCTCTGCGCCTCTCTCGCTCTGCGTCTCTGTAGCGGCCACTCGTCCTTTTCCAACCTTCGGTCTGACCTGTTACGGACGTTTAACTCCTTGACTTTTGACCTATTGTAGCCGATTCACGACTCGACGATTTTCGACCAAATGGGAGCGTGTCTCGCGCCGCCCTCCTGCATCCCGTCTTGCCACTCGTCACTGTTTCCGACTCGCTGACTGTTACGAGACGTTAAGCTCCTGCACCTGACCTTTGAACCTATTATCGCACAGACCTCGACGCCGATTTCGACCAAAATGGGAAGGCGTCTCTGCCGCGCCGCCCCCTGCATCACCTGGGTGCCCCACTCCGTCATCGCTTTCCAACCTCGACGGCCAGCTGGCTGACCGTGTACGGACTTAAGCGCCCGTGACCGTTCCCTCTGAGACCGATTTCGTTCCTCGCGATTTCGACCAACCGGGCAGCGTCTCTCCGCCGCCTCCTCAACTGCATCACCTGAGGGTCCAGTCTCACTTTTCGACCTCGGCTCCTCTCCGCGACCCTGTTGGAGCGGCGTGTAAGCTCCCCCGTCTTGACCTTGACCATTTCGACGACCTCGACCATTGCGACCGAATCGGACGTCGTGTCCTGTCGCGCCGCCCATTCCTTGTCACGTGGTGCACTCGTCACTTTTTCGACCTCGGCTACCGTGTTACTTACGTTTAACTCCCTGACCTTTGACTTTGACCTATTCGACACCTCGACCGATCGACCAAAATCGGTGAGCGTCATACTGCGCCCGCCCTCCTGCATCACTGGGCCACTCGTCCTTTTCGACTCGGCTGACCGTGTACGGAGTTTAAGCTCCCGTGACCTTTTACCCTTTGACCATTTCACGACCTCGCCGATTTCTGACCAAAAGCTGGACGTCTTGCGCCCCGCCTCCTGCATCACGTGGTGCCACTCGTCCTTTTTCCGACCCGGGCTGACCGCGTAACACGCACGTTAAGCTCCCCGTGATCCTTTAGACCTAGTTGAGCGACGATACGTCAGACGACCTCGACATTTCGACCAAAATGGAGCCTCTGCGCGGCCCCCTCCCTGATCACGTGGATGCCACTCGTCACTTTTCCGACTCGGGTCCGTGTTACGGACGTACTCCCTGACTTGGACCTGACCGATTTCGACGACGCGTCACCATTCGACCGAAATGGGAGGGTCTCACTCCGTCACTTTTTCCGACCTCGGCGTCTTTGCTCTCATAGAGTTGAAATGCTCTCCCTTAGGCCCTTCCGTCCCTCAGCGCCCGTCGGATGTCCCGAAAGCCGATCACCTCACGTTCAGGCTGGCTGGCATCTCTCTCCCGGCCTCTCCCAAGTTCCGCACAACGAACGCGCAGTTCTGCCCGCGGGACGGCAGGCTTTGCTGTTGACCGTGTACGGACGTAAGCGCCCGACCTCGACCTTCTTGCACCGAATCTCGACGACCTCGACCTGCATTTCGCCAAAACTGAGCTCTTTCTCGCGCCGCGCCTCCTGCATCACGTAGGTGTCCACTCGTCCTCTTCAACCTCCCGGCGCATGACCTCCCTTACGGAACGTTAACGCTCCGTGACTCTTGACCTGTTGACCGATTTCTGCGAGCCTCGACCGATTACGACCCAAAAGCGGCGAGGATGTCTCGCGCCCTCTCCGATGCATTCACGTTCTTCGGTGCCACTCGATCACTTTTTCGACCATCGCTGACCGTGTTACCGAACGTTTACTCCAACCCAGGACACTATTGACTTTGACCGATTTCGCGAGCCATCTCACATGCCGATTTTCGACCATAAGCTGGGCAGTCGTCTCTGCGCGCCGTCCTCCGTGCCTCACGTCTTTGTGCCCACTTAGTTAGCTTTGTTCCGACCCTCACCCCTGATCCGTGTTACGGACGTTAGCTCCCGGACCTTTGACCTGCTTGACCGAGTTACGGGACCGACCTCGACCGTTTTCGACCAAAATAGTGACTCTCTGTGCGCGCCGCGTCCGCCTGCATTCACGTGGCCCTGCCACTCGTCACTTTTCTCCGACTCGGCTGACCTGTTACGGACGTTAACGCTCCCCGGTGACCTTTGAACCCCCCCACTTCCTGTTGGACCGATTTCGACTCCTCGACCGATTTCGACCAAAATGGAGGTCTCTGCGCGCGCCCTCCTGATCACGTGTGCCACTCGTCACTTTCCACCTCGGCTGACCGTGTTACGACGTTTAAGCTCCCGTACCTTTACCTTTGACATTTCGACGACCTCGACCGATTTCGACCAAAAGGAGCGATCTTTCGCTTGCGGCGCGCACCTCCTGGCATCACTGGGTTGACCACTCGTCACTTTTCCGACCTCGGGCTGACCTGTACGACGTTTAAGCTCCCGTGACCCTTGACATTTGACCGATTTCGACACCTCGTACTATTTCGACCAAAAATGGGAGCGTGTCTGCGCCGCCACCCTCCTGCATCACGTGGTGCCACTCGTCACTTTTTCCGACTCGGCTGACCGGTACGGACGTTAAAGCTCCGTGACCTTTACCTTTGACGTATTTCGACTGACCGGAACCCGATTTCGACCAAAATGGGAGCGTCTCTCGCCCCCCTCCTGCATCACTGTGGTGCACTCGTCACTTTTTCCGACTCGCGCTGACCGTTGTTACGACGTTAAGCTCCCGTTGACCTTTACCTCTGACCTATTTTCGACGACCCTCGACGATTCGACCAAAAATGGAGCGTCGCTGCGCGCCCCCCCTGCATCACGTGTCCACTCGTCACTTGTTCCGACTCGGCTGACGTTTACGACGTTTAAGCTCCCTGACCTTTGATCCTTTGACCGCAGTTTCGCGACTCGACCGATTTCGACCAAAATGGAGCGTCTCTGGCCCGCCCCTCCGCATCCATCGTGCCCACTCGTTCACTCTTCTTCACTCGTGCCGACATCTTGCGATTGTTAGCTTACGTTAAGCTCACCGTCGGACCTGACCTTTGGCCATCGCCGTGAGCTACCTCGACCATTGCTAGCAAATACTGACGTGCGTCTCTGCGCGCCCGCCCTTCCTGTCATCAGCGTCCAACAAGGGAGAGCGGATGTGCGCGGGTCACTTTGTTCCGACCTCGGTGAACTGACCACGATCTACCGACGTTTACAGCTCCCGTGACCTTTTGACCTTTCGACGATTTCACGACTCGACCGATTTCGACCAAAATCGGAGCGTCTCTGCGCGCCCCCTCCTGCATCACGTGGCCACGTCACTTTATTCCGACCTCGGCTGCTACCGTTTACGACCGTTTAAGCTCCTTGAACCTTTGGACCTTGACGATTTCGACGACCTCGACCGATTCGCCAAAATGGAGCGTCTCTCGCGCCGCCCTCCTGCATTCACGTGCCACTCGTCACTTTATTCGACCTCGTGACCGTGTTACGGACTTTAAGCTCCCGTGACCTTTACCTTTGACGATTTCGGCGACCTCGACCCGATTTCGACCAAAAGGGGAGCGTCTCGCGCCCCGCCTCCGCATCACGTGGTTCCACTGTCACTTTTTCCGACCTTCGGCTACCGTGTTACGGACGTTTAAGCTCCCTGACCTGACCTTGACGATCGACGACCTCGACCATTTCGACCAAAATGGAAGCGCTCTGCGCGCCGCCCTCCGATCACGTGGCTGCCACTGTCACTTTTCCGACCCTCGGCGACGTGTTACGACGTTTAAGCTCCCGTGACCTTTGACCTTTGACGATTTTCGACGACCTCGACGATTTCGACAAAATGGGAGGTCTCTGCCGCCGCCCCTCCTCATCACGTGGCTGCCATCGTCACTTTTTCACCTCGGCTACCGTTTACGACGTTAAGCTCCCGGGACCTTTGACCCTATGACAGATTTCTCTACTCGAACCGATTTCGACCAAAAATGGGAGCGGCTCTGCGCGCCGCCCTCCTGCGATCACGTGTGCCCACTCTTCACTTTTTCCGACCTCGGCTGACCGTTTACGACGTTTAGTCCCCTGACCTTTGACCTTTGACCGATTTTCGACCGACCTCGACCGATTTCGACCAAATGGAGCTTGTCTGCGCGCCGCCCCTCCTGCATCAGTGTCCACTCGTCCATTTTCCGACCTCGGCTTGACCGTGTCGCGTTAAGCCCGACCTTTGACCTTTGACCGATTTCGACACCTCGACCATTTCGACCAAAATGGAGCAGTCTATGCGCGCCCCTCCTGCATCACGTTGTGTCCATCGTCACTTGTCCACCTCGGCTGACCTGTTCGGACGTTTAAGCCCCGTGACCTTTACTTTGACCAGATTTCGACGACCTCGACCGATTTCGACCAAATGGGAGCTGTCTGCGCGCCCCCTCCGCATCACGTGGTCCACTCGCACTTTTTCCGGACATCGGCTGACCGTTTACGTGACGTTTAAGCTCCCGTGACCTTTGACCTTTGACCGATTCGACGACCTCGACCGATTCGACCCAAAAATGGGAGCGTCTCTGCGCGCCGCCTCCTGCATCACGTGTTGCCACTCGTCACTTTCCGACCTACGGTGATTCGTTGTTACTGGACGTTTAAGCTCCCGCTGACCTTTGACTTTGACCGATTTCGACGACCTCGACCGATTTCGACCAAACATGGAGCGTCTCTCGCGCCGCCCTCCTGCATTCACGTTGTCCACTCGTCACTCTTTCCGACCTCGGCTGACCGGTTACGGACTCGTTAAGCTCCCGACCTTTGACCTGTGACGATTTTCGACGACCATCGACCGATTTCGACCAAAAGGGGAGCTCTCTGCGCGCCGCCCCGCATTCACGTGGTGCACCGCACTTTTTCCAGACCTCGGCTGACCTGTACGGACGTTTAAGCTCCCGTGACCTTGACTTTGACCGATTTACGACGACCTCGGACCGATTTCGACCAAAAATTGGAGGTCTCTGCGCGCCGCGATCCTGCATCACTGGTGCCACTCCTCACGTTTTCCGGACCTCGGCGACCGTGTTACGGACGTTTAAAGCTCCCGTGACCTTTGACCTTTGACCGATTCAGACGACCTCGACCGATGTCGACCAAAATGGGAGAGTTCTGCGCGCCGCCCTCCTGACCGTGGTGCCACTCGTCACTTTTTCCGACCTCGGGCCTGACCGTTACGGACGTTTAAGCTCCCGTGACCTTTGACTTGACCCGATTTCGACACCTCGACCATTTCGACCAAAATGAGGTCTCTTGCGCGCGCCCTCCTGCAATCACGTGGTGCACTCGTCACTTTTTCCCGACCTCGGCTGACCGTGGTACGGGACGTTAACTCCGGACCTGTGAACCTTTGACCGATTCGACGACCTCGAACGATTTCGACCAAAATGGGAGCGTCTCTGCGCGCCGCCTCCTGCATCAGTGGTGCCCTCGTCACTTTTCGACCTCGGCCTGACCCGTGATTACGGACGTTTAAGCTCCCAGTGACCTTACCTTGACCTATTTAGACTACCCGATCTTAGTTTCGACCAAAATGGAGCGTCTCTGCGCCCCTGCATCACGTTGGTGCCACGCGTCACTTTTTCCGACTCGGACTGACCGTTTACGGACGTTTAAGCTCCCTACCTTTGACCTTACCGATTTCGCGACCTCGACCGATTTCGACCAAAATGGAGCGTCTCTGCGCGCCCCCTACGCATCACGTTGCGTGCCACTCGTCACTTTTTCGAACTCGGCTTCTGACCGTGTTACGCGTTTAATCTCCTGACCTTTGACCTTGACCTATTTCGACGACCTCGACCGATTCACCAAAATGGGAGCGTCTCTGCGCGCCGCCCTCCTGCATTCACGTGGGCCATCGTCACTTTTTTCCGAACCTCGTCTGCCTTTTCACGGACGTTTAACTCCCGTGACCTTTGACCTAATGACGATTTTCGACGACCTCGACCGATTTCGACCAAAATTGAGCGTCTCTGCGCCCCCCTCCTGCATCACTGTGCCACTCTCACTTTCGACCTCGGTGACCTGTTACGGAGTAAGCTCCCGTGACCTTTACCTTTGACCGATTCGACGACCCACGATTCGACCAAAATGGAGCGTCTCTGGCGCCGCCCCTCCTGCATCCACGTGTGCCACTCGTCACTTTTTCAGACCTCGGCTGACCGTGTTACGACGTTTAAGCTCCCGTGCCTTTGACCTTGACCGATTTCGACGACCTGCACCGATTTCGACCAAAATGGGAGGTCTCTCGCGCCGCCCTCCTGCATCACGGGTGCCACTCGCACTTTTTCCGACCTCGGCTGACCGATTGTACTGACGTTAAGCTCCCGTGACCTTGACCTTTACCGATTTCGACGACCTCGACCGATTCGAGCCCAAAATGGGAGGTCTCTGCGCGCCCTCCTGCAATCACGTGGTGCATCGTCACTTTTCCGACGTCGGCTGACCGTGTTACGGCGTTTAAGCTCGCGACCTTTGACCTCTTGACGATTCGACGAAACCTCGACCGATTCACCAAAATGCGGAGCGTCTCTGCGCGCCGCCCTCCTGCATCACGTTGTGCACTCGTCACTTTTTCACCTCGCTGACCGTGTTACGGACGTTAAGCTCCGTGACCTTTTGACCTTTGACCGATTCGACGACCTCGACGATCTTTGAGCGTCTCTGCGCGCCACCCCTCGCATCACGAGTTCCCACTCGTCCACTTTTTCACTCGGAACCGTGTTACGACGTTTTAAGTCCGTGACCTTACCTATTGACGATTTCGGACGACCTCGACCGATTCGACCAAATGGAGCGTCTCTGGCGCCGCCCTCCTGCATCACGTGGTGCCACTCGTCCCTTTTTCCGACCTCGGCGGACCGTGTTACGGACGTTTAAGCTCCCGTGACCTTTGACCTGTTGACCGATTCGACGACCTCGACCGATTATCGACCAAAGGGACGGTCTCTGCGCCCGCCCTCCTGATCACTGGTGCCCAACTCGTCATTTTCCGACCTCGCTGACCGTGTTACGACCGTTTTAGCTCCGGACTTGACTTTGACCGATTCGACGACTCGACCGGATTTTCGACCCAAATGCGGAGCGTCTCGCGCCCCGCCCTCCTGCCACGTGGTGCCACTCTTCACTTTTTCCGACTCGTCTGACCGTGTTAACGGACCCGTTAATCTCCACGTACCTTTGGACCTATTGACCGATTTCGACACCTCTACCGATTTCGACAAATGGAGCGTCTCTGCGCGCCCCCTCCTGCCTCACGTGTGCCACTCGGTCCCTTTTCCGATCGCTGACCTGTTACGGACGTTTAAGCTCCGTGACCTTTACCTTTGACGATTTCGACGAACCTCGACCTATTTCGACCAAAATGGAGCGTCTCTGCGCGCCGCGCTCCTTGCATCACGTGTGCCATCGTCACTTTTTCCGACCTCGCTTGGACCGTGCTTACGGGACGTGTTAGCTCCCGTTTACCTTTGAACCTTTGACACGATTTCGACGACCTCCGACCCGATTCGACCAAAAATGGAGAGTCTCGCGCGCCGCCCTCCTGCTTCACGTGTGCCACTCGTCACTTTTTCCGACCTCGGCTGACCGGTTAGGACGTTAAGCTCCCGGACTTTGACTTGACCGATTTCGACGACCTCGACCGATTTCGACCAAAATGGGAGGGTCTCTGCGCGCCGCCCTCCTGCATCACGGGGTCACTAAGTCACTTTTTCCGACCTCGGCTACCGTGCTCGACTTTAAGCTCCGGACCTTTGACTTTGACCGATTCGACGACCTCGACCATTTCAACAAAAATGGAGCGTCTCTTGCGCGCCGCCCTCCTGCTCACTGGTGCACTCGTGCACTTTTTCACCTCGGCTGACTTACGGACGTTTAAGCTCCCGTGACCTTTGACCTTTGACCGATCGACACCTCGATCATTTCGACCAAAATGGAGCGTCTCTCGCGCCGCCTCCGCATCACCTGTCCACGCGTCACTTTTTCGACCCCGGCTGACCGTGTTACGGACGTTTAAGCTCCCGGACCTTTGACTTTTGACCGATTTCGACACCTCGACGATTCGACCAAAATGGGAGCGTCTCTGCGCGCCGCCCTCCTGCATTCACGTGGTGCCACTCGTCACTTTTTCCGACTCGGCGACCGTGTTATTACGGACGTTTAAGAGCTCCCGACCTTTGACCTTTGAACCTATTTCGACGACCTCGACCGGATTTCGACCCAAGAATGGAGGTGCTCTGCGCCGTCGCCTCCTCCATCACGTGTGCCACTCTTCACTTTTTCCGACCTCGGCTGACCGTGTTACGGACGTTTAAGCTCCCTGACCTTTGACTTTGACCAGATGTCGGACGACTCGCCGATTTCGACCAAAATGGAGGTCTCTGCGCCCCTCCCTCCTGCATCACGGGTGCCAACTCTCCACTTTTCCGACCTCGGCTGACGTTTACGACGTTAACGCCGTGGACCTTGACCCTTTACGTTTCGACGACCTCGACCGATTTCGACCAAAATGGGAGCGTCTCTGCGCGCCGCCCCTCCTGCATACGTGTGCCCATCGTCACTTTTTCGACCTCGGCTGACCGGGTTACGACGTTTAAGCTCCCCTGGACCTTTGACCTTTGACCGATTTTCGACGACTCGACGGATTTCGACCAAAATGCGGAGCGTCTCTGCGGCGCTGCCCTCCTGATCAGTGGTGCACTTACGTCACTTTTTCCGACCTCGGCTACCGTGTACGGACTCGTTTAAGCCATCCCGTGACCTTTGAGCCTTTGACCGATTCGCGACCCTCGACGATTTCGACCCAAATGGAGCGTCTCTGCGCGCCCTCCTGCAATACGTGGTGCCACTCGCTCACTTTTCTCGACCTCGGACTGACTCGTTTACGACGTTAAGCTCCCTGACTTACCTTTGACCGATGTTCGACGACTGCGACCGATTTCGACCAAATGGAGCGCTTCTCTGCGCGCCCGCCCTCCTGATTCACGTGATTGTCCCACTCGTCACTTTTCGACTTTCGGCTGACCGTGTTACGCGACGTTAAGCTCCCGTGACCTTTGACCTTTGACGATTTCGACGACCTCGACCGATTTCGACCAAAATGGAGCGTGTCTTTGCGCGCCGCCCTCCTGCATCACGTCGTCCACTCGTCACTTTCGACCTCGGTGACCGTGTTACGGACGTTTAAGCTCCCGTGACCTTGACCTGACATTTCGACGACCTCGAACCGATTTCGCCAAAATGGGAGCGTCTCTGCGCGCCGCCCTCCGCATTACGTGGTGCCAACTCGTCCTTTTCCACTCGGCTGACCGTGTTACGGAGTTAAGCTCCTGACCTTTGAACCTTTGACCGATTTGACGACTCGGACCATTCGACCAAAATGCGGAGCGTCTCTGCGCGCCAGCCCTCCTTGCATCACGTGTGCCACTCGTCACTTTTTTCCCGACCTCGCTGACCTGTTACGGACGTTTAAGCTCCCGTGACCTTTACCTTTGACCGATTTCGACGACCTCACCGAATTTCGACCCAA
The DNA here is from genome assembly GCA_035128595.1 of Eptatretus atami. NCBI lineage: Eukaryota > Metazoa > Chordata > Myxini > Myxiniformes > Myxinidae > Eptatretus > Eptatretus atami. The sequence goes on along the minus strand of CM068963.1, from coordinate 76,410,941 downwards.
AATGGCCGAGCGTCTCTGCGCGCCGCCCTCCTGCATCACGTGGTCCACTCGTCACTTTCGACCTCGGCGAACCGTGTTACGGACGTTTAAGCTCCCGTGACCTTTGACCGTGACCGATGTCTACGTACCTCGACCGATTTCGACCAAAATGGGAGCGTCGCTGCGCGCCGCCCTCCTGCATCCACGTAGCCACTTCTCACTTTTTCCGACCTCGGCTGACACGTGCTTACGGACTTAAGCTCCCGTGACCTTTGACCTTTACCTATTTCGACGACTCGACCGATTTCGACCAAATGGAGCGTCTCTGCCGCCCCCTCCTTGCATCACTTGGTGCCCACTCTTCACTTTGTTCGGACCTCGGTGACCGTGTTACGGACGTTAAGCTCCCGACCTTTGACTTTGACGTTCACGCCTCGACCGATTATCGACCAAAATGGAGGGTTCTCTGCGCCCGCCCTCCTGCAGTCCGGGTGCCACTCGTCACTTTTCCACCTCGGCTGACGTGTTACGGAGTTTAAGCTCCCGTACTTTGACTTGACATTTCGACGACATCGACCGGATTTCGAACCAAAATGGGAGGTCTTGCGCGCCGCCCTCTGCATCACGTTGGTGCACTCGTCACTTTCGACCTCGGCGTGACCGTGTCGGAACGTTTAAGCTCCCGTGACTTTGACCTTTGACCGATTCGACACCTCGACCATTTCGGACCAAATGGGAGCGTCTCTGCGCGCCGCCCTCCTGCATCACTGGTGCCACTGTCACTTTTTCCGACTCAGGTTGACCTTGTTACGGACGTTTAAGCTCCCTGACCTTTGACCTTTGACGATTTCGACGACTCTACCGATTTCACCAAAATGCGAGGGTCTCTGCGCGCGCCTCCTGCATTCACTGGTGCACTCGTCACTTTTTCCGACCTCGGCTGGACCGGGACGGACGTTTAAGCTCACGTGACCTTTGACCTGCTTGACGATTTCGACGACCTCGACCGATTCGACCAAAATGGAGCGTCTCTGCGCGCCGCCCCTACTGCCATCACTGGTGCCCACTCGTCACTTTTTCCGACCTCGGGCTGACGTGTTACGGACGTTAGCTTCCCGTGACCTTTGACCATTTGACCGATTTCGACGACCTTCGACCGATTTCGACAAAATGGAGCGTGTCTGCGCGCCACCTCCTGATCAGTGGTGCCACTCGCACTTTTCGACTCGGCTGACCGTGACGACGTGTAGCCCCGTTACCTTTGACCTTTACGATTTCGACGACCTCGACCGATTTCGACCAAATGGAGCGTTCTCTGCGCGCCGCCTCCTGCATCACGTGGTGCACTCGTCACTTTTTCCGACCTCGGCGACCGTGTTACGACGTTAAGCTCCCGTGACCTTTACCTCTTGACGATTTCGACGACCTCGACCATTTCGACCCAAATGGGAGCTCTTGCGCGCGCCCTCGCCCTGCCAATTCACGTGTAGGTCCACGTCACTTTTGCCGCACCTCGTCTACCGTGTTACACGTTTAAGCCTCCCTGACCTTTGACCTTTGACCGATTCGACGACCTCGACCGATTTCGACCAAATGGAGGTCCGACGCGCGCCGCCACTACCTGCATGAGTATGTCACTCGTCACTTTTTCCATCCTACGAACAACGACCGTTTACGAGACGTTTAAGACTCCCGTGACTTTCCTCATTTGACGCGATTCATCGTAACTACACTTCGACGATTATCGATACCAAATGGGGAGCGCTCTGCGCCGCCGGACCCTAACCTGCCCATCACGTGTGCCCGCGTCACTTTTGCGACCTCGGCCTGACCGTTTTACGGACGTTTAAGCATCCCGTGACCTTTGACCTTTGAGCCGATTCGAACGACCTCGGACCGATCGACCAGAAAGAGTAGAGCGTCTACTGCGGCGCCGCCCTTCACGTGCATCACTAAGCGTGCCACTCGTCACTTTTCCGACCCTCGGATAGACGATGTACGACGTTTAAAGCTCCCGATGACCTTTGAACCGTTTTGACATAATATATACGACGGACCTCTACGACTTATCGACCAAAACACTGGTTGCGCCCTGCGCGCGCCCTCCTGCTATCACGATAGTGTGCACTCGTCACTTTTTGCACGAACCCGCCGGACTGACCGTTATTACGACTTAACGCTCCGTTTGACCTTTGACCTATTGAGTCCGATTCGACGACCTCGACGATTTACAAAACAATGGTCGCCGCGTCTCATGTCCGACCCCCACCACATCATCTGCCATCACGTAGGTTTATCCCATTCGTCCACTTTTCCACACTCGTTATTGTGTAAGTGACTGACTCGATAGATGGTATTACGTTAGGCGATAAAGCTCCCAAAGTGCACACTTAGACCTTTTGATCCGATTTCGACGACCTCGACCGATTCGACGCAAATCGGAGCTCCTCTGCTTGCGCCGATCAAACTTCCTTGTTCATCACAACCAGTTCAAACATTGAGTAGCCCAACCTTCACTTATTATCCCGACTCTTGCAGCTGCTGACCGTGTTACAGGCCTGTTAAAGCACCACAGATCCTGATATGACCTAATTTAACACATTCGACTTAGCTTCGATCCGATTTCACCAAAATGGGAGGTCTACATGCGCGTCCACGACTCACTCCTGCTCACATTTTCTTAATAGAACATAGCGTTAGCCACTCCCTCATTTTATAACCACACTCGGCCTCTGATCCATGAAGATTTAGCGACGTTGTAAAGACTCCCTGTGATCCTTTTCTGACACTTCCTTGGATCCTGATTTCGAACTACCTCGGATAGGATTTGCGACCAAAATGTTACGATACTCTGCCCGCTGTCTCGCGCCATTCCTCCAGCCTCACGTTTTAATGTCTCTTCTTTCGTTCATCTAATCTCTCCGAGCTCTTCGTCTTGGAACTCCGTAGTTATACGAACAGGTGATAAACCTCCAATGACCTTGACTACAGACTGACCGATTTCGCCTCTGACCTAATATTGTTGTACAAAAAGGATTGCGACCTAAAATTTCGAGAGCGTGTCTGCGCGCCGCCCTCTTCTGCATCACTGTGCACTCTCACTTTTTCACGACCTCGGGACTGACGTTTAGCGGAACGTTTAAGCTCCCGTGACCTATTGAAGCCATATTACTTGAACATCTTCGAGGACGTACCCCATCGTGGTCAGATTCCGCGCGATTATCGAAACTCAAAATGTCGATCTACATCTGCGGCGCCCGCCCTCTTGTCTTCACATCCCAAACTTCATCCGTTTTCTAGCATTCACACCGTCACGTGCCTTTCCGACCCGTCGAGACTGACTCGTGTATATATCTGACGATTTAAGCTCCAGGTCGAGCCTTCTGACCTTTGACCGATTTCGACGACTCGCAATCCGTTAGTTCGATTCCAAATGAGCGTGGCTGCGCGCCGCCCTCCTGCTCACGTGGTGCACTCGTCCTTTCTCGACATCGGCTGACCGTGTTGACGGAAACGTTAAGGCTCCAAACCTGACCATCTTGACCATTCGACGACCTTACAAACCGATTCTCGACCAAAAAGTAAGAGAGACGTCTTGCGCGCCCCCTCCTGCACTCACTCGGTACACTCGTCACTTTATCCGACTCGGCTACGTGTCTTACGGACGTTTAACGCATTCCCGTGACCTTTTGACCTAGTTAGAGCACGATTTCGACGACTCGACCGATTTCCGACCAGAAATGGGAAGCTCTCTGCGGCCGCCCTCCTGAGTCACGTGGTGCCAGCTCTCACTTTTCGACCGTCTGTAGAACCACTGACGATAGTTACGACAGATCTAAAGCCCTCCCCACGATGACCTATTTACCTAGTTGGAGCATTTTCGACGACTCGACCGATTTCGACCAACCAATGGGCACGTCGTCTGCGCATGCCCGCCTCCGCCTGACATCAGCGATAAAGTTGCCCACTCTTCTCATCCTTTGCCGACTCGGCTGACCGTGTTGACGGGAGTTTAAGCTCCCGTGGACCTTAAACCTGCTCTGAACCAAAGTTCGACACGAACTTCGACCATTTTCCAGAGCCAGACTCGATGGCAGCATCGTGCTCTGTGCCCACGCGCAGCCTCTCCACCCTGCATCAACGACATGTGTTTTAACCACTCCTCCTTTCTCGACCTGCGTTACGACCAAAACCGTGTCTACGAACGTTAAGCCCCTGACCTTTGACCTCTGACCGTTTCGAACGACACTGCAGAAATACGATTCGCACCCCAACCAAAAATTACAGAATATCACACCACGCAAAACATCAATTAGAATACCGGACGGGAGGAAGCTCTACAACTTGCGGCGCCGCACCTCCTGCTATCTCACGTGTGAACACTGAACAGTCACACTGAATTGTCATCCGACCCTACGCAGACCCTGACCTCGGTACAGAATGCCGTGGTTAGCCCCGTGACCTTTAACCCCATTTGCCCGATGTTCGCCCGCTACGATCGCAACCTATTTCGATCCAAAATGGGAGCGATCTCTGCCCCTCCACCGCCTCCCTGCATCTCCACGCCATAGTGCCAAATCGATCACTCTTTGCACCTCGGATGCTGATCCGTGTATCCGAAACGCCTTTGAAGTCTACTCATGGTAGCTGGCGCTAAAATTAAAGCAACCGATTTCACGACCATCGAGACCCACTATTTCATCCACAACCAGGCCGGATGCGTCTTCTGACGCGCGCCCATCCATGCTCACGATCCCCTTTGAGATGCCACTCGGTTGTCACTTTCCACCTTCGGATGCAGCGAAGTCTCGTGGTTTAAAAATCGATAAGTTAACTCGGACCTTGACTTGACCGATTTCGATACCGTACCCAAATCTGATTACAAGCGACCAAAGAATAAGAGGAAGCGATCTTGAGCCGCCGCCTCACGCTCAATACACGTTCATAGGCTGTGCGACAGCGTTCACTTTTTTCAGACCTCGCCCTGACTGCTCTCCGAACGTACGCTCCACTACTCTTCGACACTCGTTGACGATTTCGAGCGACCGTTATTTCATCAACACGCAATGTTCTACCCAGACATGGAAGGCGTCTCTGCGCGGACGTCCACATACACAGTATATGCAATTCATGCAGTAAAACCCGAGTGACCATCCAGTCACTTTTCCACCGTTCTGACAGTGACGTAATCGTTTAAGCTTCCCGTACTACCATGAATTTAGCCCTAGAATTGAACCATAGTTTCTCCGACCTCGACAATAAATAACGACAACAAAATGGCAGGAGAGCTCATCTGCGCGCCGCACCTCCTTGCATCCTTGAGTGCCCACCGTACACTCTGTTCCTGTACCCGGGGAAAACTGACGTGTAACGGACGCTATAAGCTCCCGTGACTGGTGACCTTTGACCATGTTCGACGACCTCGACCGATTTCGACCAAAGGAGCGTCTCTGCGCCGCACTCCCATATTTTAAACCATGCATTTCACGTGGTTGCCCAACTCGTCACTTTTTAACCGACCTCGGAACCCGACCGTGTACGGATCGACTAGCTCCCTGACCTTTGACCTATTACGACGATTTCGACGTGACCTCGAACCAACCTGAATTTCGACCAAAAATGGGATAGTGCGTCTACCTGCGCGCCGCCACTCCGATTAGTTCACGTTCGTGCACAACTCCCTCACATTTAATTCAACCCGAAACAACACTAACCCGTCATTTACGACGTGTAAGCTCCGACTGACCTTTGACTTTCATACAACACACAAATTTCGAACGACCTCGAGAAACCAGTATCGTGACCAAAAATAGACGAGCGTCTCTGCGCGCGCCCCTCTACTTGCATTACACGTAAATAGAAGCACGTGCACTACGTCTACTTATTTTCCGCCCCGGCTGACTGTTAATACGGACGTTTAAGCTCCTACCTGTGACCTTGAACCAGATTATCGACGATCCTCACGAAATTATCGACCAATGGAGAGAGATACCAAATCTGCGCGCCGACCCTCCTGACTACTCACGTTACAGTCCACCTACGTCACTGTTTTCCGAGACTTCGAAAAATATACTGACCGTGACTATTCTGGACGTTCTAAGCTCGTACAGGGCACTGCCTGTGGGTGATCATTACGACGACCTCGACCGATTGTGCGACACAAAATGGTAGGTCTTCCAGCCGCGTTTGCCTTCACTCGCATTCACGGTAGGATGCCACACGTCACTCTACCTATTCGGAGCCTCGGCGCTGACACGTTTACGGAACCCGTTAAGCTCCGGACCTCTAAAGCCTGGTTGACCGTTTCGCAACGAACCATGCGACCGAGCTAAGATCCTTTTATATCGGAGAGCGACCAACCGAAAAATGGAAGCCGTCCATACTGCGCGGCCGCCCTCCTGCATACACAGACATTCGTACCATCGTACACTTGTTCACGACCTTCTGCAAACATGGTCACTGGCCCGGTCTGGACGTGTTTACACGTGTAACTCCCGTGGACCTATTGACTCTGTTGACTATGTTCGACGACCTCGACGATTTCGACCAAATGCGGAGCGTCTCTGCGCGCCGCCCTCCTGCATCACGTTGGCCATCGTCGCTCTTTGTGCCGACTCGGTGACCGTGTTATCGGGACGTTAAGCTCCGTGACCTTTGACTTTGACCGATTTCGGGCTGACCTTCGAGTCGGGATGTGCGACCAAAATGGGAGCGTCTCTGCGCGCCTGCCCCCTGCATCACGTCGTGCCATGGTCGTTCATGGCTGGTTTTCGCGACCTCGTATTCTGACCGTGTTTGACGACGGTAAGCTCCCGACCTTGACCTTTGA
>CM068963.1:76386030-76404108 GCA_035128595.1 Eptatretus atami | reverse complement strand
TGCCCGCGCGATTAATTAGGTATATTGACAATTCGGCGATTGACCCTGTAGCGCGGGTAGAGTGTTGACTCGGCTGTGGTGTGCTTAAAACACACCCGTAGCAGGATTTCGGTGTTTGATCCGGAAAGCTGCGACTAGATTGTCCGTTCGGTGGGCGAGAGCAGCCGCCATTGGCTAGAAGCGGTCGTCCGCAAGCCGGCGGCGGGAAATCTACAACAATATGTATTATTACACACAACCGGGTTATTTTTGAGAAATGTGGGTGGGACTTCCATTACACACACATACATATATACAATATTTTATATATATATTATATATATATTATTTCCTATATTTTATATATTATTATATATATATATATATAATATATTATATATATATATATATTACACACACACCTGGTTTAATTTTGAGAGATGTGGGAGGGCTTCCGTTATACACACCACTATATATGTATATATACATACAAATATATATATATATATATATATAATATATTATTATATTCATGAAGCTGTCTCCCACGGCGGATGGACAGGACACACCTTTCAGGCAGCGTATATGTGTCTCCTTAGCATCCGTGCTAACAGGTTTTCAGCTGATGTGCAAAACAACCATCAGTCAAGTATGGAAGCCCATTGTGGTTTTCATGTTGGAATTGGGAATTTCAAAGTTATTCCTCCACTGGCAATTTTAGACTTTGGGACATGCGGTGACTAACAATTTTAAAACTGTTCATCTTGCATTTATTCACCAAGTGGAGCATTCCTGACATCAGCACCCACATTGTGTGATATTGATTGAGACTTTTGCATTTACTTTTGAGACGGAAAAATAAAGAGTAAAATCATGATTGATAAAATGCAGTCACCATCAAATGGACGTTGAACAACATACTCCATGGGAATCTGAATTAACAGATTAATTTGATCCAAGGAGTGCAGTTATGACAATGCTGGGAAAAGTTAAGTCGGTTTGATGAGTTTTTGGCGGTTATGTATGTATACGTACATTAAAGAAGTAACTTTATTTGTTTCACTTCAAACTCATTTGTTTTCAAGATCTATCCCCGTTTTGAAATCCCCCTTGGATTAAGCAGAACTAGAATTTCCACTTTGTCAGGACTGCATCTCAGGCCTTCACACTGCAGAGACCTTCCCACTGCAATATCGGGCCTGTTAAGTGCCTTCAGATACATCGAGCATTAAAAATTCAAGAGCTATCTTCAAAACAGCACTTCCGTTAGCTGCGTCTTCCAGCAAGTTCCTTTCAACTCAAAACACGCCATCATTTAGCGGACAAAGGCTTCGCATTGTATCCATGGTGCAATTTTCTCCGCGTGCTGCCCCACCTGAAAAATGTTCTTTTTGAACCTCTATTTGTTTCATTTTCATCTATTTCTATGGAAGAAATTTAATCATACAGGCAGCAAGTCGAGATCCCTACACTCCTTTTATTTTGATTTATTTAAGCGGTGTGATGTGCTCTGTAAACGAAGAGCAATGTTCGAGTGCAAGTTAAACGGAACTTCTGCGAGTGCGTCGCCTTGGGCGCGTGGATGCGCGCGTGCGTACTCGGCCATGACACATTAAGGCAACAAGCGGAGATTGACAGTGGTAAAGGTATATAATGGTGTTGTATAGACTTTGGAATAAGGATTACAGAAGTTAAAAAGAAAAACAAATAAAACTACCAATTTCGGGAAAGTGTCGTATCCATGTACCACTTAACTCTCGAGCAAAGCGGAGCGGTTGATGGCTCTGCTCATGATGGGGTTGCTCCATAGGCGTTCTGAAATTGCCAACAGCAGGATAAAACAGCAATGTTGCTCAGACGGCTTTTTAAACAGCTGGAGTCTTGAAGTGAAGCAGGTGGAAACCGCTTCCCGGGGTGCACTTTAATTCGATCGAGCTACCTGCGGATTTCCTGCAAGCTGCGAGGAATGCTATCACCTTAACCCACCACCAACTCGAGGAACGGGTGGGGGGAGGGTAATGGGGGGAGCAGATAATTACATTTTTGACTTGACGGGTTCGGTATATATATATATTGAGTTTTGTTCAAATGCTACGAAGATAACCGCTTATTGCACTGTGCTTCGTAGTTCCTTGAAAAATGCACCCTGTTGCTCTTTCTTATATAATTACTGTGTTCGAGTTGTGTTCAAGAACACAACATGATTTAACCTCCATATTTAACACTCCAATAAGACGAGGTAATCGTTCGTACCTTTTGATTTTACAAATTCACCTTTTGATTTTACAACTGGACTTATTTTATGACTTTATTAACCATGCATCCATCGGGACCATACTCTGTGCAGAGTGTTGGTGTTGCCAAAACAGACACCTTTGCTATTGGACACAATCCTGGACAGGTCGCCACTCCGACACAGTATACCAGCAAGCTGGCACTCATTTTGCCGAGCTCGGAAGGATGACAGGCAGAGTCAACCCCACCTGGTATTAATTCAACAGCCGAGTGGGGTTTGAACTCAGGATCATAGGATCCCAAGCCCACCACCCTAACCATTGAGCCAACACCAGGAATACTTTATTAACCCTTGTATACTATTTCATTCACGAGACTCCGTTAAAAAAGTAAACATTTTCAATACTTACTAATGCTAAAAGAGTGTGTATTCACCACCCAGCCGAACAAAAATGATCGATCGTTGAGTATCTGGTTGCCAAGAATATGGAAACTCGTGCAGGGAACGTAGCATCATTGTCATCCTCGTTGTTCGTCGTTTTTCTGTTTCATTGTTCACAGGTTTTGTCATGGCTCATCATTACACATTGTTGTGGATTAATAGAATACAACAGGAGGAATTTGTGACTATACTCTGTGCAGAGCGTTGGTGCTGCCTAAGCAGTCACCTTGGCTATTGGGCACAATCCTGGATGGGTCACTACTCTGACACAGGAAACCAGCATGCTCGCACTCATTTTGCCGACTAGAAGATGAAGCTGAGGTTAACCCACCTGGTATAAATTCAACAGCTGAGCAGGATTTGAACTCAGGACCCCAGGATCCAAAGCCGACCACCCTAACCATTAAGCATAAAATAAAACAGGATGGGTTGGAAAGATACCATACGCATGAATATTCAACGTTTTGCTGGTTACTTACGTAACAACCGGTTTTGCCCTACATATTTTTGTTTGCGAAATATTAACATTTGTTTACTACTTGCTGAATTCCGCTCTCCCTCCCAATCACTTGCTTAACATCCTCCCTCCCAATCACTTGCTTAATAACATTCTCCCTCCCAATCACTTGTTAAATTCCGCTCTCCTTCCCAATCATTTGTTTAATACTGTTACGAATCTGGAAACCATTTGCATTCACGCATACAGTTGACCCAAAGTTTAGTTATTTCGTTAAGTATATGTGGATAGTTAGAATCTCTCCCCTATGTCTAATGGGAATTTCATGTGTGCGCTGTGAGTTTCTTTCTAGTTAGTTTTCTACATCAATCCCCTCCACTCCTTCAGCGCCATTACGCACGTGTTCGAGGCCATGGACATAGGCGAGGGTGAGATCACCTCAGAGCCAACTCCGCCCCAGCAAGATGAATGTTCCCCTCGTCCAATCGGGGGTGAGATCACACCAGAGCTGACCCCGCCCCAGCAAGATGGAATGTTCGCCTCGTCCAATGAGCGGAGGACACCGATCGCCCGACGCCCCCCGACCAATCCGGAGGCGAGTTACCTCAGAGCGGATCCCTCCACCCGCCCGGGGGAGGGATAAGAAGGGTGGTGAGCTGTCTCAGCAGCGGTCTTTTTCGGGGTTCCTTGGTGGTCGGTGGTCGTGTTGGTGCTCGTGCGTGATGGTGGTCGTGGAGGAGGTGTTTCGTGGTGCTCATGTCGTCGATCGTCGTTCGTGGCAGCCAGGATCGTGGGCTCGTTGGATTCTGGATTCTGGGTTGTGGGTTTGAGTCCCACCGTGGTGGGTTTTGTTGGAGCGCTCGAGCTGGGGATTCCCGTCCACGGAGTCCGAGCTCCACAAGTGCGAGTCGGTAAAACCGCACGAGGCGGCCAGGTACCCGGCCAGACTCTGACCCTCAGCTCGCCTTCCATCCCGAGCTGAAGGGCCGAATAAAGACCCACGAGGTCCATTTCTTTTTGGGTGTGTGTGTCTGTCTGTGGCCAGTCTGATAAGTAGAAATTGTTTAAGTGATTGCAATTGTACATTTGCCTACATCTATATTCGTGATTAAGTTTGCTCTGTATTTCCCTCCCTATTACCTTGTAAATAAATAACTGTTAAATGTTCCAGTTCATTGTCTGTGCTTTCTTTCATTGACCCAGTATGGTTCGGGCTTGAGAATTAGGGAGGCCGATTGTGCCGTAAATTGGTATTTGGGCCGGCGCGGATTTGGTAATTTCCACTCGGTTACGCCGGATCCGAGTCGGTAACAACGACTCGGTTCGGAAAAAGCCGGCCGAGGGTGTGGCTTCCCCGGTAGCTATACCGCGTGGCTAATTAGGTAAATTGGAATCAGACAAAAAGACCCTAACCATGCGGTTGAAATATTGGCGTCCACGGTCCATTAAGCGACCCGTCGATTTCGGAGTTATCCGGAGTGACGACCTTCAATTCCGGGTGTTCGGGTGGAGACGGCCCAACTGCTCCATCTAGCGGTCGTTCCCCGCACCGAACCCGGCACCAAAACAATACCACTCTCCCTCCCAATCACTTGTTTAATACCGCTCTCCTCCCAATCACTTGCTTAATACACTCTCCCTCCAATCACTTGTTTAATACCGCTCTCCCTCCCAATCACTTGCTTAATACCTCTTCTCCTCCAATCACTTGCTTAAATACACACTCTCCCTCCCAATCACTTGCTTAATACCACTCTCCCTCCCAATCACTTGTTTAATACCGTCTCCCTTCCCAATCACTTGCTTAATACCTCTCTCCCTCCCAATCACTTGCTTAATACCACTCTCTCCCTCCCAATCACTTGCTTAATACGCTCTCCCTCCCAATCACTTGCTTAATACTGCTCTCCTTCCCAATCACTTCCTTAATACCACTCTCTCCTCCCAATCACTTGTTTAATACCGCGCTCCCTCCCAATCACTTGCTTAATACACTTTCCCTCCAATCACTTTCTTAATACCACTCTCCCTCCCAATCACTTGCTTAATTCCACTCTCCCAATCACTTGTTTAATACCGCTCTCTTCCCAATCACTTCCTTAATACCACTCTCTCCTCCCAATCACTTGTTTAATACCACGCCCCCTCCCAATCACTTTCTTAATACCACTCTCCTCCCAATCACTTTCTAATACCACTCTCCCTCCCAATCACTTGCTTAATTCCACTCTCCCTCCCAATCACTTGCTTAATACCACTTTCCTCCCAATCACTTTCTTAATACCGCTCTCCCTCCCAATCACTTGCTTAATTCCACTCTCCTCCCAATCACTTGTTTAATAGCCTCTACATCCCAATCACTTCACTTGTTTAATACCACTATCCCTCCCAATCACTTGCTTAATACCGCTCTCCCTCCCAATCACTTGTTTAATACCACGCCCCCTCCCAATCCTTTCTTAATACCACTCTCCTCCCAATCACTTTCTTAATACCACTCTCCCTCCCAATCACTTGCTTAATTCCACTCTCCTCCCAATCACTTGCTTAATACCACTTTCCCTCCCAATCACTTTCTTAATACCGCTCCTCCAATCACTTGCTTAATTCCACTCTCCCTCCCAATCACTTGTTTAATACCACTCTACATCCCAATCACTTGTTTAATACCGCTCTCCCTCCCAATCACTTGCTTCCTACCACTCCCTCCTCCCAATTCCTTGATTAATACTGCTCTCCCTCCAAATCACTTGTTTAATACCGCTCTCCTCCCAATCACTTGTTAATTCCACTCACCCTCCCAATCACTTGTTTAATACTGCTCTCCCTCCCAATCACTTGTTTAATACCACTCGACATCCCAATCACTTGTTTAATACTGCTATCCTCCCAATCACTTGTTTAATACCGCTCTCCCTCCCAATCACTTGCTTAATACCACTCTCCTTCCCAATCACTTGTTTAATACCGCTCTACATCCCAATCACTTGTTTAATACCACTCTCACATCCAATCACTTGTTTAATACCGCTATCCCTCCCAATCACTTGCTTAATACCGCTCTCCCTCCCAATCACTTGCTTCCTACCACTCCCTCCTCCCAATTCCTTGATTAATACTGCTCTCCCTCCAAATCACTTGTTTAATACCGCTCTCCCTCCCAATCACTTGTTTAATTCCACTCACCCTCCCAATCACTTGTTTAATACCACTCGACATCCCAATCACTTGTTTAATACTGCTATCCCTCCCAATCACTTGTTTAATACCGCTCTCCCTCCCAATCACTTGCTTAATACCACTCTCCTTCCCAATCACTTGTTTAATTCCGCTCTCCTTCCCAATCACTTGCTTTTACCACTCTCTCCTCCCAATTACTTGTTTAACACCGTCTCCCTCCCAATCACTTGTTTAATACCGGTCTCCCTCCCAATCACTTGTTTAATACGACTCTCCCTCCCAATCACCTTTTTAATACGCTCACCCTCCAAATCACTTGTTTAATACCGCTCTCCCTCCCAAGCACTTTAATACCTCTCTCCCTCCCAATCACTTGTTTAATACCATTCCCAATCACTTGTTTAATACCGCTCTCCCTCCCAAACACTTCCTGACTACCCCTCTTAACCCCCCCCCCCCAAACCACTTGCTTAATACCGTTCTCCTTTGCAATAATTTGCTGACTCCCCTTCCCTCCTAATCACTTAACACTGCTCACCCTCCCAATCATTTCCTGATTACTCTCCTCACCCCTAATCACTTGTTTAACACTGCTCTCCCAATCACTTGCTGACTATCCCTATACTCCTTACCCCTCCCATCACTTCCTTAATAGTGTTCCTCTTCCCCCACTTGTTTAATACAGATTCTCACCCTCCACAAACTTGCTTAAGACCTCTCCTCCCACACACACCCCCTAACCCCCACCCCCCACTACACCCATCATTTGCTGAATACCCCCTCGACCCCAAAAATCACTTGCTTAATACCACTCCTTCCCATATACCATCACCTGCTGAATACCCCCATTCTCCACCCCGCCACCCACATTTTTTTCTGAATACATTTGACATACCATGAGAAACTTTGGATGATTGCAATATACGTTTAACATCCAAAATCTGAAACTGTGATGCGTTTGCACTTCTGCAGTCTCCTCTAGTGACTTTGTAAAAGGATTGTTCCGTTTGAAATTACTGCCAAATGCACGTTGTATAAGTAGTTGTATACATGAACATGCAAAAGCAAGGATGTCACAACTTGGGGTTATGGGACCCGTGTAAACGAGACTCCGACAGGAAGGTCATACATAAAGGCGCAGAGATGGAAACGCGTTCTTTTTACCTTTTCTGCCTGCGATGACTCTTTCCCCACTACATGCCGTCATACAGTAAGGGTAGAAATCTCTGGACAAATTTGTCATGGCAGTTAAACCTCCAGGTGAATCATGTCCTTTATGTCCTGGGACCACTGTGCCATTTTTTGTTTCTGCCGGAGAGGCCAGGACAGGGCCGCGGAAAGGCGCACGCTGTCTATCGCTCCTTCTCCATGGCAAACTGTCTACACATCTGTTGCCTGCTTGAAATGTCCCGAGAGAGTTGCCTGATCTTGGTAAGGTGCAGTCGGTTATAGCCGGCAGCTGCAGTCTGCCTGGCTTCATCATCTGAGCAGTGATTAAGCAGCTGCTGCAAGTGAAAGGTTGAGAATGCAAAGGGAAAGCGGTGCAGATCTCAAAAAGAAACTGAACACTGAACATCATCGTGGTTTCAATTTGATTGCATCACTTTCCTTTATGAGCGTCACAACAATTTACAATACACAAAGAATTTGCGTGGAGATGGAAAGCAGCTTGAAAGTTCCTGCCTTGAAAACAACATTTGATTTCATTCATACACTTCAACCCTGCCAATACTTCTGAGAGTGAAATGCCACAAAGTTTGCAAGTCGGTTTTTGTGATTTAAAAACAAAAAACAAAACAGAGATTTATAACCTGGACTATCATGTATCCTTTCGAGAGGTATTAAAACTGTCATCAACGGAGAAAAGTCGATCTTCTCCTCTTCTTCTGTTTAATGGCCCCAATTATTACATCAATGATGGCACGTCTTTTTTCTGGCATGTCTTTTCTGGCATGTCTTTGGCAAACATCAATTCTGGCATGTCTTTTTGGGACTGCCTGGCCAACCCTGACTGTGACAGCAACTCACAATTTGTTTTGGGTGCCAGCGATAACTTGCCTTCCCTTCGCAAAAATCATCATAGGATCTTTTCACATCCACCACAATGACCAGTACTGGGTGCTCTGGCTTAATGCACCACACACACATCGATGTATCACTACACAAGCCAAACACCAGGGCGACAGTTTATAGCTGTGTTGAGATTCAAATTCAGGCTCGACAGTTCAAAGGCATTTGCAAGCACCTCCTATGTTATCATCCAAACAATAACCGTCTATAATATATAATATATTTATATATATATAATATATATATATATAATATATAAATATACTATATATATATATATATATTATATATATTATATATATATATATATATATATATTGTTACAGCTGTGGAAATTCGCAGAACACCATAAAGGTTCCTTAGTTCAGTTAGATCGATAAGTCTGTTTCAGTTAGATTTCCCCACCGTTGTTTAATGGGAATTATTCGTGTCACAGGGCTGTGATCCTTTGAGATAGTGTTTTTCTTTTACCATCGTTATTTTGAACCAACCACATCTCCACCACCATTACAACAACCAACATCGCTCCCCTTAACCACAACACCAACCACAACACACCTGCTCTCACAACCACACCTGCCTCTCAACAACCACGCCATCCTCACCACTCGCCAGCAACCGTCAACATCTCCACGCCACAAACATCGCCTCACCTTCGTCTCCGAAACGACGCCATCTTTGCACCAGCCGCGGCGAGTCCCCAGCGAACAGCGTCACTGCAAACCGACGCGGGAGGTTTCGTTGTGAGCGCAAGTCTGATGATTTCTACCACGTCCGCTCTGTGTGGAAGCTTCGCTCTCGGAGAATCGGATCCAGAGGGCCAGTGATTTCTACCACGTCCGCTTTCCGAGCAGAGGTCAGAGGTGAGAGGGCGGAGATCAGATCTCGTCTCACCAGCCCTATAAAAGGCCGCGCAAAGCGCCAGTTCAACGAGTCGAGTCAAGTCGGGAGTCGGGTCTGGAGAGTGTCTGTCTGGAGCGTCGAGGAGCTGCGCGGAAGTCGGGAGCCTGGCGCTTGGAGCCTTCAGTCGTGGAAGAGGGTCGGACGCCAGGAGGAGACGCGAGCTGGAGGCGCAGCCCCACTGCTCTGCCGCGCAGACCTGCGCGCTCGAGTACGGGCCGGAGAGGACTCGCCAACCAGCTCCGAACGGTCCGAGGTGATCGGCTCGTGTGACAGTCCGGGCAACGCGAGGGACGACGGGCTCTTAACGAGAGCATCAACTCGGAAAGAGCGAAGGCCCGTTCGTTCCTCTGAGGCGTTGCTGCTGGGCCCGAATCACCGGGCCGTCGGACGAGGCCTGGCCGGACCGCGGCTACGCTAGCTGCCGTGGGAAAGGAGAGTCGTGGGTCGCCCCAGCGAGGAAGTAACCTGCGCGGCTTCGTGGGGCCCTTTCGGTCACCAAGGCTCCACGTTATAAAGGTCTGCAGACCCTGTCTGACTCCCCTGTCTGTGGGGTGGTCTTTTCTTTCTTTTGAGTGCATGTTGTGGCGCCGTTTCCATAAGTAAAACTGTTAAGTGACTGTCATTAATAATAATAATATTCGGTTGTAATGCTTTTGCTTTGTCTGTATACGTGATTGCTTTTGTCTTTTGCATACGTGTATGATTATTTCATTGCCTTGCCTGCATACGTGTTGTGTGTAAATTATAAATAAATGTGCTTGTTCAAATGTACCCCGTTCGTTGCGTCTTCTCCCTATTGGAAATGCCATCTTGCATCGCGGAATACATAGCTGGGTTTTAAACACCCGTTAAAGAGAATCGGATCCGGCGAGGTCGGGCGATAATCCCCGCTCGGTTATCACTGCAGAACGGAACGGACCGCTTAAGCTGTTCGTGTCCCAAGCCGACCTGCGTCGAGGTACGGTCTCCCGGTTAGCTATCCGCGTGGGTACTTAGGTATATCGAGATTCGGCGATTGACCCTTCCTGCGCGGGTAGAAAATTGGCTAGGCCGTGGTGGGGTTGAAGACCCACCCGTGACAGGGTTTCGGCGTTGCTCCGGAAGGTCACGACTGAATTGTCCGTCTGGTGGGAGCTGCTACTATTAGTGGAAAGCGGCAGTTCGCACGCGGCGGGCGCGATTCGTAACAACATATATGTATATATATATATATATATATATATATATATATGTATATATATATTATATATATATACATATGTATACAGGTGTCCATAAAGTCTTTATATATTTATACCCCTTGATGTGCTTCGTGCAAACTAATGGTGCCCATATAGAAGTGTATAAAATGAGGCAAAAAAACTTCAATATCTACTCCTCATTTGTAATAATTTCCACAGGTTTATCTATCATTTGCTTTTGTAATACATTTTTTAAATTGTAAAGAGACTTTATGGACACCCTGTGTATCTTCTTCTTCTTGCGGATGGGAGCTTGGCTGCCTGGTAGCTATCATTTTGTTGGGGCATAATTATGAAGCTGATGCTGTGCCCCTTTTCCAGTGCACTGGTACTCATTTAGCCGACCTCGGAAGGATGACAGGCTGAGTCAACCCCACCTGGTGTTAATTCAGCGGCTGACGGGGCTTCAAGGTGAGAACCCTAAGACCCAAGCTGGCCACCCAAAGCGCTAAGCCACCACCAGGCTTGATTATATATATATATATATATATATATATAATATATATATATATATATATGTATATATACACATACAGTGGGAGAACAAGTATTTGATACACTGCCGATTTTGCAGGTTTTCCCACTTACAAAGCACACAGAGGTCTGCAATTTTTATCATAGTACACTTCAACTGTGAAAGACGAATCTAAAAAAAAAATCCTGAAAATCACATTGTATGATTTTAAATAATTAATTTGCATTTTATTGCATGAAATAAGTATTTGATACATCAGAAAAACAGAACTTAATATTTGGTACAGAAACCTTTGTTTGCAATTACAGAGATCAGATGTTTCCTGTAGTTCTTAACCAGGTTTGCACAGACTGCAGCAGGATTTGGCCAGATCTTGGCAGGCCAGATTTTGGCCCAGATTCAGATCTTCTCCAGATCCTTCAGGTTTCGGGGCTGTCGCTGGGCAACACAGACTTTCAGCTCCCTCCAAAGATTTTCTATTGGGTTCAGGTCTGGAGACTGGCTAGGCCACTCCAGGACCTTGAGATGCTCTTTACGGAGCCACTCCTTAGTTGCCCTGGCTGTGTTTCGGGTCGTTGTCATGCTGGAAGACCCAGCCACGCCCCATCTTCAATGCTCTTGTTGAGGGAAGGAGGTTGTTGGCCAAGATCTCGCGATACATGGCCCCATCCATCCTCCCCTCAATACGGTGCAGTCGTCCTGTCCCCTTTGCAGAAAAGCATCCCAAAGAATGATGTTTCCACCTCCATGCTTCACGGTTGGGATGGTGTTCTTGGGGTTGTACTCATCCTTCTTCTTCCTCCAAACACGGCGAGTGGAGTTTAAACCAAAAAGCTCTATTTTGGTCTCATCAGACCACATGACCTTCTCCCATTCCTCCTCTGGATCATCCAGATGGTCATTGGCAAACTTCAGACGGCCTGGACATGCGCTGGCTTGAGCAGAGGGACCTTGCGTGCGCTGCAGGATTTTAATCCATGACGACGTAGTGTGTTACTTATGGTTTCTTTGATACTGTGGTCCCAGCTCTCTTCAGGTCATTGACCAGGTCCTGCCGTGTAGTTCTGGGCTGATCCCTCACCTTTCTCATGATCATTGAGGCTCCACGAGGTGGAGATCTTGCATGGAGCCCCAGACCGAGGGAGATTGACTGTTATCTTGAACTTCTTCCATTTCTTAATAATTGCGCCAACAGTTGTTGCCTTCTCATCAAGCTGCTTGCCTATTTGTCCTGTAGCCCATCCCAGCCTTGTGCAAGTCTACATTTTGTCCTTGATGTCCTTAGACAGCTCTCTGGTCTTGCCCATTGTGGAGAGGTTGGAGTCTGATTGATTGAGTGTGGACAGCTGTCTTTTATGCAGATAACGAGTTCAAACAGGTGCAGTTAATACAGATAATGAGTGGAGAATGGGAGGGCTTCTTAAAGACAAAACTAACAGGTCTGTGAGAGCCGGAATTCTTACTGGTTGGTAGGTGATCAAATACTTATTTCATGCAATAAAATGCAAATTAATTATTAAAAAATCATACAATGTGATTTTCAGGATTTTTGTTTTAGATTCCGTCTTTCACAGTTGAAGTGTACCTATGATAAAAATTACAGACCTCTACGTGCTTTGTAAGTGGGAAAACCTGCAAAATCGGCAGTGTATCAAATACTTGTTCCCCACTGTATACACACACACACATATATATATATATATATATAATGGGTGCTTTTGGTGCTGGATCCAAAATGGGCTAATCTCAGTTAAGTGTTCATTAACAGAGCTTGCCTTCATTACACTGTCAAAAGCGGGAAGTTTAGTATTTCTGCAATTACTCACCTTTGGATTCTTAAATGTATGACGGATCTTGTGTAAGTTTGGGATGGTTACAGATGGGGAACAAACACGCCTGTTTCCGGAATTCCACTAGTCAATACATCTGCAGGTCATTACCCATGTAGCCCAGAGAACATAGGCCTTCAAGTTACAAATTACATTGTGCTGATTTACTGTCAGCACTTTATCAAAATATTAAATTAATACAAGATCATTAAAATTAAAATACCTGCAATTAAGAGCAGAGATCAGATGCACAGCACAGTTGGCCATTCTGTGCTCCACAATCACTCACCAAACCTAAGCAGCATTCAAAAGTTTTTACGAATGAGATGGCCTACTCACAATAGTCTCAGACACGCCAACGTTTTTCAATTTTTAATGCCGAGGTTTACGTACATAAATATACGTGTTTGTTTGTGTGTGTGTGTGTTTGTATGTATATATATATATGTACATATATACATATATATATATATATATATATGTATATATGTTGGGAAGACAATGGCAAACCATCCAGTATAACCCTTGCCAATAAACTGATTCGGCTGCACAGATGACCCTGATATACTCTGTGTAGTGTGTCTTGGAATGTTTCGAGCATCTCGTTAATAATATCACTTTTTGAACACCCCACATGCATGACACCCATCTTATTACCAAGATGGTTGATAAATGATTTGCACAAAACGTTTGCGGAACAAAGGCAGCAGCCCACAGTGGAGAAGCAAAATATATTGGTGCAGTAAAAACGAGGATTATACATGTCGTATCGACTTTAATATGCCTCTTCTGTACATGAATGCATGATGTTTTAAAGCTCCAGCTCAAAATATAAACGGGAATGCTAATGCAAGGAAGTTTATATGGCATCTAGATTCTAGACAATATGCAATTTCAATAACCAGAGGTCTCTGTTTTTTGTTTCATCGAAGTGAAAAATGACTGATTTTTAAAAAATTAAAAACTGACCATCATTCTTATCACGTTTTGAGAACATTATTTTGAGATTCTCATCCACATGAGAGAATACACATCATGTTGTTGAGGAAGATTATTGGTGTTGATGGGTTGTTAAGTTAATTCCTGTTCAAAAGTTCTGAGTTTCCCTACCTCTCGAAGAAGTAGTTTCCAGTTGTAAACACAAAGGGCAGCCTAAATCTGTGATTATGAAAGACTTTGTTCACATTTCGCAAGATTACATATTTATATGATGCAATTACACAACATGGCTTCATACTTGACCAAAAGCCCTGAAGCATTATCGACTCACTTCCTATGCATGTCAAGTTTGAAAAGCATCCAACATGTAATATATTGATGATTTAAGTTGATATGTCAAACACCTATGTAATCAATTCCCCCTCGGGTAAGCTCTGATTATTTCATGAATTGGTGGTTATTCATAGCTGTCAAGACATGCAATGTGAACAAAGAAGCAGAACATGCACTCCATTTGGCCTGACCCTTTTGTGGGGCCCTTTCTCATATCCCATCACTGTGCACCATTTTCTCAGCATATCCACCAAGGCCCACAGCACTGCATCAAATGCAGCGCACAGGGAGCCAGCCAGTCATTCCTCCATCTGCCAAATTGTGTTTGGAACGAATAAGGAGGATAAAATGTCGTAGTACATCAATTATTAAAAAGGTGGGACGGTTGCACAGTGGCGACAGTCGAGAGACGCCATGACAGCAAATCGCGCTTCTGCTTTAACCAGTCGTGATGTCTGCGGTCGGCCTTTGTTACAGGTTAAATCTAGACCTTTTTGTCATGGCAAGTCGTACTCTCCTCGGATCCGCTATATTCTCTAAGTTTTGTCGAATCACCACAGTGATCTTTTTATCAAGCTTATATTGATTAGTTCCAGTGTCAGATTCCTGCTGATTTTTAGGCATTCAAACATCCTATGCACATCTCAAATGAAACTAAAAAAATATCAAGCGAGGATAGTTAAGCACGTTTATCATCCAATTCCATTAATTTTCCAATTTGATTTGGATGAGCAAAACATCAGAATACATTGAAAAATATGAGCAATTAAATGATATAAAGTCTCAGTTTCTCATTAAAGTTTCATCCATCATATTGCAGAAAATACAACCACCTGAAGAGAAACATGTAAAGTGTAGTGCATTCACTATAAATATGGCAAAGCCAATAGTTTTTGTACTCCACAACGGAGTATCAACACCGCCATGCAGCAGCAGGTTATACCATTCAGAAAAACAATTAGAGCAGATTCTACACATTTATCAGTTAGATTGCTCGGGATGATTGTATTCATTCAACCATTAGTTCGTTCTTTTTTTTTAACAGAGCCATCTATAAATTATGTATGCCAAATGGCATCATTTTTGACCTCCCCAACCTCTGATTCACCCCTCCCTGCCTCTCCTTTATTCCCATTTCCACCTAACTTCCTTTTCCTTCTCTCCCACACTTTCCAACCATACTTTCGCTCTTGTATCCCCTTCTTCTCGTTTTTATTTTCTCACTTGAACCAGTACGCCCTCAATTCATCCCCATGTGAGCAAAATAACTCGGTGGTCCTTAAGACAAATTTAATCGAGTCACATGACGCATATATCGCTCTCATTTGATGAATTTCGATATTAAACTAATGAAATGAAAATGAATGAACAAAAAAAATTATCGCTGAAAATAGTAAATAAAGGAAAAGAGAAAAGAAAATATTGTCACATTTGACCAGTGCTGAATACAGCAAACTCTTCACTCAGCCATACAAAGTAGATTCCCATCTGGATCTATTTGGCTTTCTATTCAGCTTTTTAAATTCTATTTCTTATTTATTTTTTGTACACAAAGTCAAGGCTCGTTGAAGAGATAGAACACAATGGATCAGGATGCAACTGAACAAAAGGAACAACAGAAAGAGAGGGGAAACACCAACAACAGGGTTGGTGGACAAAATAGAAGGAGACATAGACAAATGATGGATGTGGGAAAGAATGAGAGGTCAGGGAGGATGCACGGGGTGGACAAGATGGAAACAGAAGCAAACTCTCAGTTAAGCCTGTATCTCACTGGGCTGCGACAGCTCGCGACAAAATGCGAACGGGATTCTCCAAAATGTCTGGAAACGTTCGCGGTGGTTCTCAATTTCCTCGCGTGAGTCGCAGGACGTCGCTCTGGTGTCGCTGGAATTTTGAACATGTTCAAAAAATTCGTGTGACAAATATTATCTCAAAATAGTCACAGAGTCATCGCGGTTGTCTCGAACCGGTCTCGAACCCTTCTCAGTTTAGTTTCCGTGAGTCAGAAGGTGTGACAAATGTGAGAGAACTTTGTGAGGGATTGGCGACCTATGAAACTAAATTGTGACTGATTGGAGAAAAAATCGATAATCTGTCCTGGGTCCCTGAGAGCGCGACAAAACTGCGATTCAATAGAGAATATTTTCGGAAGAAATTAATCTGAAATTTGCACAATGTATTGTCTACTCAATTTAATATATACATAGAAATCCACATGTTATCCATGCAATGTAATGTAGATAGATTCACAATAGTTCAATCCAGATATGACTAAAAAAAAAAAATAAACCAATGTCACCCGCAGGGTGACCCGTATCTTGCCAAAAGGTGACCACGTGTGACTTCTTTAAGGTCACACTGAGGTGAACAGAGCTGCTATCCACCGGAGCGACTCCTTGAGGAATATCTGCCTACGAGAGATTCCGATGAGAATCGTTCTCAGAGTAACCATGAAAAATATGTGTTTCCTCATAACGTCAAAAATGATGTCATAATGTCTCAAGCTTGACATATCTAGAAAGCACTCATCGAGGTGTTCAATTTGAGGTACTACACGATATGGTTCCTAAAACTAGAAATTTGACCTTGGGGTCAAATATGTTTGACCTCAGGCGCTAACCATGAAGGTCAAGGCAATCGCCACCAAAAACTAATCAGCTGAGCGCCAGACCATATACTACATTCCCATAAAGTTTGGAGACGATTCGATTAAAATTACTCAAAAATAAGGGTTTCGTCGACTCCCCTGATTTGCGACAAAGTGACCTTGACTTTGACCTTGACCTTCAAAATTTTATGCGCTGAAAGGGACCTCTATAGGCCTCTGATATGCGAAGTTACAAAAATTTCCAATGATAACTGTGCTCTGCAGAGTGATTTATACGTGATTACAGACAAAAAAAAAAAAAAAACATATGAAGGTCAAGGCCAATCGCCACCAAAAATTAATCAGCTGAGCGCCAGACCATGAACTATATTCCCATGAAGTTTGAAGACGATCCGATCAAAATTACTCAAAAAATAAGGGTTTCGTCGACTCCCCTGATTTGCGACAAAGTGACCTTGACCTTTGACCTTGACCTTCAAAATTTTGTGCCCTGAAAGGGACCTCTATAGGCCTCTGATATGCGAAGTTACAAAAATTTCCAATGATAACTGTGCTCTGCAGAATTTTTTATACGTGATTACAGACAAAAAAAAAAAAAAAAAAAACATACAAGCTGACTAATATATCTTGCAAAAACTTCGTTTTGGCAAGATAAAAACTCATAGTCCATATTGTAAACCAGCATTGTCTGTCTCTTTCTCTCTGTTCTGAGTAATGGCCTTCAATGCAAACTTTTCACTTTCCCATCATCCTTTCACTCCCATCATTCCTAAATCACGTCACTATTTTTACATAAATTAGGTCACACAAATATGGTCACACCCACAAGCCCTATCAAGGCAGATGAACAATTGGGTCACACACAATGTTTGTGGGTGCAACGTTGACAAGTAACAGAACACTTTGAACAATCAGGCTTGGTCAGCATTCTCCTGTAACCCACCATCCTGTTTTGCCAGGGCACAGCTCCCACACCATTGTAGTACTCAGTCAGGTACTCTCTTACTCGTTTCCCAACTGACAATATGATTGCTGGAAGGGAGAGGCCTCATATATATATATATATTATATATATATATATATATATATATATATATATATATAGTCCGATTTCTCAATTGTCACGCACAGTTGTCGTGCGACTGTTGCACGACATTTGCGCGATGGTCGCACGACCGTCGTGTGACTGTCGCGCGACAGTTGCATGTGCCAAAAAAAATCTCAGTTTTGTCATCTGAACGTCACGCGAATGTCGTGCGACATGTATGCGAACTCTAGGCGAAGTGGGACATTGGGACATTCGTGCAATATTCGTAACACATACGCAAATGTGTTTAGTATAAATTCAGTGCGATTCCAAGTGAAAATTATCGCTGTTTTATCG
>CM068963.1:76364496-76386020 GCA_035128595.1 Eptatretus atami | reverse complement strand
TCTCCAACTAGTCGCGAGCTGTCGCAGCCCAGTGAGATACAGGCTTTAGTCTCAGGTAGAAAACACTGGAAATTTGGAAAGAGGTGGGCTTGGGTGGGGGTTAATGGGGATAGAAAGGATCATGGTTTTCGATGGGGGATGATCTGAGATGGTGGTGAACAGTTGTCTTGAAGACCTGGAGGGAAGGATGAGATTTAAATAAATGTGGAAGTTGGTTCCACAGGCAGGAAAAAAGAGGAACCAAATGAGTGGAGCTTTGCTTGGAACATAGCACTCTCTTGCTTTTTGTATACATAATAATCCTTGTACACATAATAAACAGATGGACAAACAATGCTTCGGGATATAATGCATCGTATGTACCGGATTTAAAACAATTATATCATTCTAAACCTTTTTTTCCATTAAAAAATTGGGATCAGATTGGCTCAAGTCCAGTCAGGCCAAGAGGTTTCCCATTATTATTTTCACAGCCTGACTCGCATTGAGTTGGGACATTTGTGAGCTTGGACAGCCTTCAAAACCAGTATGAGTCTGGCTGAATGGATTGGGGCCACAATGGAAAGTGTCAATTTATGGTATGTCATTTGTGAGCAAAGTGTTGCTTCTTACTCCGATTTTATGTTTTAAGTGGGGAAAAGAGAGTATATTTTGCTTTGAAAGATCAATCTTTTTAATCAGATATTATTTTAATGTCTGTATTGAGAAATAGTACAGAGAAAATGTAGGACGTGGATGTTGGGAAAAGGGGGATATTATGATATGTCATAAAGGAAGAACAACTCCCAGACAAGCTGAGTTGAGAAAATCCACATTGCCGGGCCTGGCCCAGCCTATTTTGTCTCTTTGGAATATAGGTATTAGCTTCTTTCTCTACTGCTGAAAGTGAACCTGATCTCTGCAGAATATGGCACTGTACGTTGTGATGACCACTATTTCCTCTAACTCTGATCAGAGCAGGCTTGCTTTTGCCAAAGGTGTCATCAAACACCTTGAAATGCTACTTCTGTATATTGAAATTCTCTATGGCAGTGTATTCTTCTGATTGGAATAGGTTTGCTTGTCGAAGGTGTCATAAAGTTTCTCCATTTACCAAGAGTCAATTATTTCCCAAGGAAGAAGAATCCGTTATGGAATACAGTCAATCTGTGCTGGCTTGATGTTGCCGAGTGCTGGTCCACCTCAGCCTATAGGAATTCTTCATTGTGTATTTAGTTAATTATAGGGTTTAGGGGATAAATGACAGACAAACTATGTTGCATTGCAGACAGACAAACAAAAAATACATATTTATAATGGCACTCACAACCCATACAACTCCCACTCCAACCCCTCCCCCTCCCAAACATGATTAATAGTAAATATCATCATTTTAAACTTACCCTGTGCATTCACAAGCCCCAGATATGACCTTCCCATCGGTGTTATGAAGCAACTAAACCAGATACCGTGTCTCCCTCTGGGAAATCCACCTGAATGTTGGTAATGACAGCATCGTCTTTTCAATTGAAGATGTCCATTAAATGAATCACCCAACCTGCCATGTTCACATGAGGTAATCCTGCAACGTTCAAAGTGCACTCACTGACAGTGATGATCAGGAGGGTCAGGTAGAATGCTCCTGTCCACCGCACATCCACAGGCCTTGCACGGGTACACCTCATTCGGAGTTTTTGCAGTATGAGATGCAAAATATCAACTTTTTGGATGAGTTGATCAGAAAGTTTTCCAAATCTTTCGTTGTGTAGAGGCACATCCCTTTCTCCACGATTCTTTTCTAAGTATTTTGGGCTTCTTTTAGAAGCTTTGTGAGGCATTTTATATTACAATCCTTATCTGGCATTCATGATATATGTTCAGCCACCCCAATGAACCTCATTGCTAGGAGTTATTGTGCATGTGTGCCAAGCATGCTGGGCAGATTGCATCATT
Organism: Eptatretus atami; assembly: GCA_035128595.1. NCBI lineage: Eukaryota > Metazoa > Chordata > Myxini > Myxiniformes > Myxinidae > Eptatretus > Eptatretus atami. Next base: position 76,384,088 of record CM068963.1, on the reverse strand, counting down.
TTGAAAGTCCAGTATTATGAGTTCTCCTCACAGGTGTGCACTATTTGCAAAGTACCGTTGTGTTGCTGATGCTGTTACCCTGCAGGTTAATGCACAAAACAGTGTGCTATTGGTAGCTCACCTACTCTTTGTAGAAACGCCTCTGTATGATTTTAACATCTCCCAGATCATGCTAGCAGTTGGGTCCCCGGCTAAATGTCCATCTGAAGGAGGTGCACTTAACCCTGTTTGTGACTCACCAATCTGAGAGTTTACAGTCAGGTCAGGAATCATACCCAGACGAGACAACTTAAAAGTAAGTGAGTACACAAGACAGTAAACATAACCACTGTACCATCCTGTTGGACTGGTAATATAGCTCAGTAATTAGTTACAAATGGTATTCAAAAGATTATGCGAACAAGATTATCACAACAAAGAGATGGATGGATGGGTGGATTAACGCACCATGCTCTATACAGAGTGTGGGTTCTGTTGAAGCAGTTTCCTTGGTGAGGGTTCTATATATGTGCAGTATATACTGTACAGTATATGCATACATACAATATATATTTATATATACAGTGCCGATAGAAAGTCGACACCCCCCTTTGCAAATTTTCACCTTTTGTTGCCTTGAAGCCTGGAATTAAATTTCATTAAATATGACTTTTTCCACCTTTACTTACACATTTTAACCCACAATCTCCAAGTGAAAAACAAATTCGACACATTTCAGAAAATAAATTAAAAATACAAAACTAGAATTTCTTGGTTGGATAAGTGTCCATCCCCCTTATAATAGCAATTGTAAATTAGCTCAGGTGTAACCAATCACCTTCAAAATCACACACCAAGCTAATGGCCTCCACCTGTGTTAAATTGTAGTGATTCTGATTATTTCAGAATAAAATCAGCTGTTCCTGAGGTTTCCTCTGCTGGTTAGTGCATTTCACAGCAGAGACTCAACCATGGGCACCAAGGAGCTTTCAAAAGACGTCCGGGATAAAGTTGTGGAAAGGCACAGATCAGGGGATAGGTATAAAAAATATTTCAAAGGCCTTGAATATCCCTTGGAGCAGAATCAAGACAATCATTAAGAAGTTGAAGGGGTATAGTACCACCAAGACCCTGCCGAGATCAGGCTGTCCCTCCAAACTGGATGACCAAGCAAAGAGGAGACTGACCATAGAGATCACCATGAGGCCAATGGCAAATCTGAAAGAGCTACATGCCTTTATGGCAAAGACTGGTCACCGTGTGCAAGTGACAACAATATCAAAAGCACTCCATAAATCTAGCCTGCATGGTGGCATTACAAGAAGGAAGCCATTACTAAAAAAAAGCCCACCTTGAGTCAGTCCCGTTTGAGGTTCACAGAAAAAACACTCTGGAGATTTTAAAGCCATGTGGAAAAAAGTTTTGTGGTGTGACGAAACCAAGATTGAACTTTTTGGCCTAAATTCAAAATGTTACATTTGGCACAAGCCCAACACAACACATCACCCAATGAACACCATCCCTACTGTGAAGCATGGTCGTGGCAGCATCACATTATGAGGATGTTTCTCATCAGCAGGGACTGGGGCACTTGTCAGGAGGGAAGGGAATATGGATGGAGCAAAATACAGAAAAATCCGAGAGGAAAATCTGCTGCCCTCTGCAAGAAAGCTGAAATTGGGACGGAAGTTCACTTTTCATGATGACAACGACCTGAAGCACACAGCTAAGGCTACACTGGAGCGGATAAAAAACAAAAAGATAAATGTCCTTGAGTGGCCCAGTCAGAGCCCCCACCTAAATCCAATCGAAAATCTGTGGCATGACTTGAAGATTGCTGGCCATCAACGGTCCCCACTCTACTTGACTGAGCTTGAACAGTTTTATCCAACCTTATCCAACCAAGCTTGGACACTTTATCCAACCAAGATATTCTAGTTTTGTATTTTTAATTCATTTCTGAAAGTTGTAGAATTTGTTTTTCACTTGGAAGTTGTGGGTTACAATGTGTAAATAAAGGTGGAAAAGTCTGATTTGACGCAATTTAATTCCAGGCTAAAAGGCAACAAAAGGTGAAACTTTTGAAAGGGGGGGGGGGGGGTAGACTTTCTCTAAGCACTGTGTGTAATATATGTACATATATATATATATATATATATATATATATATATATATATTAAACTAAAACTCTCATCTTGTATGTACAGTATGTATGTAAGTATGTATATATTGTTGGGAATTCGCGCCCGCCGGCGTGCGGACGGCCACGTGACTCGAATGGCGGCCGCCTCGCCCACCGGACGGACAATTCTGTCGTGACCCTCTTGGAACTATCGCCAAGGAGCTAGTCACGGGTGGGGGTTTAACCGCACCACAACCAGTCCGCATTCTACCCCGCGAAATAGGGTGAATCGTCGAAAGTCGATATACCTAAGTACTCGCACGGGTAACCTACCGAGGGTTTGTACCACGCCACAGGTCGACTCCGGACACGAACCGCTTAAGTGGCCGTTCCTTGCTACAGGGATAACCGAGCGGAGTTATCGTCGACCTTGACGGTTCAGATTAATTATCGGGCGTATCACGCCCACTACGAACCCTTTACGTGAAGCAAGATGGAGATTCAACAGAGGAAAGGACGCAGCGAAACGGGGAACAATTCAACATAATGCACATTTATTTCACACACAACACAGAGAGCACACATATACAGCCATACAGTCAGAAATGCACAAAAAGCAAATGTAATACGAAAAACAATAAAGCAACGACGACGCAGAGCTACAACCGACTACGCGAACACACGGCAACACTTATACAGTTTTACTTCACAGACACGGCGCCACACACACACGTTCACACAGAACCCAAAAGAAATGGAAGTCGCGACTTCCCTGTTGGGCCGTCGAGCCCCTGCCGACGTCCGTCGACGTCGTCCCGCCTGGCCGTGACTCCGTGCCCCGGCGTGGTAGGCGAGTCCTCTCCTGCGTGCCTCGCGCCCGCACGTGTTGACCACTCGACGCCACGGACCGAGTGTTCGGCGCTATCCAGCGCGGATAGGGGGGGGGGGGGGAAACGTGGATGCCCAAAGTCGGGAGAGGGGAATGGCGGACGCTCCTTCCCGCCAGCGGGGTCCTGCAACTGCCCACCAAAGACCAGGCCAGCGGCCTCCAGGACGAGCGAGCCGGAAGACGAGAGCGAGCCAGAGCAACCACGAAGTGGGAGCATCCACCAAACAAGAGCATCGACCTCGACAAAACTGCTTCCCCCGTCTCCGACTCTATACCCCGGAGCTCCGCCTCCACTCCGCCCCCGTTTTCGGCTCCACCTCCTTCGAGAGAGTTCTGGAAGAGGGCGTTCCTCCTCCCTGGCCGCGTCACACCGCGCATCCACCAATCGGGCGCCAGCTGCCCACCCCGCTTCTGTCACACTCCTCGCGCGGGGAAAAATGGCGGGAAAAACAGGCGGGAAAACCCGCGCGCCATCGTAGCTCCTTCCTTGGCGCCCTTGTTTGCCGTTCGGTCGAAATCAAAGATAGGGAAAGAAAACGACTAACTCAAAGTGTCGCAGCCGAATGAATCACATTAATTCCCTCTAAACAACTGGTTTGGGGCTAACTATACATGCACTTCAGAAATACCTCACTACGGGACCTGAATGGTGGTTGCGAATTTCCACAGCCGTAACACTACCCCCCTTTTTACAGACTCGTCCCGAGTCGTCAAATTCTCGTGTGCCATCATGTGTAGTTCTCCCCTAGTCCGTTTTACCTTCGGATCCCTGAGTGCGACATTCATGGTATTCGTGTCCCAAAATAAATAACCTGAGGGCTGAGTAACTAACTAAACAAACTCACTCACACGGACGACTTAAATAAAATTGCCGGCGCTAAGACATACATGCCGGGGGCGCACTCATATTTACAGTACAATACATCTTAACCTTATAATTTACACTAACCATGGCCCAGGATCAATGGACTCTGCAGGGAGCAAAACAAAAGTCAAAAGAACCGGCGAACGGGCCGCCACTGCAGGCCCGTGTTGTAGCTGCCAACAGGAAGTTCTTGCAGCTTGCAAACTGTTGCTGTGATCCTGGCGCGCATGGAAATGAACAGGGGGGGGGGGGGGGCAATATGTAGAAATACCTGCGCAGACAGTAACCATCTCCGATTTTGAAAATTCTCCTAGAAAAAAAGTTATGACGTCAAAATATCTCCGCTAATGGAAATCGCCTAAAAAATTATCTCCGAAACTAGGCAAGCTTTTTGAATTCTGTTTGCGGGAATCGAACAGGGCATTAGCAGAGATGAATTACCGCACAATGATACATCACTATGATGTCATATCAATTTTTATGACGTCATTCCTATTTTTTGACATTTTTTGTTTCACAACCCAGAGTTTTCATCGGATCTTCGTGAAACTTGCCATGTATATACAGAAAGCCCACGCGCAGGCAGTAACTATCTCCGATTTTGGAAATTCTTCCTAGAAAAAAAGTTGATGTCATAATATCGCCGCTAATGGAATTCGCCTATACCATTATCTCCGAAACTAGGCAAGCTGTTTGAATTTTGTTTGCGGGAATCAAACCGGGCATTAGCATAGATAATTATTTATCGCAAACCTGATACATCACAATGACGTCATATTCTTGTTATGACGTCATCATTGAGGACGAGGATCTTAGCTCATTTGAGCTTGTTAAAATACAATGCTTTACGTAAGCAATTATATGCATTTTTTGTTTATAAATGTTTTTTGACAGAATAGAAAACTTCCTCTCATAACTGACCCTTCCCTCCTCATCCTGCCCACTGTTGTTGCAGGTCACTTTCTGCCTCATGGATGGCCGTTCACTGCTCTGGGCAGCAGGGACAGCATGGCTCAAAACCCCGACAGGAGATGCCAATGAATAATGAGGGGTGAGCAGAAGTGTCATGATGAGCCTTGAGCCCACAGCACTGAAAATGGTTCCTTGGGCTGGCATCTCATTGCAGCACTTTACTTCTGCAAACTCCCAATGTTGAATACCATCCTCTGGGAGGTTTCTATGCCAGGTCAGTGTTAGGTAATCCTTTACTGGGGTGAAATATATACAAAACAGAGATTATAGAATCTTAAATAAGAAGCTTTACTCGGGACGCTGTGTGTCTAAATAAAAAACTACTTCCATCATGCACAAATGCAGTTAAGGCAGGTTAATATTTTCATTTATACTGTTTGCATCGACTTAAATCATGCATGTACTAGGAGTATTATAGTTACAAACAACATCACGAGATAAACACATGTTGTGAATATCAAGGATCACATGGAATGCAAAGTCCAATTGACCTTCTCAGCTATCACATGCTAATTGCTGTAATCCTAAAGATATTTTATCCTTCACCTGAATCAGATCACCAATTTACGTGATACCATTTAACCTCTCATACTATGGATGCATTTGGTTAATCAGTCAAAGGAATTCCTTCATTGCAAAAGTAAACATAATTAATAGACACCATACACACTAATTTTCAAACATCCCTGGAATGGCTAATTAGCTTAATCACTCATTATGTACACATTTGGCCATTACCCACATACTTATATTTTGTACTTTTTGCTCATTCATCATGTACATCCCTTGAACCTCAGACTCGTATTCATTCTTTGTGCAGAGGAAAATATGTACAGGGCCCTCTTGATTTACGTACAGGGACCTCTTGATTTACGTACAGGGACCTCTTGATTTACGCCCAGGGACCTCTTGATTTACGTACAGGGACCTCTTGATTTATGCCATAGTTGTGTTCTTGAAATCGTCGTGTCAATGAAAAACATGTAAATTAAAACCAATTTCCCCATAAAAAAATATATATATATAATAGGTGGAGGTTCAGGGGAGTGTTGCATCAAACTTCATTTTTATTGTCCTATTTTTACTATTACAGTGGTTTATTTTATTTAAATTGTAATGTTTAAGAAAAACAATGAAAAATTGTGAAAACACGACCGTGTATTGTTGCATTTAATAAATTCTAACGACTAAAAATAGGAAAATTAAAGAAAGGGGATGTTAACACCACGTTACCTGATCCTGCTGATGTCTTGTTGCTTCTGGAAGTGTTGAGGGGAAGTAGGTGGGGGAGTAATAGACTAGGGGGATGATCTGTGTTAGATGACCTTGGCGAAGATGGTGGTGGTGTTGATGTTGACGGATGTTGAATTGGAGAGGGTATGAGATGCGGTTTAACTTTTTGACTGCTAGATGTTGAGGGCTCACTGGCATTGTCCTTAACGATAAAGTTTTCTTTTCATTTTCCTCACTCATATTATCAAATGCCTGTTCATCATAGCTACAAATCATTGTATACATCACTTTTGTAAGTAGTATAGTTTTCAAATTAGGAGCTTGGAGCGGTTTCATGCATTATATGACACGATTTTCCACGATCTACTATCACGGACTAATTAAAGAATATCATCGAAATATTATTTTGAAGAAATAACGAGTCTTATAACTAAGCCGATATACCGATTTACTTCAAGCAAGCAAGGATATGTTCCCTCCTCCATTCATACACCAGAAAATGTAAAATTTCCAAAGCATTAAACTTAACTTCTTCTCCTGTTTGGAGAATTATATTGAGTGAACACAAGATTTAGGAACGTGCCAAAATTTACTCGCTTCATTGAGCTATATGATTTAATGCATTCACTGCTGGATCTCTTGCCCTATCACCCAGAGAGACTGCCTATCCATAGCATTTGCAGATCTGTGTGTATATTTTCAGAGGTTTTGCAAGGTGCTCTCCAGGGAGTCGAAGCAAATCTGGTGAAAAACGGACATAAAAAAACCAAAAATTTTTTTTTGCGTGGACCCCGAACCAATGTACCACGTGACATGAGCAGGCAAAATAGTGGATTTTCTGCAATGTTTATTTTACGGGCATTGAACTTTGCGATGTCTGCAGGGTTGTTCTGCGTTAAACTGCAACTCTTCTGTGGATAAATTAATTCTTTGAACGAAGTAATTTTATTTCATTAACTGCTGCGTGTGTGGTAAAGACCGGCCTTATAGATGAAGGGGTCCTACATGATATGTAGTGACAGCCTGGCTGACCGTTCCTTATCAACCATTTAATTGAAGTGCTTGCATGAGTGCTTCAGTCACTTGCAGAGCACCCATTGTCGATATCAAAGTAGCCGCGTTGCATCATTCAGAGCAAATCGTTCATCTTCACTATGAATGCTTTTGCCCGCCAAGTCACCCCGAGGGAGTGGTTCACGCTCCGTCACCCCAAGGGAGTGGGTCGCGCTCCGTCACCAGAGGGAGTGGTTCGTGCTCCGTCACCCTGAGGGAGTGGTTCGCGCTCGTCACCCTGAGGGAGTGGTTCGCGCTCCGTCACCCTGAGGAGTGGTTTGCGCTCCGTCACCCTGAGAGTGGTTTGCCGCTCCGTCACCCCGCCGAGGGTGTTCGCGCTCGTCACCGAGGAGTGGATTCGCGCTCCGTCCCCGAGCGAGTGGTTCGCGCTCCGTCACACGAGGAGTGGTTCGCGCTCCGTCACCCCGAGCGAGTGGTTCGCGCCTCGTCACCGCGAGCGAGTGGTTCGCGCTCCGTCACCCCGAGCGAGTGGTCCGCGCTCCGTCACCCCGACGAGTGGTTCGCGCTCCGCCACCCGAGCGAGTGTTCGCGCTCGTCACCGAGGGAGTGGTTCGCGCTCCGTCACCCGAGCGAGTGTTCGCGCTCCGTCACCCGAGCGAGTGGTTCGGCGCTCCGTCACCCGAGCGAGTGTTCGCGCTCCGTCACCCCGAGCGAGTGGTTCGCGCTCCGTCACCGAGCGAGGGTTCGCGCTCCGTCACCCCGAGCGAGTGTGTTCGCGCTCCGTCACGAGCGAGTGTTCGCGCTCCGTCACCAGCGAGTGGTTCGCGCTCGCGTCACCCCGAGCGAGTGGTTCGCGCTCCGTCACCGAGCGAGTGTTCGCGCTCCGTCACCCGAGCGAGTGGTTCGCGCTCCGTCACCCCGAGCGAGTGTTCGCGCTCCGTCACCCCGGCGAGTGGTTCGCGCTCCGTCACCGAGCGAGTGGTTCGCGCTCCGTCACTCGAGCGAGTGGTTGCGCTCGTCACCCCGAGCGAGTGGTCGCGCTCATACCCGATGGTTGTGAAATAACACCCATTTCCGAGTTATTTTCCATATTAACGTGTTTTCTCAGTTCCCAAGCAAATTTTTTTCCCCCATCACACGCAGCTGTTTATAAAGATTATGTTTGTCAACGTCCTAGAAACATCTACATCAATGCACATTGCTTTCCAGTGAAAGATACTTGAGGTTTTGGGTTGTTGCTGATATCAGCCAAGTGTGTGTGTGGTTGTGTGTGTGTGTGTGTGTGTTAACAAAGCATATATCTCTCACTCTATTCGTCTCTCTCTCTGTCTGTTTCTGTCTCTGGACATAATGTTCAGACGGTGGTTATGTCTGGATAGGAGTTTGTCTTTGGACGTGTCTGAGCAGTGTTTGTCTCTGGCCAGCTTGGCTCCAGATGTGTCTGGGTGTTTTTTGTCCCTGGACGCCTCCGGGCGGTGTTCGTCCCTGGACGCCTCCGGGCGGTGTTCGTCCCTGGAAACGTCCAGGCAGCGCTTGTCTCTGGACACCTCCGGGCGGTGGCGGTGTTTGCCCTTGAACACGTCCGGGCAGTCTTTGTCCCTGGACTCGTCCGTGTGGCATTTGTCTCTGGAAGCATCTGGGTGGTGTTTGTCCCTGGATGCGTCCAGGTGGCGTTTGGCCCTGGCCGTGACCGGGTGGCGTTTGTCCCTGGACGCCTCTGGCTGGTGCTTGCCTCTGAATGCGTCCGGCCGGCACTTGTCTCTGGACGCGTCTGGACAGTGTTTTTCTCTGGACAGCTGGGCTCCAGACGCATCCGGGTGTTATTTATGTCCGGACAAGAGTTCGTCTCTGGACGGGAGATTTGTTTCTGGACTTATCCGGACAGAAGTTTATCTCCGGATGGGAGTTTTGTTTCCGGACTTGTCCGGACAGTAGTTTGGCTCCAGATGGGAGTTTGTCTCCAGACGCTTCCGGACGTTAGTTTGTCTTCGGATGTATCTGGGCGGTGTTTGTCTCTGGGTGGTATTTATAGTATGACCTGTAGAAAATGGATTTCAGACATTATTTTGTTTCCAACTTCACTGTTGTTCTCTGTTGAATCATTTTGATGAGACTGTATGAATCATAATTAATGCTCCACTGCACGTCTGCCTTCCCTTCCTCTCACCTTATGCTGTCTTCCCTTTCTCCACCCCTCCTCGCTCCTCTCTCTCCACTCTCTATCCGCCACCACTCTCTCCCTCTTCCTCCTCTTTTTGTCCCTCCCCCCTTTAGTTTCCCTGTCAGTGAAGTGTCGGGTGGTATTTTTTTGTGTTAAATAAATTTGTGTTGCTGACAACAAATCACTGCAACCTCAACATACGATCATCACAATGCATAATATTCGATTGCTTCCATCAAAAATAACGCAGGCAGTGTAATAAGCACAAGACCCGATCAAGGCCTGAAGTCCAATCATCTGGTTTTATCTGGGTCAGTTTTTTTTTTAAATCCCAACATAGCTCTCGACCTTTCACTGGATGAAAGAGGAGGCCATTAAAAGTTTGATCGACACTGGTTCCTGCAGGGTCCAAATGCATAAACGAACAAACAAACAAACAAGCTTTCTTCTAAATATTGTCGTGGCTTTGGGTGGTTAAGTTAATCCTCCTGACCCAATTGTGGTGGATGGGTGGTTAACACCGACCAGGACCGGATTGTCGAGCGGTTTTCCTTCAGAGGCAGACACGTGATCCTCAGAGAGTATGGCATGGGCGGGAGGGACATTGGCGGCACCGGCGGAGTGACGGAAGCACAGCACAAGGTGTTTCTACTCGAACCCGACGACAGATACACGGACACATCAACTTAAAATAAATGGGGATTTAATGAAAATAGAAATATTTACAAGCGTAATTCAAAATGTAATAATAATACATGAAGTAAATTAAGGTCTAAAGTCGAGGCTCCTCTACACACAGACTTTAATATAGACAAGGGGAAAACGAAAGTCAAGCAAATCCTTCCTTTATTCTGGTACTTAGCTTGGTCCAGAGATGGTCTCTGTTGAACTTTGCGGTGGATGCGCTTCATCCTGCGCAGGTAAGCACGCCCAAAATGGTGCTGAGCTGCTCTCTGGGCGGGAAACATATGTGAGGTAATTTGTGAGGTGATAATCTATGCCAGGGCTCACCAACCGGCGAGCGGCTTCTTCGTCAATCGCACTTGCCGATGCTGCGGCACTCTGCAGAATGGCGCCGTTCCCTTCGGTGATATACACGAGGCTTTGAGGTCCGTCTCTCACGACCAGCCAAGAGTCAATGGCCAGTGTCTTGCTCCACCACACGAGCCAATTTTCCTCAGCATGAATATGAGAATTGTGCCGTCTTCTTCATGCGTCAAAGGAAAGCCAACCACAATGCCCGATCTTGCATGCCACCTCTTAGCTCTGTCATTTCTCGACCGTGTCCCTCACACACGGAACTGAACCAACCAAACCAAAACCTCTTTCTTCTGACATCACACCCCTCAATCATCCACCTCCGAGCATGGCTTGCTGGCACGAAAACCGGGATGGGGGGTGGGGGGGGGCTCTGCCTGCTCGGCACGTTTTACTTGCAAGTTGATTATGGTTGTTGTTGGTATAAAACACACTTCTTTCATGGCTGGCTTGTAAATACAAAAACGTAGGGGAAGATCACAGGGGGGCAATTACATACTGGGGGCCTTGGCTTTAATCCCTATCTAATTACACAGCACCACCCCCCCCCCCCCCCCCCCCGTGTGGTGACAAGTAACACTTAAGCTCACAGTTTCCCCACTTAATTTACATCAAGTTGTCTCCTACACATCCGTGGACCAAGCAACTCTATACTATCCTAGCTTTCCGATGAAATTCCTCCATCTACCCCCACAACCATAACAATATATTAAATAGCAGAGTACCCACCCTCGATCTGGGTGGATCAAGTTTGCACATCACTTGCTGAAAAATGTATCATCTGTGTTTTGCAAGAAGGCTATAGATGTTTGTGTGGTGTGCGCTTGAAAGGTTCAAGATGGTCTAAAGTGTACTTTCCATTAGTAGTTGGTGTCTAAGGGGTCAAAAGGGTCTAATCTCTCAAACATGTAAAAAGGCTTGAACATGGACCACGTGGTCTGTAGCTCAAAATGGTCAAGGGTCCAAGCTGTCTTGTCTGTCTGAAGGGTGTAAGGTGTCAAAATGGTGTTCAGTTCAAAGAGGTCTTAAGGGTCTTTGAGGTCTTAAAGGGTCCTACAGGTCTTACAATCCTTTGGGGTCTTAAGGGTCTTTGCAGTCTTAAAGGGTCTTCAGGGTCTTGAATGTCTTCGGGTCTTTGGAGTCTTGCAGGTCTTTGAGGTCTTAAAGTGTTTTTAAGGTCTTCAGGGTCTTTCAAGTCTTTGGGGTCTTCGAGGTTTTTGGGGTGGAAAGGGTCTTAAGGGGTCTTGTGGATCTTTGGGGTCTAAAGGTTTTTTGGGGTCTTTGCGGTCTTAAATGGTCTTGAGGGTTGACAGGGTCTTCAAAGGTCTCAGGGGTCTCAACATTCTAAAGGGTCGAAGGGTTTAAAAGGTACCTTCCAATATTACGTAATTAATAGACGTACATGTCGTCACGGTGCAAATGACATTCAAGCAATATGTAATTAATGGACATATAGTCACATGCCTTCATGGACGGACAGTCTCGAGGGTATTAGGGTTCTCGAGGGTATTAGTGTTCCCGAGGGTATTAGTGTTCCCGAGGGTATTAGGGTTCCCGAGGGTATTAGGGTTCTCGAGAGTATTAGTGTTCTCAAGGGTCTTGGGGTTCTCAAGGCTCTTAGGGTTCTCAAGGGTGATCGAGGTCTTAAAGGGTCTTAAGAGTTTTATGGGTCTTCAGGGTCTTAAAAGGTCTTAAGGGTCATTGGGGTCGTAAGGGTCTTACTCTTTTTTTTTTGGAGGTCTTAGGGTTCTAAAGGGTTTTCGGGGTCTTCATTGTCTTGAAGGGTCTTAGTGGTCGTAAAGGTCTTGGGGATCTTTGGGGTCTATAAAGGCTGAGGTGGTGGATGAAAATACCCTTCGGACAATCCCTGAGTTTGACTTGGTCTGTGTGCCAAATGTGGTGGTTGTCAGCCCAGCGGTCTTTGCAAAAAAACGCGAGCATACAGACAGATAGGCAGACAACAAATTTTATTTATTAGACAAGCAGATATGTACGTTAAGGAATTGTTATGTGATGAATGCAATTTGATAGGATGGGAGGGCAATCAAAAAACAATGACGACAACAATCCTGTGATGAATGGAATTAATGGAAGCGAAAAACAAAAACCAGAGAGGTCATAGAACACGTTACCCTTTGCAGTGTTTAAGTATATAATTAATTGAAATAAAATAATGATTTTAAACGTCGTAAAAAAGAAAACTCCAAAAGTTTAGCGCCATTGAAGCAGTCAAGCACCTTATTTAACATGTCCAATTACAGTAAACCCTCCAATATCGCAGGGTTTAGGTTCCTGGAAAATGCCGCAATAGTTAAAACCACAGTAGTGGAAACCAAGGGCCAATGGGAAAGGGGGGATCGGTTTCTGGACTTCGAGGAAATATAGAGGAACGTCAGCAACAGCCAGAAATAAATACATCACAATTGAAATAAACATGTAATATATATATATATATATATCATGTTAATATTGAAATAAACATGTAAATAAAATAAACAAAGCAAGACTTTTACCTTTTAAATTTACTTTCAAAAACATGGTCGGGGATTTTTACAAAACAACGATGTGGGTGAGACTAAAAACATAAGGTACTACTCTGCTGTAAATAGAAAACAAAAGATTGAGCTCAGGATGTAGTGACAATACTGTTACAGTGAGTGGGGAAGGGGAAGGGGGAAAGGGGTGGGGTGGAGGTGAGAAAAATGTGGATGTAAAACTTGCGATGGCTGTTGGATCATTGGGAGCTGGTTGAAGCATTGCTAGTGGTTGTGGTGCTATCGACCCTTGTTTAAAAAGCTTGTTATGGTCGATGCTTTGTTTTAGCTTACAGGTCCATGTAAGTTTGTTTATAAGGCAGCATAGCAGACTCCAATGCCCTTTTACATTTTATGCTCCTCCCCATGAATGGATTTATTGCAAAAACCCTGTCAGCCAGGGTCTTGCTCATTTGTAACATCTCCACCAGCATCTTGGTTGTTAGAAGTTCTGGCATAATCACCTCCTCATCATCACTCTCTTCACTCAACCATACAAGATCTTCCAGATCCTTCTCCGTTAACTCCTCTTGATGGGATTGAAGGAGTTCCTCCACCTCTTCCTCTTGGATGTCCTCAAAGCCCTCTCCTCCAACATCACGTGCCACCCTCACAATCCCGTGGACTTCTTTGTCCACTGAGGCAAGGCCCTTGAGGTTGTGCACCGCCTCACTCCACAATTTCCTCCAACACGCCTTCCATGTTGCAGGCTTAATCTCTTCAAGAGATTCCTCAATGATGTTAATGCATTCAGCAATGTTGTAGCTTTTCCAGCAATCGCTGACTCAAACAAGGGTTGCTCTCCATCTGGTCCAGTAGCCTCTCGAGTGTGCAGTGAGTTTAATAGGACTTGAATGTCGCAATGAGACCTTGGTTCATCAGCTGGCAGAGGGAGGTCTTGTTGGGAGTAAGAAGATGACCTCCACATTGGGGTGTGCAAACTGCAGGCTTTCTGGATGACCTGGTGCATTGTACAAGATAAGTAAAACCTTGAATGCAAGGTTCTTCAACGCCAGGTAGTTTTCCACCTCGTGGACGAAGCAGTTCTTTTCACCAATCGGTAAACATTGTGGCAGTAACCCACGCTCTCCTGTTTGCATGCCAGAATACCGGGAGATGGCTCTTGTTCTTCCCTTTGAGGGTGCAGGAATTCAGGGATCAGAAGAGCAGCATCGGCTTTATTACTAAGTCGTCTGCTGCATTGCCACAAAGGAGAAGGGTAACTTGATCCTTAGACACCTTGAATCCTGGAGCAGATCTTTCCTTCTTGAACAGGAAGGTACAAGATGGCATTCTCTTCCAGCCTTCTCGTCGGCGTTAAAACCTGCTCCAGCATAAATCCCTTTGCCTTAATTAGTTATATGAGCTGCGGTAGACAGTTTTCCACACCATCATGGTTGTCCAATGCTGCTTCTCTGACTAATTTTACGTGATGGAGGCAAATCCTTTTTTGAATTTCTTAAACCAGCCCTTGCTGGCACGGAATGTGTCGGTAGCCATGGTTGAACTGGAGCCTTCAGCCCCGGGTGCCTCGTTGAAACATTGGTAAATCCTTAATGGTTTCTCCCATATCAAGGGTCCTCTCAAAGTCACTTTTTTCTGGGTTTGGTCCTCGATCCAAATATTAAGCGCTTTTTCCATCCTTTTAACATGAGGATTACGGGACTGGAATTAGACTTTTGCCCTTTGCGGAACGCTGGTGGCAACATTTGAATGGATATTGGACTCACTTTTACAGATATACTGCACAGTAGACTCGTTGATCCTATAATGGCAGCCCATACAGATGCTGCGCTTTCACCTCGAGCCAAACAATCAAACAACTCGATCTTTTTGCTCAATGTCATCACCTTTGTCTACCTTTTGGCACAACTACCTTTGTCCATTGCTTTACATTTGGGCGTCATTAAAAGCGGTGCACAAGAGACAACAAAAGGCTCGTATTGGGAGCCAGGTAATCATACCTGGATGGGATGGACGCAAACGATGACTCGTATTGTTCAAAAAGCACGATTGGTCGAAATGAAATACTCAGAGAACCAAATCGGAACACAATAGATTGCCAGCGATTGGTCGAAACCCACTACATTAGAACCCACGACATTGAAGGGTTTACTGTACTGCAAAACTGGAGGTTTTTGAAAGCAGTAGGATGGAAATTTGTGTTCTACAGTGTTGAAATATATAATTAAATTGAGATAAAATAAAGATTGTAAGGGTCGTATAAAAAAGTTAATTCCAGAACTTTACAGACATTGATGCAGTGTTTATTACACCGTCCTATTGAACATGTTACATTAGTTCTTCATGCCTGTCCTTTATATCGTCCTAAAAAACAGGAAGTTTCCTGTTTGGAATTATTTTCAATTTTGATTGACTGCCGGACAGGCATACAGAGGGACAGGCAGACAAAGGAAAAATATTATCTCACTCCTCTGTGCATCTGCGATTGGGACAAATTCAGAGCAAAAGTACTGCTAAACTAGAGGTTCATTTTCTGTTTCATATTCAGAATATAACATTCAATTGAATTCAAGTTGTTCCTCGATCATAAACTGATGTTTGTGGACAGACAGATGGACGGACGGACAAACAGACAGACAGACAAACGTGAACTGATTGCTTAACCCTGCTTTTCACTTGGCATGCACGGATAATAATGCCCTGACCACAAGGCATTGTTGTTGTGTTGTCAACATCAGCTGTGCTGCTGGTGAAGTTCCCCGTGCGTCAAAACAACAGAAAATCAGTGGAGGGAGAGAGCAAGGGTGAGTATTGGGGAAAGCATGAGGTGATGATGGACAATGCTCTTGGAAGGAAGGAAGGCCACAACACAAAATATATAGAATCCATTTTATATATATGAGAGAATAGAGGGTTTAGGAATGAAGGTGAGTGTTCAGATTACAATTTGGGGGGGGGGGGAACCATGTGTGGGATTCAAAATCAAGAAAACCTAAAATGCTCTCTGGATTGACTTTGGTAGATGGCGCTCGGGAGGAGCAAGGCTAAAAGTGAGGTGAGAGGAAATTGACAGTCCACTAATCCGGTAGGTGAAAAGCAGACCTTTTGAGTCATTCTCTATTATTATTATTTTTTGGGGTACAAAGTCAAGTCTCATGGAGGAGCAGAACACTGAATGGATGAGGACACAACAGAACAAAGGAACAGTAGAAAGAGAGAGAGAGAGTTGGGGGGGGGGACATCAACAGCAGAGTTGAAGGATAGAATAGAGAGAGACTTGGACAAATGAGGGAAGTGGGAAGGAAAGAGGGGTAGGGGAGGATGCATGGGGTGGACAAGAGACAGAAGTAAATTCTCAGAAGGAAAAACTGGAAATTTCTAAGGAGGTTGACTGGGAGTTAACAGGGGTAGAAAATATTTGGCTTTGGATGAGGGGGTGGTGAACAGCTGCCTTGAAGACATGAAGGGAAGAATGAGATTGAAGAGAATGTGGAAGTTGGTTCCACCAGGTGGGGGGAAAAAAAGAGGAACAAATAAGTGGAAGTGAGCAGTGATTCTGAATTTTGAGGGTTTCACTATACGGGGGTTTGATGGTGGACTGCATGTACCCCACAGAAACCTAGGGGAGACAAAACATGGAAAGAGCAGATGGTGCAAGACTACAAAGGAGGCGGTAGAAAACAGAGACACCACCAACCTGTCTGTGATGGGAAAGTGATAGGCCCATGGACTTCGCTTTAACATGGGAGATTCCAATGATTTTGAAGGCCTTGGTTTCCACGGCGTCAAGCCAAGCAAGTTGTGAGGCAGGGGAGCCATCCCAGAGGGGAGAGAAATACTCCATCAAGCTGTGGATGGATGAAGGCTTTGTAAGTGGATAGGAGTTCAGGTGTGCTAAAGAAGGACCATGCATGACAGAGGATGCCAAGTTGGTGACTGGCTTTGGAGGCCAACTCTGAAATGTGGTTTTGAAGGTCTAAGGGGTCAAAAGGGTCTAATCAAAGGGTTGCTCAGAGGGAGAACAAATGGCTCAGAGGGAAGAATGCAACTGCAGAATGGGGAAGTTGGTTCCACAGGCGAGAGAAAAGAGGAACAAATAATGAGTGGAGCTAAGCAGTGAGCCTGGGTTTTGGGAGTTTATCAAGAAGAGGGTTACTGGTGGAGCATATGTACCCTGCAGGAGCTTTGGAGAGACAGAGCCAGGAGGTGGCAGAGGATGCAACACCAATTTTTACTCTGTGCTTTGAGTTGTTTTTACAGTCTTAACACTGTTTTTCGTAAACACGGTGTTAAGATAATGATTTTCCCGAGCAGTGTCCAACATCATTCCATCCTTTAGTAGTGAAGGTATGGAAGTGGAATGCGTACTGCAGACAGACTTTATAAGCTACCACCAGATTTAGGAGAATGGTGACAGACTTGAGAGACATGTTTGCTCATTGTCATGTGATCTATAAATGCCCAATCTACTCAGCCATATTATTATATTCACTACATACATATTGGTTGGCCTGTTATTGTTCCTGTCTCAATCTCTGGCTAATGATGGAGGTGAACCCAGGTTCAAAATCTGTTTACCATATGTGTTGTCCATTATCTGCTGATATCCTTGTATTTTACACAAAAGTACACCATCTACTAATGTCTTTGTTCTGCCTATGATTTATGTATAAGCCTGTGATTTAGATCACTCTAGATACTGGAAAGGCAATGGCAAACCACCTAGTATAGCCCTTGCGAAGAAACTGCTTCGGAAACACCAACGCTGTATACTATTATTTTGTATGTAGCCTGTGGTGGCTGGTTGCATCAGTGCTGCTGATGCAGTGCCCGGTTTCTAGTAATCTGGTTCTCATTTTGCCGACCTCGGAAGGATGACAGGCTGAGTCAACCCACCTGGTGTTGTTTAACGGCCAACAGGGGTTCAAACTCAAGACCCTAAGATCTTAAGGCAGCCACCTTAACTGTTAAGCCAACACCAGGCTTTGCCACTCTGTAAAGAAAATGGTACATCAAAATCAAAAGATATAACTTGAAAACCAACATCTCCTGCAATGAACTCACATGATAAAGTTTTTTTTTTCTTTTTTAAAATACCTGCTTCAAATCAATTTTTGACAGATACGAACAAGTCCCCAAAATTGCTTATGTTGAACTATTTTTTGCATACGATTCTCTTCGAGGACTTCCCACTGACATTGTAGAAAGAATATTTGCTTTTAATTTCTGTAAGAGAGCTTCCTTAAGGCTTCTTTGCATCTTTATCTAATGTTGGTTGTGAGCTTCGCAGTAATATGTTTTTACAGATATGCAATACATTATGCATGATGGAATTACGCTGCTTGTGACATGAATGAAACACCGAGCAAATGCAAAATGACATGCAAACTGGAATGTCTGCTTTGTCAAATTGTGCTTTTGACTTTTTGTTTGAATTAACATCGTCTCTCTCCCTCTCGAAGCACAAGGCTGCAGGGTCACGGCATGCCAAGTACTCTAATTTAAAAAAAACTTGAACCAATTGATACAATTTGCTAAATTTCAAATTAAAATATCTGTACCAATATTTTAACCACAGGTAATGGCAGGATTTTTTTTTCCATATTTGAGACTAATGCAATGTTTTTTTTTTATCAAAATGCGATTGTTTTTGATATATTCCTTCTCTGATTCTGATTTTGCGGAACCATTCTCTTTACTGAGCGTCGGTGCTACCAAAGCAGTTTCTTGGCAAGGGTTATATTGAGTGGTTTGCCTTTGCCTTCCTAGCATTATTTGTCCATTTGCATCCTTTTAAATGCTGAGCATCAACCAAGGAAGCAGCATGTAGCATTTTTGAAGTCTTTGGTATGACTCAGCCAGGGTTTGAACCACCAACCTCCCAGACTCAGAGTGAACGCTCTAACCGTTGCGACACCGAGTCTGATTGGTTTTCAAGTTAGGAGGTTATCAAGTTTAATTGATGTGCAAACTATTTTTGTGTCATCAATGATTTTAGTTACATTTACTTATACTGTACGTACAAGGGGTGGGTGATAATGTCGCAGATTCACAGTAGAAAAATACAATATTGTGCCATCAATTTATAGAGTGGGGTGTTGGGGGGATTGAGGGCTAAATAGAAAATTCTAATTGTGAAAATGAAGAAGGGTGGGGGTGGTGGGGAGAGGGTGGTAGGAGATAAATTGGAGAGTCGGGTAGTGTGAAAAGAGTAAAGGTAGAGCGGTAAGAAGATTGGTAGGACATCGCAGTATTCTTCTTTCATTTGCAGCAGATGGCTGTGGTAACATCATGTGCTCGGGATGTGGCCGTGCTGCTAATGCAGTGTCCTGTGCAGGTTATAGCAGGAATTTGGAATTTGTTCACAGTGCCAGCAACAGCTCGCCTACTCTTCGTGTTGAAGGACACCATGGGTGGGGGGGGCTTTAATGTCCACTAACTAATGCGAGCAGACAGGACACCTTGTTTAACATAGATGTTGGGGGCAGCACACGCATTGATGCTTTGCTCTGCCTGCAAAACTCCAGGATTGCAGTTTATAGTGGGGCTGAGATTCCAACCCAGGCTCAATAGCTCAGAGGATTAAATGTGCATACCTCCAGGGTATCCTGCCAACCCACCATAGGAGTGATGAAATTGAAGTTAAAGTCTACCAAATAATGGTGGTGAAACCTTGGAGGGACAGATCCAAGCCTCTCTTGGCTCTGTCCCTCCCAGGTCTCTGCACAGTGCACACAAACTGCCAGTAATCATCATCTTGTTAAACACCCAAAGCCCAGGCTCTCTTCTCACCTCCACTCATTTGTTCCTCTTTTCTCTCA
>CM068963.1:76339354-76363518 GCA_035128595.1 Eptatretus atami | reverse complement strand
ATAAGCTGACTCCAATGATAATTGAGGTAACACCGGTCAACGAGGGTGGAAGGAGATTAAGGATTCGTCACTCCTTGGGTGTCATTTCCCTGGTTTCTGTGTATGATCCGACTGAGGTGAGTGATCTCACCGTGAAGGACACATTCTATGCACACTGTTCGAGTTTGTGGTTGATCAGTGCCCAGGCGAAAACACTTCTCGTCTTGGGGGATTTCAATGCATCGACTGGAACTGATAGGAATGGTTATGAGATGTGTGTTGGTCCCCATGGGTCTGGAACTGTGAACCAGAATAGCATTAGTTCCTTGACTTTGCAAGAAGTCATGGACTTATGTGGCTGGTTCATGATTACAGCACCCACAAGCTAATCGCTGAACTTGGTATTCCAACGCTGGCGGTGTGACAAGGAGATTGACCGGTGGTCATTGATGGTCGCTGGAGGATGATCCAGAAATGCAGGGACTACCGGAGTGCTCAGTTCCTCAATACTGACCACAGGCTTGTTGTAGCAACTCTTAGTTGCAGCTTAACTCTGGAGAATGGTTCCAAGGCTGGATGTTGACAAGCTCAACAATGAGGGAGTGGTTGCGAACAGGCTGATGGAGATTTGGAGGGTCTGGGTGCTTTGGAGAATCCTGGAGGATGATCCACAACTGCAGGGTCTACCGCAGTGCTCAGTTCCTCATTACTGACCACAGGCTTGTTGTAGCAACTCTGAAGTTGCAGCTTAACTCTGGGAGAATGGTTCCAAGGCTGGATGTTGACAAGCTCAAGGATGAGAGGGTAGCTGAGGAGTTTGCGAACAGGCTGAGTGGAGATTTGGAGGGTCTGGGTGCTTTGGGGAATCCTGAAGAGTTGTGGAGTGCCTTCAAGACCACCGTCCTTGATGTTGCCGGTGGATGTCTTGGAACTCAACGGAGCGTGAAGAAGAATTTTGTCTCACAAGCGACACTGGATAACATTGACCAGAGTCGCAAGGCCAGGCTTAATGGCAGAGATTAGCTGTTCAGGGAGCTGAGGCATAAAACTGTACATGCGCTCAGGGTGGAAAAGGAGGCCTTTGTACGAGGAATCCGTGAGGGGTAGAGCATCACCCGTGGTCAAGTGATTCTCCTCCTTCTTGCAGGGGAATTCACGCATTGCGTTCCTCTAAGCCTGTCCCTCGGTGTACTGCCGTTAGAGCGTAGGGTGGTTTGCTCTTGACAGAGGAGTCAAAGTGAAGGCCTGCTGGGCCAGTTACTTTCAGAGGCTGTACCAGGCTGGTCTACCAGCTGTCGAGTTGGATGTCCATGGTGTTACTATCCCTATTGCTGACCCTCCAATCAACTGTGATCCACCGTTGTTTGTGGAAATATAGGCTGCGGTGAATCGGTTGAAATGGGGGTAAAGCTCCTGGGATCTGTGACATCCATGCTGAACTTCTCAAGGCTGGTGGGAATGCTGTGCTCGTATTGTTGCATGCAGTTCTGTGTGCTCTGCCTGGAACATGGGCATCATCCCGTCCCTTTCTGGAAAGGGAAGGGTGATCGCCAGGACTGCAACAACTACTGAGGAGTGACGCTGCTCTCAGTGCCAGGCAAGGTCTTTGCTCGGACAATTCTTGATCGGGTTTGTCACCATCTGCTTGAGCACCAGCATCCAGAGTAGTCAGGCTTAACACCAAAGAGGTCAACGATTCTTTGGTTGTCCTCTTCTTGCTCTTCGAGTCCTCACCGAACACAGACGAGAGTTTAGGCGGGGGCTGCTTGCAACCTTTATTGATCTCTACGAAGCTTTCTATTCAGTGAATCGGGATGCTCTCTGCAGGATTCTTGGTCTTCGTGGGGTGCCACCAAATCTGATCAATCTGATGTCTAAACTATATTCTGGCACTGAGAGTGCTGTGAGATGCGGTGGTACCATCACTGACTTCTTTTCAGTTTGTACTGGAGTTTGTCAGTGGTGTTTACTGGCCCCCACACTTGTCAGCATTTGTATGGACTGGATTCTGGGGAGGATGTCGGAGAGATCAAGCTGTGGTGCGTCCTTTGGGGAATGTCAAGATCTCTGACCTTGATTTTGCAGATGATGGAGTCATCTTTGTGGAGACTCTATATATCATTTTGGGGGCCTCAAGATGCTGAGTGAGGAGTCTGAGCCACTGGGATTATGGGTTTCCTGGGTCAAAACTAATATCCAGGCTTTCAATGACATCTTGGATGCTGCTATCTTGTCTGTACCTATTTGTGGTAAGGATGTTGAGGTCACAGAGAGATTCACTTTCCTTGGCAGTGATATTCTTGTCTCTGCTGGCTGTGAGCCAGAGGTCAATAGACGTCTGGGTAGCGCCTGGGGAGTTATGGACTCACTGGATCATGGGGTCTGGTGCTGCCACTGCCTGTGCAGGAGGACGATAGTCCGAGTCTTCAGGTCCTTAATGCTTCCAGTCTTGCTCGACGGATGCGAGACTTGGACTCTGACCAAGGACCTGAGATGAAGACTTAATTCCTTGGGTAACAGGTCTCTTCGGAGAATCCTTGGTGAATGCTGGTCGGACTTTGTGTCCAACGAGCGGTTGCTGAGAGAGACTCAAATTAGATCTGTTGCATGCATAATCCATGAGCATCAGCTGCGGCTGTATGGACATGTGGCTCGTGTTTCTGACGCTGATCCTGCTCATCAGATTCTCTCAGCGAGGGAGTTTCGTGAGTGGAGGAGGACAACTGGTCGACCACGTGACTTGGTTGCAGCAGGTTGGTCATCATTTCAAGGAGATGGGGATGAGTCAGTCATCTGCCTGGGGGATGGCCAGACAGAGGACCCTGGATTACCGGCGGAAAGTGGACGCAGCGAAGTGCTGCTCTGGCACATGCCCCCATACCTGACCTGATGTCACGGTCACACACCCAACATGACCACCATGTTTCGTCCGATCCATCCACAACTTTTTGAGATATCGTGCTATTTATCGGTTTCGTCCAATACTCTAAAGTTGAAGAATCACTTAAAAAATTATCAGATCCCGTTCCAGATCCGCATCTTCACCAAAATCGAAACAGTACAGTTATTTCTTGTCATACACCCAACGTGTCCACCAAGTTTTATCCGAATCCATCCACAACATTTAGAGATGCTGTGCTATGTTTTTGTTTCGCCCTTTCTCTCAATGGTGAAGAATCACTGAAAAAATTATCACATCCAGATCCGGATCTAGATCTTCACCAAAATCTAATCATTTCGTCCTTGTTACACACCCAACCTATCGACGAAATTTCATCCGGATCTATCCACGACTTTTTGAGATATCCTGCACACAAGCAGACAGAAAGGGGTGAAAACATAACCTCCTTCACCTTCGGTGTCGGAGGTAAAAAGATATAATGATTTTGCAACATACTCTATTTTTCACTCAGCATAATAGTTTTTGAGAACAGTTTTTGAACCCAAAGTTCTTGACTCACAATAAACCAGCATGACAGACATTACGAGGTGCAACCAAGCAACATCATTGTGCTCCGTGCCAATGTGGCATTATCACACATCTCTGCATTAAGGATATTCACACATACATTGGAGTAAAATGCTTTCCAGGATATGGGAAATGAAAATATCTTGTCAATTTCTCACCCACTTGCTTCTCATATTTTTCTTAATGTTAGATCAACGTGAATATATATATGCCCAATCATTAGTAGTACAGTACAGTGAAGTATCATCAAATACATCCGACACTTTTATAAAATGAAACTTGTCATAATATTAAGGTCAGGCCTTTTGAAAAGACAATAGTAGTAACTTAAAAGCAGCATAGTCCAAAATGAATTGACACTTTACTCCATCAATAAATAATATGTGGTGAAAAGAAAACGGTATTGAACGAGAACGGTACTTGATTGAGCGCATACCTCCGCCAGGTTGAACAATTTACGTTTTGTATCCCACTGATAGGCCGGATCTCCAAAATCTAATCAGCTCGTTCTTGTCACCTACCCAACGCATCCACTAGGTTTCGTCTGAATCCATCGATAACTTTTTGAAATATCATGCTGTATATCGTTTAAATGCCTGGTGTTGGCTTAGTGGTTAGGAGGTGGGCTTGGGACCCTAGGGTCCTGAGTTCAAATCCCACTTGGATGTTGAATTAATACCAGGTGGGGTTAACTCTGCCTGTCATCTTTCTGAGGTCGGCAAAATGAGTACCAGCTTGCTGGTATCCTGTGTTGGAGTGGTGACCTGTCCAGGATTGTGCCCAATAGCTAAGGAGACTGCTGAGACAGCACCAATGCTCTGCACAGAGTGTGGTCCCAATGGATGGATGGTTGGATATTGTTTAAAGCCCTATCACTCAATGGTGAAGAATCACCGACTAAATAAATAAAAATCCTTGTATCCAGATCTGGATTCATATCTTTACCGGAATCAAATCGATTTGTCCTTGTCATACACTTAACCTGTCCACCAAGTTTTGTCTGAATATCATGTTATCTACCGTTTTTGGCCTGATCTCTCAATGGTGAGATTCACTTGAACAATTCTCGTATCTGGATCTTCACCAAAATCTAAGCATTTTGTCCTCGTCACACATCCACCTACAACCTTTTGATATATCCTGTTCACAGACAGACAGGGGTGAACACATAACCTTCACCCACCTTCGGTGGCGGAGGTACAGTGGCCTGCAAAAGTATTCACCTGACTCCAATTTTTCACGTTTTGATGCCATCTGAGCTTATTCTATGATACTTTCAAATCAAACTTAATATATAGAGTCTTCACGAACTACTCCACAGCAATAAAGTGAAAAAAATGCAGATAAAATGTGAATAAGTTTGAGTAACAAGAGAAAATCAGATGATTCTCAGTTGTATAAGTATTCAAACCTTTGCCTAATTAACCCTAAATCATTTCAGGAGTAAATTATTTGTTTGAAATGTTACAAAATAAGTGTAATAGGTTTCACCAGGATGTAATCGGTGGATTAACTGAAACGATTAAGCTCCTCCGCTTATCGAAGGAGGTTTAAGGTGCAACTCACTTGGTCAACCAACAAGGCAAACATGAAGACCAAGGATCTTTCCAAAGAAGTCAGATGTAAAGTGGTGGAGGAACCCTGATCAGGACAGGGTTATAAGAAGATTTCAAAGTCCCTCATTATCCTTTTCAGTACGGTGAAATCCATCATGAAGAAGTGGAAGACCTATCATACCACCCAGACTACTCAGATGAGTTCGCCCATTAACACTCGGCAGCCGAGTAAGTAGGAAACTGGTTTGGGATGTCACTGTAAATCCAACACTGACTTTGAATGATTTGCAAGGCTCTATGTCTGAGATGGGGGGGTCATTGTCCATCAATCCAAAATCTCCTGTCCCCTTCACAAAGATGGCCTCTATGGACAGGTGGCATGAAAGAAGCCATTACTGAAAAAGACACATCAATATGCTCGTTATGGAGTTTTCGAAAAATCATCTTGATGATACTGCAGGCATGTGGAGAAACATTTTGTGGTCAGACAAAACAAAAATTTGAAAATGTTAGTCTAAATTGAAAAGGTGCTTCCAGCAATTACTGACCTAAGGGGCTGAACACCTTTTGAACCAGTGAATTTTGATTTGTACATGTGTTTTGCAGGTATTCCTGACATGTAACCTCCTTCAACTATAACAGTGTTTTGTTCAATCTCTTCAGTTATGAGTAAAAAAAGTTCATTTGGAAAAATATTTCTACATCATTCGTAATTCATTGAAACGTGGAATTATTGGGACGGGGTTGAAAACTTCTGCAGGCCACTGTAACTAGAGAGGTAATAGAACACTTTATGCTGCACAGTCTTGATAAAAAGGAAATGGGAATGGCCTTTTAAACTCTTACTTTGCATTTTACACCAAACAAACAGTGCTTGGTGCCACCATATTTGTCTGAATGCTGAATCTCATTGTTACTCTGTCCTCAATGCATGAGATGGCATAAATATTTTTCCAAGTAATGCTAAATGGAAGGTTTCTGAGAGTGCCAAGAAAGCGTATTTGTGCTCTACAGTGTTCACGTATCAAAATCAAATGAAATAAAATGAAGACTTTCAGCCTCTTTTTTTCATGCAAAAACAAATCAACTTTTTTTGGAAGTTTACTGATGTTGATGCACCGTCTTTCACACCACCTTATTTAAAAGTTAAATTAGTTCTTCATGCCTATTCTGGGCTGGCAGGATGGCCAAGAGGTATGCACACTCGTCTCAAAACTGTCTAGTCTGGGTTTGAATCACGACCCAGCCTTAAACTGTCATCTCGGTGTTTCACAGGCGGGGTGATGATTCATCAGTGTGTGTGCCATCCCTTGGATGGACGTTAAATGGGGATCTCATCTGCCAGCATTCATTGGTGGACATTAAAAACCCCATGGTGTTCTTTGCGAAGAGTAGGTGAGCTACGTCGGGCACCATAGCCAAATTCCCAATTCCTGTCCGAACCAGCAGAGGGCACTGCATCAGTGGCACAGCTGCACCCTCAACCAATGATTCAACCCTGCAGCCTTGTGCTGCATACGAACGAAGAAGAAGTGAGTGCCTTGTTGTTTGTGTCCTTTGTGACGTCCATATAAACAGTAAGTCTCCTGTTTGGAATAATTTTATGTTTTGTTTGACTGTCAGACATGGAGACAGAGTAAAAAAAATTACCTTACTCCTCTCTGTGCATGCGTGATCAGGAGATTCCGTATAATTTGCCAATTTCAGAGCAAAAGTAGTGCTAAACTTCAGGTTCATGTTCCCATTTATATTTGACAATATTCAAAATATATAATTCCATTCAAATTTTGTAGTTCCTCGATCATAAACTGACATCTGCAGACAGACAAAGTGAACCAATTGCTTAACCCCGTTTTTCAATTCACGCACGGTCATAATACAATGAAGCTAGTCGTATCCTCATTTGCCAATTGTGCACTTAAAGTAGAACATCAGCGTATGGAAGAAGATTCACCTTACTTGCCATAAAAAAAAACAGTCATTAAACTAATTCACACATGCATGTCTTTCATTTAATTGTGTTGCAATGTACCTTTTCTATAGTTTCAGAAAAGTAGTATATCTTGGAGTTTCAGTCCGATAGAACGAACCCTGAAACATCAGGTTGACGAAAGGTTGCCATAACCAGAAGCTCAATCACACCCTATGGTAGGTAGCCTCTGAAATAGCTCTCCATTAAATCTTGGGACCTAACTCAAAACAGATTTGCAGCTCTGGAAACTATAACCATAAGCTTGAATTTAATTTGACAGAGCTGAGCTGTTGCAATAAATATTATTTCAGACTCTATTTAGCTTCATGCAAAAAGACACAGGAAGTCTAATATGTGTGAGCAATTTTGATGATGTATAAGGATGTGTATGGAGGCAATAGTTGTTGGGAAGGATGTGTGGCATGTTCAAAATGTAATGGACTAAATAGAATGAAATCCATTGGGATCAGATATGCTGAACGTAATAGTGAGGCGACATGCATATACCTCCCACAAAGACGCGAGAGACATCATGCATTCCTTATACCTGACAGTGCTCTTTATTTAGTGCCAGCGGAATATTAAAAAAGCTGTTTGCGTCATCTACGTGCCCAGTGAACCTGCACTGGAACTGGAAAATTGTCCTATTTCGACTGAATTTTCGATCCCACGAGCAGGTTCTGGTTTATTTTGCCTTTTGTGTTGAGCGTCCTTAACTCCATAGTGTCTTCTATGACATAACAGTGCGTGGCTCTGTTGTTCACAAATCTAAAATCCGACAAGATCTGAGTGAAAAGCAGTGGCGTGTAATGATCCTCGTTCTCTACAGTCAGTGCATCTCCAGCAAAGTTCACGAGGTCAAAACGTTGCTGCCGAGAAATGGCAATTATGAGCCACCAGGGTAAAAATAAAACGAGCGGCACTGTGCGTTTGTGGTCATCATTACAGTCAAATAAGGTACGTTTTAACAGCATGTTTCCCCTGAAGAACCGAGCTATCTACGCTTGGGAAATCTCTGGATCCATTTTTGATGGGCATTTTATGTAGGAGCAGAAGCAATATGGAATGATCAGCAATTTTTGCCTCTCGGGTAGAGGATGGTCAGAACGTGATACAAAGATCTCCATCGACCAGTAGCAAGCACAATTCTAAATTAGTACTTGGCGGTGGTTGCATGGGTTAAAGAAGTTAAATAATTAATAGTGGGCGATATTTTCAAACTTTTTTGTTTGTGTGTATACTGGACTGAGGCAATTAAGTTTGTCTCAGAAGTAGCATCATTTTGGGAGGGTTTGTGGAGGGTGGGGGGGGGAGTGCAAATAATCTGTGGATGCAATGCCCCCTTTGTAGTTTAAGCCAGGAGGTTACAAGGTCAGTGACATAATGGTTAGAACGTCCGCTCTTACTCTGGGAGGTCAGTGATTCGATTCTGACCCTGGCAGTATCATAACAATAACTTTAAGAAGAGTATGTGCTGCTTCCTTGTTTGATGCCCAGAATTTAAAAAGATAGAGTATGGACAAATCCCCATATGTTGGCATCCATTGGGGAGGAGGAAATTCCTCCTCAATTGCTCTGCTGATTGCGGAAAGAAAAGTGACATCATAAATATGACATCGCTGGTATCCACAGTGCTCCAGGAAGTTACATCATTTCCTCCAAAATCAGCGACTGTGTTTGTCTGAAGTCAAGTCCGGTATTGTCGTGTGTATTTATTTGCATGTGTGCATGACTTGTGTTGCAGATGCTCCAAGAGTGTTGGACCATATACAATTTAATTTGAAAAGTTGGGATTTAAAGTGGACAAACTAATGCTCGCATGCATCTGAAGGATGGTGAACTCATTGATTCCACATCCTGCCTGTGAAACACCAATCTGGTAGCTTATAGTTGAGTCAAGAACTGAACCTGCTGGACTGGTCAGGTCAGAGGTAATTATGTTGCAGGAGGGAGGTACATTCAAGATCAAGGTGGAACTGACAGTGGAAGAAACATCAAGGGAATTATCGAAGAGGAAAAGAGGAGAGGGAGTAATCAAGGAAACACTAAAACTAGCAAGTATAATAGTTGGGTTATGAAAGGTTAATGGGGTTAATAAAGATCATAGGTCAGATTTGGGGATGACTAAATAGTGGTACACTGCATGCTTGAAGCTCTGGAGGGAAGAGTGAGGAAGAACAACCTCTGGAAGGTGGTTCCATAGAGGGGAGAAGTTAGGAGTATAAGAGTTGAGGTGTGTAGTCAGCCTGGATTTTAGAAGCCTAAGCAAGTGAGGCTTACTGGTCGAACAAGTGTATCCTGGAGTAGATGGGGAGGGTAAAAGGATGGACAGAGCAAAGGAAGGAATGTCGGAAAATAGACGCAAGAAAGTGAAGAGACCACCGACTTGCCTGCAATGTGTGAGCAGCAGACCTTGCGCTACAGCCTCAATGCAGGAGATTCCAATAATTTTGAGAGCTTTAGATTCTACAGAATTCGGAAGAGACAGATGTGATGCTGGGGAAGCAGCCCTTTGAGGAGAACACTCATGCTCCATTGAGCAATGGATAAAGGCGTTGTAGACTTTGAGTGGCTATGATTATCCAAGGAAAGACTTGGATCGATGGAGGATGCCCATTCTGCAGCTGTCTTTGGAGGTCAGCTTTGCGATGTGATCAACTCAGGAAAGATCATGGTTGATGGAGGCCGAGAAGTTCAAGAGACTGAACCTCTTCCAATGGCTGACCATGAAAATAGACACGGAGATTAGTTTGACGATCCTTCTGGAGTAACAGGGTGAAATTATTTTTCAGTATTGAAGGAAATGTTCCATTTCTCAGATGAACATCTAATCAATTCCAGATCATCAGAAAGAGACGCAGTTGATTTCTGAGCAGAAGGATGCAGGTATTGCATGACACAATGTGAAGTCATCTGCAAAAGGGAAGAGAGGGTTTTCCAGATCATTGGAAAGGTTATTCACTTTATATGGATGAGGAACAAGATTGGGCTCAAAACAATGCCTTAGGGAACTCCAGCTTCCACTGGGAGAGGAGGGAGAGGGTTATATTCACAGCAACATGTTGACTGTGTGAGTGGAGAAAGTCAGAAATCCAGGAATGAAGGTGGCCTTCCATGACTTTTGACCTTAGAAGTCCTTTTATTATCACAAATTATTATTATTTTTTACATATTTACACCAACCATTGGCACACAAGTACAATATAGCAAGCAGACTTGAGAAGGACAATGAAATACAATTTACCAAAAGAAAAAGAGAAGAAGACTGCATTGGATTTATACACACTACAAGAGTATTACCAATTGGTTCTCAGGAACCTCAAAAATCCCTTCATGACACCAAGTATTGGTGAACTCATGGAGTAATTTTTTTTTTTTTTAATTTCTTGGGAGAAACAAAAATAAAGTTTTAATCTCACTGACACGAGGGCATTGAAGAACAACATGACATTACATTACTCGACAGGTTTTCCATTTATTTCCTCCTTTCTTGAGAGATAAATTGCCAGCTTGGCTGTCACTACGAGAAACCTCATCAGAGAACCTTAATAGATGACATTAAAACCAAAAATAAACGAACTCAAAGAGAATACAACATTCATTTTGTGTGACATAAAAATGAGCCAATGAAATAAAGGAACCAATCTCGCATTATTAATGATGGCATGGAAGAGGTCTTCAGTGAATATGCAAAACGGGCAACACATGTATGCAGGTGAGAAATGATTAATTAGCTTCTTCGAAGGAACTATCCAGTTGACCAACCTCAATTGGAGATCACTCAGGTTTTTATTTATGAGCTTGTTATACATGGAGTCCCTTACAGGTTCAGAGAGAGGGGGGTGGGGGGCATAGGCATCAGTTGCTTCCACCGGGTCACTCCGTTTAATGGCATATCCCACAGCAGTAATTTCACACAAGAGTTGTATAAATAAATCTTTACTGCTCGCCCTTTGAAAGAGGTTTAACCCCATGCTAATGGGGAGTAAGTCAGCAAAATTGAAATGCACCAATAACCTGGGAAACCCCCACTCATTGTGCAATACTTCCAGATGATGGGTCCAATATAATCCCAGTTGGAACCCTATTCGTATTACCTCTCTCAAGACTTTTCCAGTCACTCTTTTGGATCAAATTCCCATTCGGTCAGCTATTTCACAATATCGCAGCGGCTCCGACTCCTCATTCAGCACCTCGAAGGCCCCCAGAAGGATATCTAGAGTCTCCGCAAAGATGACTGCATCATCTGTAAAATCAAGGTGAGAGATATTGACATTCCCAAACGATGCACCGCAGCTTGATCTCTCCGATATCCTCCCCAGAATCCAGGCCAAACAAGTGCTGAAAAGTGTGGGGGCAGTACACACCCCTGTCAAACTCCAGTGACAACTGGAAATAAATCAGAGATGGTATCACAGCACCCCAGTGTAGGTGCAGTTCAGACATCAGATCGATCATTTTGGTGGACCCGCGAGACCAAGAATCTTCCAGAGGGCATCCCGATTCACTGAATCAAACGCTTTACAGAGTTCAACTTAGCACCGCAGCAGCCCCTGCAGCCCCTGCCAAAACTCTCATCTGTGTTCGGTGAGGACATGAAGAGCAAGGATATGGTCAATCGTTGACCTCGTTGGTATAAAGCCTGAATGCTCTGGACATTGGTTCTCAAGCAGATGCTGGCGAACCCTATCAATAGGGTTGGGCATACAACCATACTTTTTTTGAAAGGAGTGTTTTTTATGGCCATTTTTCACGCTATACAACGAATCCGTTGAACTTTTTGACATAGGATGATGTCTTAGTAAGACTTATCCTAGGAAAAATTTCAACGGATTCGTGATCAGCGTGAAAAATGGCCATAAAAAACACTCCTTTTAACGGGACAACAGAGAAAAAGTCGATGTGTGCCCAACCCTAATATTACATGCCCTAGTAAGCCATAATTATCAAATTTTACCTGAAAAGTGGAAAATTTGGTGGCCATTTTGAATTTTTGCATTTTACCAACCGAAGACATCATCCTATGTCAAAAAGTTCAACGGATTCGTGATCAGCGTGAAATTTGGCCATAAAAAACACTCCTTTCAAAAAAAGTATGGTTGTATGCCCAACCCTACCAGGAGGGTGGGGGACTTCATAAGGTTCATAAAGAACAGCTACCTTGGCAAGCATTGAGCGATCACCATCTGCCATAGAAATACCATGCACCAGGAGATGCCTGGAATGTCAAGGAATGTCCGAATTGGACAAATGAACACTGAACAGTTTTTTTTTTGGCAGTTGAGACTGCTGATAAGTTCAATTCCAGAGTTTAAATTTTGATATTTGGCTCAGATTAATGGATTCTAGAGGTTATGGCATGTGTGGAAATGCAATGAAGCCACAAACGTGGCATCTCCAGGTGTTTATTAGCATTGCCAATGCATCCAGTGATTTGTAGGCGTGATATTCAGGAATTCGATGATATGAGTGAGGAAACTGAAAAAAAAACTTTATCGTAAGAAACTGCTGCGGCCTGTTCAAAGTCGAGGCATTGTTTATCAGGCCAAAACAAATGGCGAATTAAGACCCAAGTGAGTAACAGCGAGGTGACTAAGAATGAGCCTTGATAAAGGATAATTAACTAAGGCTGTTAATTATCTTCAAAAAGGGTGTTTAAATTAACCCAAACACCCAATTTTCATCATGCACTACCTTGTAGTTCCCTTGGTATGCATGCAAAAATTGGGGCCGTTAGGTTTCATGGTTTTGGAGTTTTGGAGGAGACGGATGGACGGCCAGCTGGACTGACTGATTGATGGACTGAATGACTGACAGATACACACTGACCGTTATTTGTATGTGTATGTGTTTATACATATATATTCGTATAAAAACCCATCAAAAATGACGGGTTGGAATTATTTTATTCAAAATATTCAGACTGGAAGAGATGATGCTTCGTAGCAAGAAGCATTATTTTAAAACACGACATGAACAAATGTGACACTATTTTCTTTATCTTCTGGGACGTTTCATTTTGATGGTACAGCCTCGTGAGCATGCCAAAGTCTGAAGCCTCGGCCTAGTGTCAGGTGTGCTTATATCTTCTCTATTTATTAGACATCCTATGTACGTAAATGAGCACTCGTTTTACACCGCGTGTGTTGCCCATCATGTGCAGCCAATTTCACCTCCCTGTGCCTTGTTTTTATTGTTATTTTTTGAAATGCTTCTGCACACCGCTGTTGATGTCCGGTTGCAAGTCACCGTCTACATTTCCAATGGGAGAGATGTAATTACTCTTTTATGAAAACATTTTTCAAGTTTTTTATTAATCCTGAAAAATAGACCGTAGTGAACACTGTCGTGTTGAAAGATTGGCCTTTAAACCCCTTCTTAAATCATCCTTATGAAGGGGTACAGCCAAATTCACAAATGCACACTGTGTTTTACATCGGCAAATGTGTGTGCGGACCGACTTCTGGGCCACCCTGTATATTGTTGCGAATCTGGAAGCCATGATCACACAGACATTCAGGTCCTATAGATCAGTTATCTCGATAAGTACGTGTTTTATAGATAGCCCTTTCCCAGTCTCGGGTAATTAAATGTGATGCGCTACGATGTTATTAGAATATCCACCAACAACAACATCAACGACAACAACGCCATCTCCACGTCCATCCTGACGCCATGACGCTCGCGCATTCTTCGTGCACGCCAGCCAGCAGGCGCGCACGTGAGCGGAGTCTAGCGTAGGCATGGCGTCCCTCCATGGCCAATCGGCAGAGAGCAGCGTCTTCCATGCTCCGACTCCGATCCAAGATAATCGCCATTGAGCACGCGGTCTGAGGTGAAGCGGTAGGTGGAGCCACCAAACGCCCCCCTGGAGACTCCGCCCAGAGGGATGGGAGCGCCCCGCCACCGCGCGCCTGTCCAATGGGGAGCGGACAAGGAGTCGCACGATGTTTCCTGTCCAATGGGAGGGATGACGAGGGCGTGTGCACAGAAGGTCGTTGGAGGGGGAGGGGCCTATAAAGATCGGTTTTCTGAGAGGTTTTCAGTCTCTCTCTGCTCTGGGCATTAACCTCGACCCGGCTCCCCACTTTGGAAATCTTCTCGCGATCATCGACTCTGCCCGGCTACGGAGCTTTTCTTGTCGTCGCTGGAGGCTCCCCTGGCTGGTTCGACGATGCCACGAGTCCCAAGAGAAGGGACGTCCAGCCGCGCGTTCGCGGCAAGGTAGCCTGCCGCCCTGGCTCACAGCCGGACTGTCCTCGGCTGGAGAGCCACAATAAAGACCCTCAGGGTCCAATCATTCTGTCTGGGTGTGCGTTGTCTGTTTGTGGTGCCAGTCTGGCAAGTAGTGAATTGCATAAGTGCCGTGCTGTACATATGTGTCTTCTAATAATCGGTTTAAATCTTTCCTTACGTGCTCCTAGCAATTCCCATTGCTTGTAATAAATATCCTATTGTTGAATTACTCGCTCGTCGTGTCCATTTCTGCCATTGACTGGGTGTGTCGTGCGTGTGAGGGATTAGCTGGCCAATGCCGGGGTAACAAGATAATCGGGCCGACGGAACTCGGCGATAAAGCCGCTCGGCAATGCATGGGAACGAGCGCGCTTAAGCGGCTCGCTTCCGTACGAGTTCCGTCGAGGTATAAATTCTCGGTATTTCTGTCTGCGCGGATAATTAGGTATATCGAGATTCGGCGATTGACCCTGTACCGCGCGGGCAGAATATTGACGGTTTATGGTGCGTTAAGGCACCCGTAGCAGGGTTCCGGAGTTGTCCGGAAGCTACGACTGTATTCCGGGCGATTGAGCCGAGACGACTCCACTGCTCCATCTGGTGGTCGTGCTCGTGGCGACGCACCGGCGAAACCACAACAATATATAGGGTGTTTCAAAAAAATGTTAGCACTCCTGAGAATTTTTTTTCTTTCCTTGCACTTGCCTGAAATGGCAATGAGATTGACTTTGGAGCAAAGAAGAAAGGTTGCTGCATGGATGGACGTCTTTCAGTCACCCATGGTTGTTCGCAACAAATACAGGGAGCATTTCAACCACGATCCACCCTCGAGATTGACCATTTATTCTATATAAGTGTAACGATCGTCCCATTTAAGTATTAACATTTTTTGATGCACCCTGTATACATATATATACATATATATCCAGGCTGAAGAAACAGCTTTATTTCTGAATGAACCTCAAGTCTGTTCTTTTCTAGCTTTGCAACTGGCTGCGTTAACCATAATGCTCAGTCCTACAATTTGCATTGTAAGCAGCCATCGTATGAAAACAAAAATGCTTCGCAGCTTTATTTCACATCTGCTACATCATTTAACTCTGCTCACTTTTGTTTTTTAAGGGGAAAAGAAAGAGCACATATTTTACATGTTCGTCTACACTGAATCATCCTGCATTGCAGATGGTTTTTGCATTGTGGGCCTTTAGAATGAAAAAAAGCATCTCAAAAAAGTTTCCCTTTGAGGTGTTCAGAATGAGTGCAAGTATTTTTTTCTGTTCGGAGGTTTCACTGAGAACACTGTTTACATGTGTTTCTTCATTTGCTTTTTTAAAAATTCAGTAACTTGTGTTGAATTATTATTGCCACTTATTATTTAATACTCATCAGAAAAATGATGCGCACGATTAGAGAGGAGTTTGTTACAAGAATATGACCTGACGAATGCAATATATTTATGTAGTTCTAAGTGCAATTTAATTTTACGATGAGATCCTGCTATCAGTGCGAAGATAAATAAATAATACTCCTGTACCTAAGGAGGCATGTAAAGATACTGCAGAGTACTGTAGTGGAATGGGTGCATTGAGAAAAGTGGAACACTAGGGAGCGGTAGAGATGTGGGACTCATCAAATGTTCAATTCCGTTTGACAGCTTCGGTATAGATGCAGGACCTCAAGGTTCAGGTTCGTGTTTAGCCAAAACTGTTGGGGTTCCCTATAATTATCTTATGGCAAGTATTACACTGGGTGGTTTGTCCTTGCCATCCCAGTGGTAGTTGTCATGACAGGAGTTTGGTCAAGATGCTGATGACAATTGCCTACTCTTTGTGAAAGACTCCATGGGATCTTCATTGTCCACCAGCAACAACCAAATCTGGTGGAGTTGTTCCAGCTTAACGTCCCATCCAAAGGAGAGCACACTCATTAATCCAATTCCATGCTTGTGAAACACCAGGGTGATAGTTTATATTCGGCTCTGAATTTAAACCAAGACGCGTCAGCTCAAAGGTGAGTACCTTATTTCTGTGTTATCCTGTTACCCACCTCCTTCAAGGTATGTTGGTCATAAGACAAAAGCTATTTGCAGTCTTTTGCACTGGTAACGATTCATGCGTCGAAGGATTTTTTTCCCCCCCAATCTCAGGAATTCATCATCTTGCGAGTATTAAACAAATTTTCTTGCAGGTTAATTGGCTTGAACTTTGAGCTTTATGACTGAAGTTGAGTTTTTTCCAGTCCTTAGACAGGTGAAGGCCTCTTGTGTGAGGTAATAACATTGTTCTGCCAAGCTACATTTAAATCCAAACATTTATTTGGTGTCCGGTCCCACGATACTGAAAATTGGCCATAGGCTTAGAAACCTGGCAAGAGAAGTAACTTATGATGAGATGGTAAGAAGCATCTCCCATCTCCTTGTTGAGTAAGCAGGATTTACAAAGCCCAAAGCAAAATGTTGCAATTGTCTTGTCCTGTGAAGTTTCATGTGCTAAGTGAGGCCTGTATTGATGGACTTTGTCAGATGCTTGCTTCTCTGTATCATCAATCTTCCTGCTGTGGCAAATTTCGCACAGTATATAGACCAAGCAGAATAAGTAACTTTTATTTTTTAAAAAATCTTTCAACATGGGCAGAAAGTCTGACTCAGACAGCTCTGTTCTCCAATGGCTATGTGTAATGTTATTCATCAGGCGGATTAGCAGTGAGGCAGTCATTTCGTCTGAAAATGGACATCTCAACCAATGTAATGCTTTTTAAAACAAAACTTCCTTACACTCTACCTACTGCCATATGATAAGAAGTAACATGTTTCTTTTGATTCCTACAATTAGTTTGGTTTTATTGCATCACCACTGGAAGAGTTTTGTTGACAACAGGAAGTGCTAAAGATGCATCAAGGTCATCAGTTAATGAAGCATGCAACCAAAGCCAAATATCAGCCAAAGGTACAATGCAGTGTATGAATCGTATGTAGATCACGTATGTATGTAAATATTGTTCTCGTATGCAATTACTCCACTACTCTTCTGTGAGTGGGAGTTGAGAGCAGCGGAAGCCAGGACACGTGCATTGATGGAAGAGACACTGTTGACTTTAGTTCCTTGTCTCGGACCATTGCATTTTGGCAGACAGCTCTGGGGAAGCGCCTGTGGATTGTGAAAACATTTCGTGCCGTTGGGCACACCGGTGAGGCACGACCAAATAATATTCATCTTCCTTCATTGACCCCCAACATTCACCAGCTGTGTGGTGACAGTCTGTAAAGGTACAGCTACCCCATCGTCCTGCAGCTTCCTGGATGATAACTCCACTTGGTTATCAAGATGACCTTGTAAAATCAGTTGGACAACCCTGTAAGGTTGTGCATCCCCTTTCGTTCATTGTTCCAATTCCACACTCAGATGTACTCAAAATTGCAAGCACCACATATCTGGATTTTGACTTCTATAATAGGTGGTTCTTTTTCTGATACGTTTAGACTAAAGTCATGGGTACCGATAACTTAGGTTCACATTGCTGCATATTATTTTTATTTCTGAGTACCATGTCTGGTTCTGAGTACTATTTCTGGTTGCAGGGCCTTCTTTTGATTGCTCACACAAGGTGGAATGGTCAGGTCATCTCAGACCTTTACATCAATATCATATTACTAAATTTTTTATGGGGCATACTTCTATGACTTTTCAGAGACTGGTTAAATGAAGTTAATGGAGATGTGCCTTTGTGTGTTCGATCCCTGAAATTTGTTTTATGCATTTGGAAAGAAGGTGGCTGGTGCTTTATGTTTTAACTTTGTATTTTCTGCATTTATCCGTTCTACTCATTCCTGCCATTTTCTTCGATCCATCTGTGTAGTATCCTTGGTGCTTTATGTTTATCCATAGTATCCATCTGTGTGTAATATCCATCTGTGTAGTATCCTTGGTGCTTTATGTTTTAACTTTGTATTTACTGCATTTATCCGTTTTTACTCAGTCTTGCCACTTTCTTTGATCCATCTGTGTCGTATCCTTGGTTATTTTGGACATATTTATTATTAAACTTTATTTTCCACCCTGATTCATCTGACCTCTTATTAGCCATTCCATTTAACCTTTCTTATCTATTTCATGTCAATACAGTTCTTTGTTTTTTTTATTGTGCTAATGTGATTGTTGCTTTTCATTCTCCTCGGAAGCTTTTCTTTATACTCATGTGCAAATTTTGTTTGATGATCTGTTGAGATTTTTATAAATAGCTGTTGTTTGGTGCACCTGTTCCATTCGACAGCTTCCTCAATCATGTCTCAGAATGCACTGATTTTGTCATATATTTTGGAAGGCGTAGGCAGTATCCTTGTTTTGAAATGTTGCTTCACGGCGATGCATATTACAAAGTGTACCGTCCCTTTGAGGGATATTAAGCTTGGGACCCATCTGCTAGCATTACTTCATGGATGGTAAGGATCTGCACATGGTGCCTTTTGACAAATTAAGTGAGTTATCACTGGCACCCTGGCCAAATTCCAAATTCCTACCATATTCATTCGGAGGTCAGGCATGGTCAGCCGGTTCGTGAAGGACTTGGATCAAGTGTACAGACTTTACACGCTCTCTGAGTTGCTGACCCCAACTTAGTGGGAATTATTTAACGAGAGCTTTATTGGAACATGAGCACTGTTAGCTGGTTTATAGCTTTGATTTTGTTTTTAGAGGAATGGTATGTCTTCAGGATTCGATGTGTTTTACAGAAGTATTCCTTAAAAAATTTTTTTGTTGTTTTGTGTGCATTTTTTGAAAAATTTTATTTCATTATTTTTACTTTTTTTGTGTATTTTCACTTGTGTATTTTTTTGTGGCAGATTTGGTGGACCTCTTCACACAATGCATTTGTATGACTTTTCGTCCTCCACCCTTCTGACAAGGTCGGAGATGGGTACATTAAAATGAGTTCCGTCCGACTGATCATCTTTCCATGTACTTTTGTGTTTGCAATATTTCAAAAACCGTTTAACATTTAGCTTTCTTATTGCAGATATCGATTCCTCATGACATTATTTCAACCTGGTTAGATCGCGGTGGTTATTGGCTGAAGTCTGTTGCCGTGGCAACCATCTCGGTAACTTGGCTTGTGCACGCGATATTAAAAAACCGTTAAACATTATGTTTTCATATTGCAGATATCTATTCGTCATGACATTATCTCAACCTGATTAGATCATGGTGGTGATTGGCTGAATTATGTTGCCATGGCAACCATTTCGGTAAGTTAGCTTGTGTACGTGACATTTCAAAAAACGTTCAAGATTTAGCTTTCATATTGGACAGATCTATTCCTCATACCACCCGAAAGGCGGGGGACCTGGAGTATTAGCTCCTCCTAATTTTATTTTTTACAATGTTTTAGGTGCTTTGCTTGCTACAAATGTACATTTGGAATTTTATTCCATTCCACTATCTTTGGAGTAGCGTTTTTGACAATTTTCGTTGTGCTCTTTTTTTTTTAAATCATTTGAAACAAAACTTTTGCATCATCCATGTACATCAAGTATGTGACTGTTATTTTTCATTTCAACTGTTTGAGATTGAATTATATCCATGTCCTTGGTTGCTGATAATTTTACTTCAGGAGTCTTGAGTTTAGCAGAACAGCAGAAGGGAAGCACCTGCTCCTTGGAAGGTAGCTCATTGAATTTTAACAACTGAGATTTGAATTGTTCTTTCAAAATGATACAGTATCAAGGATATGCTCAACACATTCATTGTTTCTTCAATGGAGTCATTTACATACCGGTCAATTTTGTACTGTTCCACACATTGTATTATCCATGAGTGTGGAACATTGTCAAATGTTTTCTTGAATCAATCCTGTTTAGCATTCCCATCTGAACCGATGGCTTTTGATGCTCGGAACCCAGGTTCACAATCCCATATACTGTATGTGTTTGTCTATAAAACTCTATATATTGTCCACTTATGTACTTGCAATTCACATTACCACACAATGTCCACTAATATCTGTCTTGCATGTGATAATTATGTGCAAGCTCCATTATGACCTTAGACCAATAAAAACAATAAAATTCCACTCTGTGGCCTTCTCCTTTTTAGGTCATCTCTACCGAGATGACCTAATAAAGCCGGACCAAATGTCCGTCCGTCCGTACGTCCGTCCGTCAACAATTTTTCTTTCCGATCTTGATGAAACTTAGTATGTGGGTAGAAGTCGATGAGTGTTGCACAACGATATAACTTTTGTCCGGGTTCAAGGTCAAGGTCACGAGGTCACGTAAGTTATAAAAATCGCCATTTTCAAAACCTATCTAGTCTGCCATTCTACAAGATATTCGGCAACTGTTTATTGATTATGATAGAAAAAATATTATCTTGTATCTAACCAGACAGATTTTTAATTCCGTCCCGTTTGGCCGCCACGTAACCTGGAAGATGGTCAAAAACACCTCCCGGTACAAAGAAAACTTTTTACTTCCGATCTTGATGAAATTTGGTATGTGGGTAGAGGTCGATGAGTGATACCCAACGACATATTTTTTTTCCGGATTCGAGGTCAGGGTCAAGTT
Source organism: Eptatretus atami (assembly GCA_035128595.1). Classification (NCBI taxonomy): domain Eukaryota; kingdom Metazoa; phylum Chordata; class Myxini; order Myxiniformes; family Myxinidae; genus Eptatretus; species Eptatretus atami. Next base: position 76,342,747 of record CM068963.1, on the reverse strand, counting down.
ACAAGGTCACGAAAGTTGTGAAAGTCGCCATTTTCAAAACCTATCTAGTCTGTCATTTAGGAGATATCTGGCAACGGTTCATCGATTATGATAGTAAAAAACATTATAGAGATGACCGTCACCCCCACACGGGGTAATTTTATTTTTAATTTTACAGATTTGTTACCTGTATAGTCCGTGAGCATCAGCTGCGGCTGTATGGACATGTGGCTCGTTTCCTGATGCTGATCCTACTCACCAGATTCTCTCAGTGAGGGAGCCTCGTGAGTAGAGGAGGACAACTGGTCGACCACGTGCCTCATGGTTGCAGCAGGTTGATCAGCATCTCAAGGAGATGGGGATGGGCCAGGCATCTGCCTGGGGGATGGCCAGACAGAGGCCCCTGGAGTACCGGCAGGAAGGGGACGCAGCGACGCCCTGCTTCGGCACATGCTCCCAGACCTGACCTGACCTGAATAGCTTATTTAAATTGAGTGTTATATTTTGAACACAAATTGGAATATGAAACGGAAAACAAACATGTACTTTAGTAGTACTTTGTCTCTGAATTTGACCCAATCACACGTGTGCAGAGAGGAGTGAGATATATTTTTTTTACTCTGTCTGCCTGCCTGGCAATGAAATGAAATTGGAAATCATTCCAACTAGGAAACTTACTGTTTTTAAGGATGTCATAAAAGACACAAACAACAGGCACGATTAACTAATGTGACGTGTCAAATGAGGTGGTGTAATCGACAGCGTCAATGGCAGTAAACTTCCGTAATTTATTTATTTATATGACTTTCACAATCTTTATTTTATTATACTCGACAGAGGAGATGTGCTGCATTTGGGTCAATTTATCTGTTTGTTACTTGCAAAAATCAAAGATTTTTCAAGTATATTGGTCGGTCGTGTGCTTTATTCTGTCTATTTGTTTGTCTGTCAATCGCCTACAGGTCACAATTTTAAACCGATCTTCACAAAATTTCACCACCTGGTAGAGTTCGTCATAATATAAGCAAGAAGCCTATTGTTTTTGAGGTCAAATGGTCAACATAGGCCAAAGGTCAACAACTTTTCAAATCTTTTTAATTCTCAATTTTCATCCGATTGACGAGAAATTTGAACAGGATTTGCATATCAGGTCACTGAATTCAACCACCAATTCTTTTTGAGGTCAATATCAGTCAAAAGGTCAACATTGGCCAAATTTCTAAAATTGTCAAATTTCATTTGATTGAATTGAAATTTGAAGAGTTGCATCTTTCTTCATTGAATTCAACCACCAATTATTTTTTATAGCACTCCACAAAACGGTTGAAGAAACTTTCAAAAACGAAACGTTAAATTTTTTGTATGGATTTATCGATGCCGAAGTGATGGGTTGTATAATGAAAGAAGATCGTACAAAAAAGGGAAAACTGGTGTAAAATAAAATTGCACATTTTCAGTGAGACAGCCAATGCCTGACGCACCGCAGAACAATGCGAGGCTAAACACAGATGAGTGGCCCCTGCACTTTGTTCAGGTTGATCAATATGCAGTATTCAGTGACTGAATATTGCAGAGTGCTCGCCAAGTGGGGTAAGCACTCAACAAAGTACTCCAATGGAACGATTTATAAGGAATGGTTGGCTTGGCAAGCGATTAACGATTGCTGATCCGTCATATTAAACAACCCCCCCCCCCCCCACCCCCGGAGATGTCCAAAATATCAAACTATGTCGGAATTGGCCAAATAAGCACTTTTTATTTTAGTAGTCAGTACTGCTGCTAAGTTCAACTCTGATGCTTACATTTTGTAATTCGGTTTAGTTTAACCCAAACACCAAATTTTCAATCGTGCACTTTCTTGGAGTTCCCTTAGTATGCATGCAAAGTTTCAGGCCTCTAAGTTTAACGGTTTTGAAGGAGACACACTGACTGACTAACATTTATTCGTATAGATGGTCACATATCTTCTGTGTAAGCTGACTCATTGACCCATTGTCAGGACACTGTGTTACAAACATGATGACATATTTTTGAGTCCAGTAAGGTCACAGACTTACAATTTGGTGGCATATGACATTATTCACAAAATGCTCAGTTAGTTCACATTCTGAACTCGATATGTAATTTTTCCAGGATCTTTCATCAAAATGTGATGCACATAGAAAAGCAGCATTGGCATCCCAGAATGCCACCAGCGTAATTCAGCTGAAGATTCAAGCGGACCACAATTCCAACCCAGGGTTTGCTAAATAAATAATTTCAATTAAGTGCTAAAATTGGACAGCCAGATGACGATGGTTGTATCATCGCAAAGGCATAATTTATTGGTCTGGGAGGAATCTTCAGGAGATGAGCATAGTTATCTCGAGAAGCCACCCTGCTGTAGGCCATCCCTTTAGATGTGGTGCTCTACTTGCAACTGCTTGTGATAGTATAATGATTTTTCATCTTGTGAATGGATTAGACCCACCCATACTGCATTCCAATTCAATCGCAAACTTCCAAGGGAATTGTTAGCCTTGTGGCGTTACCAGTGAGGAATTTGGCTTGGTAAGAGAGAAGATTTTGCCAATCATTAATTATACGATCAACCCATGTTGACCTTTTTCATCAAAAAGTCGCTTGAGTCCTCATGACTGCTCACTCAAAATAGGAGCTCTAAGAATTGACCACAGCACATTTTGATTAGAATAGCGAAGAATCTTTCAACGTTGGTCATTCATATAGATTAACATATGACAAGCTTTCTTGAATATTGTAAGATTTTATTTTAGCTTGATTATAGGGTTTTTATATTTTCTTTCCTTAATCTAAAATTTATTATGTACTGTACTAGGAGATTACTGGCAAATTAAAATATTATTCGGCACAGCACTGCTCATAACCACAACACAAGCTCAGTATATGACATCATATCATATAGTCACACATCAACTTCCACCAGAGGTGAGGTTATCTTTCTCCCAGACACCTCCTGCCATTTTATTTCAGCAAAAAGGGCTTGGCAGCTTGATCCCACTACATAATTTACAATGAAGCACTCATTCTGGCAGGGTCTTCTGGCATGTACTTAAAGTTTGTAGAACCCAGGGCAAAAGCATTACACTTGCACATTGGAGCTTTTCTTGGAAGACGTAACAATGTGCATGCTGACTGTGGAGCAGAAACAAAAAAGTTCACATGTACAGGAGGCTGATTGTTCGACACACTATCATGAAACCTGAACGTGTAGCATTAAGAGGAGAGCAATCGGTGGCCTAATTTAGTGGAACTAACCCCACACTGATTATTACTCTGATGCAGATTTTTCAGCTAAGTGGCAGGCCGCCCGTAGGGACAAGAGCTACAACGGACAGATTATCCTCCTTACAATCCCCCCACCTCCCACTCCCCACCCTCACCCAGGTCCTCATT
>CM068963.1:76320237-76332788 GCA_035128595.1 Eptatretus atami | reverse complement strand
ACATCACTTGCTTCGATATGGCAGACTATCCGCCTTCATTATGGTTTCCAAACCACCGGTGCCCACCTCTTAGACTGAGCTAATTTTAAAATGCAATCAGACAAAAGGCATGAGGACTTGTACCAACATCTCATGGCTTTCTTTGAGGATAACCACCTGCTAAAAGATGGGCTCAACCATCACTGCGTCCCTCTTAAAGAGGATGAGGAGATGTCACCCTCACTGGAGAACATCGTGGTCCTACGCTGGTTGCAACTCGTTCATCCGATCCTATCCCGTCTGGTGAAACAGAGGTACGGCACCTAACTCAGGTCATGCACACTGGCGTCCATCAAGCCTGAGATCTCTCAAGCCCTGGATTCGCTGTGAGATAAGGTTCACACGTCTGCTGATGCCAAGGCTTTCCGGGCCGCTACTTCCTCCTTCCAAGCAGGCACGACGTTTCACCCCACAAACACGACTAACCCCATAAACCCCCCCCCCCCTCTCACACACACGACAGGTATCATGCCCATTATGCAAGCAAGCGGATGACCAGACAGACATTTTCTCAGCAAATTGTTTTCTACCAGATCAAGACCGCCAATATTAGCTTAAAGCTCGAAAGATAGTTGCTATTCTGGATGATGATGATGGTGAGGTCATCACAGATACTTGTTTACACCAAGGGGATGAGGAGCCCACTAATAATTTACTGGAATCAGCTGCACTTCATGTGCAGATTCGTCAGTCACCCTACTTAGACACATTCTTCGATCATCATGCCATTCGAGTGACCATTCACAGCGGAGCCGCAGGCAACATGATTCGTACTTCTCCAGTGATGAGACTCGGTGTCTCCGTCAAGAACTCATCCCAATCTGCTCACCAAGCTGACAGTTCATCCCCTTTACTTGTTGGTGAAACACGGTTCTCTCTGTCCAGAGACCATCACAACCTTACATTTGAGGGCCTGGTCGTGGAGAACCTTGATGTTGAGATACTTGCAGGGACTCCTTTCATGGAAACCAATGACGTATCCATTCGACCTGCCAAACACCAAGTGCTAGTTGGTGACTCCTGCACCTTTGCCTACGGATCATGACCCCATGCTTTCTAAAATCCATGAAAGGTGAGACGAGCCCATGTTCTTCGTGCACCTCCAAGGTCAACAACAGTCTGGCCAGGGGAGTTCATTGAGATGACCCGATGACTTTGCCAGGGGAGTTCAGGGGGAGATGTTCAGGGGGAGTTCAGGGGGACTTTGCCAGGGGGAGATGATGACCAGTGGAGTTCATCGAGATGACCCGACCGAGATGACCAGATGACTTTGCAAACCTAACAACATTTGCAGTTGAACCATCCTCTTTCCCGTCAGGACCAGGGCATACAAAATCACCTAACATCTGGCCTCTACCACATCTTTTGAATAGTGTTGCTGACAAAATCCGCATCGCTAACCTCTTGCATGAACCACAAGTCTTGCCTCGCAATGTGCATTTTGCCAGTGTATGACCTGTCTTCAGCCCTGACAACCAAGATTCACCGCCTCCCCAGGGTGACAAGGCACGACCGCTTACAAAGCAATCCAAGCGAGAGCACCACCAGCTGTTTTCAGAGCCTGTTCGTGTGGACCCAGATCACGCTTCGCCTCTCCACACATGTATTCAGTTCCAAATGCTCCTTCAGGAGTATGATGACGTCTTTGATCCAACATTCCCCGGCTACAATGGCAAAGTTGGACCCTTCAAGGCCAATGTCAACATGGGACCCATACCACCTCCACAACTAAAAGGTCGCCTTCCACAGTATGCCAGAGATAAACTTGTTGAATTGCAATAAAGATTTGATGACTTTGAAAACCTTGGAGTCTTCTTTCGACCTGAAGATGTGGGAGTCACTGTGGAGTACCTTAGCCCATCAATTTTCGTGAAGAAGCCAAACGGGAGATTACAGCTTGTTACTGTGTTTGCTGACGTTGGGCGCTACAGTAAGCCCCAACCTTCACTCGTGCCGGATGTTGACTCAACCTTGTGCAAGATTGCCCAGTGGAAACAAATCATTGCAACAGACCTCACCAATGCCTTTTACCAAATCCCATTGGCATGATCTTAAATGAAGTGTTGTGGAGTGGTCACACCCTACAACGGTGTTTGTGTATACACTCGATGTGCCGTGGAAATGCCTGGATCTGAAACCGCCCTTGAGGAATTGACATGCCGTGTCCAAGGCAATCTGTTGGAGGGCGGGGAAGTCGCCAAGCTTGCAGATGATCTCTACTGTGGTGGTAAACAGTCCTGAAGAACTTCTTCACAACTGGCAACGGGTACTACATTCCCTGTCACGATGTGATCTGCGCTTATCTGCTCCAAAGACTATCATCTGTCCTAACACGACAACTATTCTGGGATGGATTTAGTCTCAGGGCTCCTTGCAAGCTAGCCCACACCGTGTAGCTACTCTCTCCACCTGCTCCCCACCAGAGAAGGTCTCTGGCATGAGATCATTCATTGGAGCCTACAAGATGCTTTCAAGAGTCGTTCAAATGTGCCTATAGCACAAACCGCCGCTTGGACGCTGTCACTGGCCGGACGTGAGTCCTGCAAAGGATCAAGTGGACAGATATCTCTGCATAAGCTTCAAGTTGCAAAGTCAGCTCTTGCATCCACTAAAATATTACCCTTCCCGACCAGATGATCAATTCTGGCTTGTCACAGACGGCGCTGTAAAGAAGCATGGCATCGCATCCACCTGTATGTGCCCCGTGGCACAACTCAAGCTCGCTGGGTTTTTCAGTGCAAGCTGCGTGGTCGCAATCACATGGTTTGCTTGTGAAATTGAAGCTCTGTCCATCGTGCTTCTAGCAAACACTTCAGCCCATACATTGTTACAGTCCATACACCGTCTTGTGTTCTCACAGACAGCAAACCATGTGTACAGGCCTCTGAGAAACTATGCAGGGGAGAGTTTACCGCCAGTCTACACGTCACCACATTCCTTTCTGTATTCAGTCGCTACCATGCTTCTATCAGACACCTCGCTGGATCTGTAAATATTCCTTCAGATTTTGCAAGCCGCAATGCACCTTTATGTGAAGATCCCACATGTCAAATCTGTTCCTTTGTACACCAGACTTCAGATTCCACCGTTTACCGCATTTCCATTGAAGACATTGTGTCAGGCTCAACCAAACTCCCTTTCACCAGTAGGCCAGCATGGCTTGCTATCCAATCCGAATGCCCCTACCTCCGTCGCACGCATGCTCAGTTATTGCAGGGCACTCGCCCGTCAAAGAAGCTCACCAACATTCGCGATGTCAAACGCTACCTCCAGATTGCCACCATTGCACAAGATGGTTTATTCATCGTCTGGCACGATGAACCTCTTGCCCCTTCCAGAGAATGCATTATCATTCCGCATAGTGTCTTAGAAGGCTTGGTTACTGCCCTCCATATATGTCTTTGTCATCCATCATGTCATCAACTCAAATTGGTCACCCACCAATATTTCTATGCACTTGACATGGATGCTTCGATTGAGCGGGTCACTACTAGCTGTCATAATTGTGCTGCTCTCCAGAGCATCTCGCACACTGTCATCCCTCAATCTTCTATTGACCCTCCAGAGGTGGTTGGCATCTCGTTTGCAGCTGATGTTCTTAAGCGCGTGTGACAACTCATTTTAGTCATACGAGAGTGTGTCACTTCTCACACAGCTGATTGCATCATTGCCAACGAATGCCGTAACACCTTAAGGGATGCTCTACTTCAATTGTGCACTGAGTTTCGCCCACTAGATGGTCCCAAAGCTGTCATACAGACTGATCCCGTCCCGGGGTTCTCTGCCCTGGTGGGAAATAAGCTGCTTCAGGAACACCGCATCGCCATTGAGCTTGGTGGCGCAAATAACCCGGTGGCAGAGAAGGCAATGTGGGAACTGGAGGACAAATTTATATGCCATGAACTACATGGAGGTCCTATTACACCTTTGACTCTGCCCATCGTCACTGGACGACTCCACTCACGTCTTCGTTCCCAAGGTCTTTCCGCGAGAGAGTTATGGACGCAAAGAGACCAGTTCTCCAATGTACAGATTCCCATGTCTGACGACAGAATTATTGAGACTCAACTTCGGCTCCACCGGGCCAATCACCCATATAGCCAGATGCCTAAGGCCCCCCTAGGTGTGCAACCAACACTGATCTCAGTTGACATTGGTGATCTGGTCTATCTTCATGCCGATCGCAACAAATCTCAGGCCCACCAATGCTACCTGGTTACCTCTGTTGAGAATGACTGGTGCAATATTCGCAAATTCATCGGTTCCCAGCTACGTAAGCACAACTTACCGAATCAAGAGATCCGAGTGCTATAAGGTCTCTTCCTTCTACACTGTCCCTACAGTTCGCTCTACTCCAAACTGTCATTCCACTGGTCGTGGCGATCACCCCCCCCCCCCATTAGAGTCCGTTCCTATCGACCCTAACATACCGACTGAATTTTCTACACCTTCCACAGTCCCAATGCTGGCGACTATGGAGCCAACTACGCAAACTCCATGGCCTATGATGGGCCCCCAAGTCCGTCCCAATCACTGGCTCCGGGACAGTTCTCTGAATTGTCTCCCGATATCAGAGATGCCCGTACCTGATCCAGAGCTCCAGTCTTCCTCCCCTAGTCATGTTCTTCAGACACCAGCCCAAGCCTCTGCTCCCGTGCTACCTGCCTTTACAACATCCAGCCAGCCATCTACGTGTTTCACTAGCCCTGTGCCTGCTCTGAGGCACTCAACTCGACAGAGAAACCTTCCAAAACATCTAACAGATTTCATACTTCACGAATGATATTAAGAATTCAGGGGGCAGAACAATCCCCAATGATGGCCCTGTAATGGCATCGGTCATCAAACATCTGTTACACCAACGATGTATTTTCCACCGTTTGTACTCGTTCTCTTATGCCAGTGTCGTCACTCATGTGATCTGTGTTCGAATCCCCAAAAGTTATGCCCTGTATACATGTACACTTTGTTGATTCCCATGCACACTTCTGGATTGCCTTGGCACCGACATGGGTCTTCCTCATGTTCACGAGGTTGTTTTCTTTGCACACCTGTTTCCCCAAGACTTCATATTGGTGTGAGGAGGCTTATCAGATTTCTTCAGCCTGGTATCTTTGTGTATCACTTTTTGGCACAATTAGTTAGTGAATGAATACATTTTATGTAAAAAGGGAGAGAAAAAGAAGGAGGTCACGCCATTATATATAAAATGGCCCGCGGTGGGCCGGGGTTCCGGTGGCTCTTCTCTAGTGTGCTGCGCTGTTGTTACATTAAATACTCCACATCGTATCATCACCATGGATCGCGTTTTTAACCTTTTGTGCGATCTCCTAATATTATCCACCCCTCACTTCGACATCGATACATCTATAAAGACAATAAGGTCCATCCGACCACGAGTTTGCCATGATCTGGTTGTGAAGGCAGAGAGCAGACACAGATCGACATTTTGTGTTCTGGTCCTTGATATATTTTTCAATAGAATTTTGCTAATTTCCCACTTAAATTCCTCTTTCAAAGAACTATGTTTAAAGGTAAATATTTATGTTTGTCGTTTTTATGTATTTTATGTGTGTGTACGTACATAAACTGCATTACCAGAACAGAAGTGTGTGTACGTGTGTACGTGCAAGTTGCTGCTGTTGCCTGCTATCTCCACATGTGGGTGCATTTCAGGAGGTGAAACAGAGACCAACCAGGTGTGTGTGTGTGTGTGTGTGTGTGTTATTTCTGCCTTTTGCGGGTTTCAGAAAGGTGGAATGGATCCTCTCAGGTTCTCAAGATATCCAGACATGTGTGGTGTTGCTGTGTGTGTGTGGTGTGTGTTGTGATGTGGTGTTGGTGTGTGTTGCTGGTTTTTATCGTCGCATGTGCGGTTGTCAGAAGGTGAAGGTCCCTCCAGGTTCGAAGTATCGCGGTGTGTGTGTGTGTGTGTGTGGTGTGTGTGTGTGTGTGTGTTGTGTTGTGTGTGTGGTGTGGTTGATTGGTGTCTACTTATGTGGGTTCAGAAGTGTTGATGGAGTCGCTGCAGGGCAGGCTCAAAGTATCCACCTTCATTTTCGTAAGGGGTCACGATTCACGGACCAAGCTGTGAAGTTTTCTGTTTTCAAAGTTTTGTGCCGAGGACTCTCTTCAGGGTCGTTACTGAGCCCAGGACGGGTTACAACTAGTAACCGTGTAGTGATATTCTACTACAACTACTACAACGAGTAGTTCGCGTGTAGTGATATTCCCAGGGACGGTTTTTTAATATCTCTGTGAGGGTCTTTGTCATCATTCCCATGAGGTTCTTCGTCATCACTGGTACAACTTTGGCATTCTTCAGCTACCAGGATATTTTCACTTCATGCTTGAGGTCTTGGTATTCGGTCCTTTTCTTGATTTCTGCATCGTTTAGTCCAAAATCACCGGTATTAACACCTCAATCTCTTGTTTTTTTGCACCGAAATTGTGATATCTGGTCGCGATGCTTTCTTTTTGACGTTCACACCCGATGTGATCAGAAAGTCGTACGTGTGCGAAACTTCAATGTTTTCAGTGATTGCTTTTGTTTAATTTTCCCACAATTTCATGGAACTGGAATATCAAAGTTTTTGCAGATGTGTCAGCGATTATTTTATGAACTCTGTTGTGTCATTGTGTATTCAGCTGTTCTGAGGATTTTTTTTTTCCGTTCGGTCATTAAGCTCACATATCATTCGCTTTGCTAACCTCACCTCCACCCCTCACCTGACTTTTTTTACCCTCTCTCTCTCTCTCCCTCACCTCTTTCTCTCACTCTATCCCTCTCACTCCCCCTCCCCCTCCTCATAAAATGTAGCCATCTCCCCACCCTCTTTGCTCTCTCGCTGTCTCTGCCTGTTTCTCTCTCTCTCTCTCTCTCTCTCTCTCTCTCTCTCTCTCTCTCTCTCTCTCTCCTCTCTCTCTCCTCTCTCTCTCTCTCTCTCTCTCTCTCCTCTCTCTCCTTCTTCTGTGTTTTGGTGAGGTTTCACTCTCCCCATCTCCCCCCTAATATATTACAAATAAACATAATATCACCAATTTAACAAATATGTTTGTACAAAAGAAATGTGTTGTATTACGATTAATGTAAATCATCACAACAAAGCATCTTGTGACGACGTGCGGAGAGGCGAGCGTCGCGAGCCATTCCTGATATATATATACTGTATATATTATATATTATATATTATATATATATATATATATTATGTATATGTATATGTATGATCCAAAAAAAGCCCTTCGACCCGATAAATGCAGCATGCCAGTGAATGTCTTGTGCGTAGGCACACACTTCGCCTCCGACCTGGATGGCTTCAGCAGGGCGTATTGAGTCTGTTTTAAGACTTTTTTTGGATTATTATTTGCCCTAACCGCAACCCCACCTCCTGATTAATGTGCTGGTGAGGCAGACAGCCATTGCCATTCACAGATTGCGCAGCTCCGGCTGTTATGGGATGTGATCTGTACCTCACTGCTCCATCATGCTCGGATGTGTAATTATATGTATTTATTTATTTATTTATATTATTATATATTATATATATATATATATATATTTATTTATTTATTTATTTATTTTGGTGGAAATAACTGCTTTGCAGTATGCGCCAGGAGTTGTAGTTTAAGCAATGACGATTTAGGTTGGACAAAAATGTTATCAAACTTTCTCACCTGAAATGACTTCATTGGCGATATGTCTTATCAGAAAAAAAAACCCACCCGAATCCTCCCATGGGAAACCTCGTTTTGACCTCAAATCAAGATGGCCGACATTGTACAGTGCAAAACTTAAAATGGACCTAATTTTGGAAAGAAACAACAAAGAAACACTTTTAAGGTGTCATTTTTAACTAATTTGAGGACCCCCATTCGTTTAGTGATACTTATAGATCGTTAGATATCAAGGTCATATGTCAAGGTCAAGGTCAACTTTAAACTTGACCGAAGCAACGTTAAATTTGACCGAAATTGTATCAAGAGTTATGCCAAAATGATAGTTATTGATAAAATATATTGGTTGTTATTGCCACATATACCATTAAGATGCTCATTCATTTAGTAATAGTTTTGAGTGATTGGATATCTAGATCATGTGATAAATTCAAGGTCAAGGTCAAATTTGATCTAATTTGACCCTGAATTTGATCAAAATGATGCAAATCGACTCAAAATAAAGTACATTGGATGTATCATTTTCATGGACTCTTTCAAGATGTCCATTCACTTATTTATGAGATTGGCATCGAGATCATAATCATAGCCAAATTTAACCAAATATAAGAATCCAAACAGATTTTGTGACCTTGCAGTGACATATATTTGAAACCGTGTTAAGGTGTCTAATAACAAAGTTTACTATGCCTGATCACTTAAATGATATTGTATGAGTGATAATTTTTTAAAGTCAAATTGCAATGTCAATCCATTGTATTATTATTGAGATCTACATCCTGGTCATCATCATCCTGATTGTCCACATGTGGCACATTCATGCATGTTATTCCCCTGCATTGGCCACAAGCTGGTGTGCACTGTAGTCCATTCTTGCGCAGGTGCATGTTTTTTGTCACACTGGCCACCACAATTGCACCGAATTATCTTGAGGAGTCGCTCTGGTGCTGCTGGCTGAGTCATCCTGATAGGCACAAGACCACCGGGAGTGGCTTTCAACCCCAAACTGCAGAGGCGATATCATTGCACGCCATCCCTGCACTTGGTGATAAGTCCGATGACTATGAAAGGTGGCTGCGTCACTCGTCGCGGAAGCTTTTCTGAGATACATATTGTGTAGAAGTAGCTACCTTCAATAGGAACTTCGTCACCCTTGCTGCGTTGAGGCTTAGTGATGTAGTGCACCCATATATCTCCAGCATGGCATCTTCTCCTGCCTGTTCATGTCCTGTTTCGATGAAGACGGAGACATAAAACGGTGGCTGACTTGCTCAGTGCTGCATACTTCATAAAACAGTCACTTTGCCGATTCCATATGGCCTTGATGGGTATCACACCCACTGAAAGCGTGCAGGAAGAGTAGACTTTCCGAGAGGGCAGGATCCAGTTTCTTCTTCAACGTTGTGATGCACACCGTCTGTTTTGTGGTCACATGTACAGGTTGTCACTGTTATCTGTGGCATCAGCATGATGTATCATCAACTGAAATACATCAGAATCTTCTGCGACAACGGCTGTTTGACTGTTCTTCGCACAAAACATGCTAGCATACAGATCTTGTAGTCAGCATCCCTTCTGCATGCTCAACGGTGATGTCTGCTTTGACATATCCTTGCAAGGAGGTTGATGAGGGCCTGCTTGTTTGATGTGTTGGCAAGGAAAGCTTTCTTACTCATGGTTACGCATTTCTGCAGAACTGAGACTGAAGCACCAATGTCGCTCCAAAGCACCACTAACAAAGCACCAATGGGTGTTGAGGGTGGGTCTGGGTGGGGTTTGCATTCACATTGAGGGCTAGAGATTCGCATTAGAGAGGAGATCAACAACGTGCATGATGGCATAATGCTATATGACGTCCATGATGTCTTTATGTTACATTTCGTCACATAACGTCATAATAACCCGTATATATACGGGTCTCATCCCCAATACTTTGGCCAGAAACCCGTATTTTGATGGGTCTCGGGCCGAATGAGTTAACTAATGTGATCTATAGGTGATGATGCCACACTGAGCGATTTCCCGGGTTAATACGCGTCATTTGGTGAGCTTTGAGATCAAATTTTGATTAAATTTTACAATGACCTTGACCTTAACACATAATCGTGACCTCTAATGGTTCCGAAAATTTCACTAAATGAACGGGAGTCCTCAAATTAGTTAAAAATGACACCTTAAAAGTGTTTTTTTGTTGTTTCTTTCCAAAATTAGGTCCATTTTAAGTTTTGCACCTGTACAATGTCGGCCATCTTGGATTTGAGGTCAAAACGAGGTTTCCCATGGGCGGATTCGGGTGGGGTTTTTTTTCTGATGAGACATACCACCAATGAAGACATTTCAGGTGAAAAAGCTTTGATAACATTTTTGTCCAACCTCTATGGATCATGATCCGTTCGTTGCTGTGCCTATTGCTGCAGTCTGCCAAGGACCTCATGCTCGTATCCCTGTCTAGACAGTGTCTGACTTACGTGGACATTCATTTGACATTCCTCATCCCTTTGAAGATTAATTAACACCAGGTGATTTACATATAAGAGAGTGCAAATGCTCATGGGTTTTGTGAAGAAAAAAATTATATTTTTTGAATATTATTCACCGTAACGTTCAATCCTCTGTGGAAACCGCTTTGGTCTTCATCTTCAAGGTGTGTTGCTGAAAAAAATAAAATAAAGGGGATTAGTACATTTGTGTTTTTTAGAGGGAGGGTGCTAATGCAATGCATACGTAATCGAGGCTTATGTTCGGGCAAAGAATTTGGAGCTTTTTATGTTCTTGTCATGATTTGATTCGATAGGTAACTTGTTTTTCTTTGCACAGTGAAAATACGTACTGTAATCTTTTTCGGATTTCACTTTAAGTCTGGATATTTTACGATACTCTTCTATTCAAAACTGATAACTGAGTATCCTGCTGCACTCCCTTAAACTTCCTTATACTTTTCATGTACAATAACAGCTAAATGGGTCTATACTACCAGATTGCATAACCGGTCACTTGGCACTTGGTTGCCATGATAATGAACTTAAGGAGTACACGGAGCATGGTGACGAGTGGAGGCTGTAGTGGTGTTGTCATTATTTAAAAACAGTAATTGTGATGTGTTGAAGATGAAGATCGTACGTAAAGTTCAAGTGCTTCAACAGTGGGAGATAAATCTCAGCATGAAGTTGCCCTCTCTCATTTTATTCTACCACTTTCATATAGCAGCTTGATTTCTCGATGAATTTATGACATCATGTGACATGAACCGATGCATTTCCAAGTGGTGATGGAGCACAAGAAGCACAGTGCCTCTCAACTTCTGTATGTTTGTTCCCATCTGTGAACTCGCATCTGTGACCATGAATTCCGGAAAGGTGAACAGCAGTTGACGACAGATGGGCATGTGTCAGCTGACGCTCTGCAGCTGGAAAGACAATGCTTGAGCACAGACAATGATAAATGACCAAACTCACAAGTTAGTTATTTTTACAGAAATATTTGATTCTACCCAGCCCAACTTTCTGTGAATGGTGATGCAACATTACTTGTCCTATATTTTTTCCCCACAATATGGCTTGTGGCCTCACGCAATAGCTCAAAAGTAGTGCACTCATTTTTATTTGTCTAGTCTGGGTTTGTTCTGGGTTCAAACTATAAACTGCCACATTGATGTTTCACAGGCAGGGCATTGCATCGATGAGTACACCATCTGTCAGATGGAAGGTTAAGCCGGAATCCCGTCCGCCAGCGTTTTCGGCTGGTAGACATTATAGATCCCATGGTGTTTTGTAAGAGTAGGCCTTTTTGTGCCTGTGCCTTGGCCAAGTTCTAAATTCCTGCCATGCCGACCACTTTCGAAGGCAATGGCAAACAATCCAGTGTATTCCCTCCCATGAGTCTGCTTCACCATGGAAAGGATGTGGACTCAGTAATCACATGGTTTGTGCTTAATTATCTGCCAGTGGTTGTTTTTCATTCATTTCCTTTAGAATCCGGTTTAAAAGTGAGAGTAATAACCGTAACTTTTTTTTCTTTACAGTTGTTTAATGCTCACGCAAGAGCCCGTGCATATATCACATGCAGGACAAGGATGTTAGGAGACTTTTTTATTTTCACATCATATACAAGGACATGAGTAGACAATGGCCAATTCAATGCAATATACTGTTACGGTTCTCGGAACCGTATGCATACAACATACAGTTGTCCCGAGTCAGTTATTTCATTAATATACGTGTAGTTAGGTCCCTACCTTTTGTCTAGTGGGAAGACGAGGGAGTGTGTTGCGATGGGCTCTATTTAAGATTAATAAATCATTTTTTCCCTTTTATTTTATGAAAATCATTTTCCCCTCCATTCCACTTCCCACTCTTCCTCATTTATTTTCAGAGGTGAATTGCCTCACACCCTCGTCTCACTTACCATAGCGTACCACCGACTACCCACTGTATACGGAGTCTCGTTTTCTGAGGCAGAATCCCGATGTTCGCTATGAAAGCCGCATCGGCTTCCACCTTTCCAAACCTAGACACGCGCGGCGTGGGCGGGCCAGACCGGCGTCTGGCCGAAACCCCGTACAGAAAGGCGGACCACATGATGGACCGGTCCAATCGGGATGCTCGGATCGGACGATGACGTCGGTTCCATGGCTCCTCCCGAGCTCCATGCTGTATAAAGCACAGACCTCCGAGTTTGTCGTTGTCGTTGGAATTGTGAAGAAGTTGGGGAGGTTGAAGAGAATTGCGAGTTGTTGTGAAAGTGTTCCGGCTGCTTAGCTCTGCCTCCGTCTCGCCTCGCCGGCCCACCTATTGTACTGGTCCTCGCCCACACGACCTCGACCAAGCCTCTAATCT
>CM068963.1:76288882-76320227 GCA_035128595.1 Eptatretus atami | reverse complement strand
ACTACTCATCTCTCGCCTCTTTGAACTCCGCCAGACACGATTACAAAACGTTCGGCTGTGAACTGAACTGCACAGTTTTTGTTGGGTGCCGCACCACGGAGTGCCCCTTCCCCCGAAACGCTCAGGTACCAGAAACTGTGACCTCAACTCCCTCCCTCCCTGGCTGCAAAAGGTCCCTTTGCTTTTCATTGGTTTATTTTGTCTGAGGGTGTGGTCTGAGTGTGTGCGCCTGTTGTTTAGATAAGTCTGTATAAGATCTTCATTGTTGTAATTATTGGCTTTTATTAGTCTCGCATCAAGTCTGCACTGTTGTCCGCTTTTTGTAAGTTGCTTGTAAAATTGCCGCAACCACTCCCTCTCTCTTTTTCCCTGCATTACATACCGAATTAGAGGGGAGCACTCGGTAGAGTGCAAACCTCCGCCGCCAATACTGCTAGGTCACTCAAGTGAACCTTGATATCCTATTCACTCAATTTGTCGTCAATAGTGCTCCAGAGTTATAGTTGTGCAACTTTCCTTTTACGTGTTTAACTTTTACATACTCAATTCATTCGTCATAACTAGATTCCTTGAGACAGAAATTGATTTTACTGTGGGTATATCCACCTGAAGTTCCAAAACAGCCGCCAATTATAATTGGCATGTTTTTGTTGAAAATCACTTTATTAACATTGTAGAAATGCAAAAAAAAGAAATCGAAAATTTGCTGAAAAAAAAGTTGCAAAAATTTTTTTTTTCTCTAACAATTTTTTTTTGGGGGGGGGGGGGGGGTTGGAAATCACTTAAAACACTGTATGAAATGCCAAAAAAAAAAAATTAAAATTATTTTCAAAATGGCCGCCATAGCGCCATATTGGATTTTGCGACCACGTCCAAAATCTAATGGCATGATCCTTGGAACCATACTAATGCCTCCACCAAGTATTCGTCGAAATCCGTCGAGGAGTTTTTTCCGTATACTGTTCAACAACAACCAAACAAACAAACAAACAGAAAGGGGTGAAAACAGAACCTCCGATCTTCGATGACGGAGGTAATAAACCTTTTTGTTGTGCCACATGCTTTTCCCCACCTTATTGTAAATAAATAATTGCAGAAATGTTCCCAGCTCGTCTTTGTCTTTTCCTCCATTGGTCCAGCATGGTTCGAATCTGAGTTTAGCCGGGTCTTTATTCCCGATAATCCGTTCCTTCTAGCCGGTACGTCTTTGGCAGTGCCGCTCGATGCATCTGATCCGGAAAGGTAGTCGGTAGTTGGTAGAGTGATCCGGTTCGGGCAAGGCATGGTTCCCCGGTAGTCGAAACCGTGTGGTTAATTTGGTAACTTGTTTCTAGAAGGATGACCCTACGCCACGCGGTTGAGGTATTGGCGTCCACGGTCGTTAAGCGACCCGCCGCGTCACGGAATTATCCTGTGCAGCGACGGCCTACAATTCCGGGGAGTCTGGTGGGAATCGACGTAGTTTTCCCCACCTAGTGGTCATTCTCCGCCAGATCCCTGGCCCGCGACAATACGTATACGTATAGTAAGTTATTTGGACCTGGGGTTCCAGAATCAGCAGCTGTGCAAAGAATATGTTTGATATTTTACTTTAGATAAAACCAGTACTGATATATCTTTTTTTTTCAGGATTTATTTCATAGATGAAATGCATGTCTGATCTGCATTGGTAAACCAGGAGTGGATCCAAGATTCTTGAAGGTGGTATTCCTTTTAGAAGCGTTTTCAATGCCCTACAAGCTTCTGCATCCTGAATGACTGCATGAAACTGCAAAAACCAGATTAAAGTGTTTCTGCCACGTCCACCTGACGGTAAGTTCATTGATGCACGGCACAGCGATGCAAAATTACAATAGCGCTCAATGGCATGAAACATCCATGGTGATGTCAAGCGAATGATAAGATGTATCATGCACTGCAAAACCACAACATGTCAAACGCATTCCGATATAGTATGTCACCAATTTTAGTACATTTGTCAAAGAGATATATACACAAGGAATAAATGAGGAATCATAAACAGAAGAGGAGACCAATCAGCCCATCATGCCTGTACGATATAGCCACAGCACTGAAATTGGTCTCTTTATAGTTTGTCTCCTTAAAATTAACAATTTAAGAAGATTAAAGTTGGTCTGCATGTGGACACACAACACACACCGATTACAATACCCTCTCCCATTCCTTCCGGGGCAAGGCTAATAATGTAACACAGTGGTGGTGGTAGAGAATGTTATGTTGAACATGGACTTTGATGGTATCACTGCAGCCGAGATGGCATCAGGACCCATGTTCTCAAATCTTGCTCTGCGAATCTTGCTTCTCTCATTTGGTTGTAATCTCCATTTGCAGGTTTCGGAATGTAGAATGGATTCCTCCCAAGACTCTAAGTATCGGCCTCCATTTTGGTATTGGTTCACGTTTCAAGTATCATTTTTGTGAAGTTTTGTTGTTCTCATTTTTTTTTTTTGTTCCACTGGTTCTTTTCAGGATTATCATTGAATCCTTGGCAGTCTCCAATTATAGTTGATTTGTTGTTATATTCTTTGGTGTAGTTTTAAAATGGCAGTGAGGTTCTGTTTGATTACACTGATTGCTTCAACCATCACGTGACAGTGTGGGCATTTCTCAGCTTCCAAATTCTTTCGACTTCATTTTTCAGATCCTGGTAAGTTGTCATAATTCCAATTTACACGTCATTTTGGCCAAAGTGGCTGTGTACTGGACACCTTGATTAGCAATGCTGCCCTTTCATTTTTGTAGTTGAATGCTGTGTCCAGTCGCAATGCTTTGTTTTCTTTGTTCACGTTTGATGGGATGATCAGGTCGTACATACCCACTCTGTCCTTGTTTTCAACGATCGCCCTTGGTTTATGCTGTCATTACTTTTCTGGGACTAGGATGTTGAAGTTTTTGCAGATGTGCCAGTGGATTACTCTGAATTCATACATTGTTATGCCTGTGTGTATCAATGCTCTGACGTGAGTTTTTTGCATCCCGAGAGAAGGCGGAGCCTCACCCAAATTATTCGACGAAGGCCGAGCAAAGCGAATGAGGTCGAGGTCGAGGTGGTTTATTCCTGATACGTGAAACACCCAGCAACCCATGGCTGTCGAAAATGGATTTTTTGGAATGATGGCTGCATTTTGCATCCAATCATCATGTAACTTTGTTCAGAAATTATACATGGGTAGGCAATTCTATGTTGAAAGTGTTATGTCAATCGCTGAAGCGGTTGCGGAGAAAACAAATTTAAAAGTGAAAAAGCGAGTTCCTCTGCCGATGTTCAATAACAACATGGTCAAGGATGGTTGTGGACTCTTATGACTAGTTATGATAACCTAATACCTTTGTCGAATTGCATCTACACCTGTATAAGGTTAACACCATATATTTTGATCCATCAATTAGGTCCTGCGAATGCAACCTTCAACTTGATTCATTTTCCACATTGCTGCCTGACACTGCTGTCACTTCTTTAGCCCTGTATCTACCACTCCGAGATCATTCTCCTATGCTCCAAGACTGCTCCTTGCATTACACAGACCCTATTTATGTTAGTTCTGCCCATGCTAAACACTTTAAATTACTTAATATTAACTGCATCTGCTAATTTTTTGACCATGTTGGAAAATTATCTCGGTTTTCGTGAATCGTATTATCACCCCCCACCCCCTCAGCTCCACCCCCTCTTGATATCTTCCTTACCAACATAGCTGTGTCATCTGCAAAACAATGCAAGTGTCCTCTGAACCCTACTTTCCTCATCATTTAAATAAATTACAAATTCTTCCATGAGCCGAGGTGTTGTATTCCAAAAATAAGCAATGTCCAACAACTGATCCCGAAGGTACCCCACCACTTACAACTTCCCAACCTGACTCTTCACACTCACAGCCACTCTTTGCTTCCAAAACTAAGCCATTTCGAAATCCAGTTTACTATTATACTGACAATGGCATAAGCTGTAACCTTACGTCACATGCTTTTGTGGATTGTGGTACATTATCAAATGCCTTCATGAAGTCAAGGTATATGACATCAACTGCACTCCCTTCATCAATCCAATCAGTAACTCCCTCATAGAATTCCAACAAATATGTTAAACAAGATCTCCCTTTAGTAAATGCCTGCTCACTGTCTTTAATCTATTTGGATTTATCGAAATGATCCCTCATCTGATCTCCAAGCAATGTTTCCAATACATTCCCCATCACCGAAGTTAAGCTAACAGTTCTTCAAAGGTTCCCTCAATTCCCCCTTAAATAGTGGTATTTCATTTGTTACTGCCCAATCATCTTGTATCTGTCCTGACTCCAACGACCTCTTCAACATATCAGCTAATATCTCGCTAAACTGCTCTGTTGCCTCCCTCAACACTCTCAGATGCATATTATTATTTGGCCCTCAAGCTTTTCTTCTCTTAACTTTCCTTTTTATTCCTTGTTACTTAATTCCTCCCCGACCACATGCAAATCCTTTAACAGCCCTTACTCAGCTCCTCAATACATCCACTCTGCTGTTGGTATGTCTCCTTTTTGTTCTTTTTTATTATATTTATTTTTATACATGGTCTAGGCTCATGGAAGAGCTAGGATGCAGAACAGACCAGAACACAACATAACAAAGGGAATAGCAGGAGAAAGGGAAAACATCAATAGCAGGGCGGAGGGAGAAAGGTGGACTAAGACACAAAAACAAGGGATGCAGGTAACGATGAGGGTGAGGACCGAGAGGCCCCAAATTTTGGGTGTAGGTACTTTTGCATCAAGGAAATTAATTTTAAGCTTCCACACATTGATTTTGACATCTGTTTTGA
The DNA here is from genome assembly GCA_035128595.1 of Eptatretus atami. NCBI lineage: Eukaryota > Metazoa > Chordata > Myxini > Myxiniformes > Myxinidae > Eptatretus > Eptatretus atami. Next base: position 76,315,408 of record CM068963.1, on the reverse strand, counting down.
AGCCACAAAAGGCCGGTATAATGTGTATATTGGGATGTGGGGTCAGGCAGTGCTGCCACAGGCCTGCAGGCAAATGGTAACCATCATGAGGCCAATAACTGAATCGCTTTTCAATGTCCAACATGTCCCAAAACTACTGCCAGGAAAAGCTCGCTCAGCTGTTCAGCATTGGGCTGCCCGGGATAGCACTGGGTTGTCCTCCCGCCCCCCCCGCCTTACACCACCCTCCCAGGCATGTGTATATATGACATATATATATATATGATTATGATATATATATATATTATTATATATATATACATGTAGTATATATGTATATATATGTATATAAGTATATATATATATATGTATATATATATGTATCTGTATGTATATATATATATATATATATGTATATATATGTATGTATGTATATATATATGTATATATGTATATATATATATATATGTATATATATATATGTGATATATATATATATGTATCTGTATGTATATATATATATATGCATATGTATGTATATATATAATATATATATACACATATATATATATAAACCGTATTTATTCTAAAAGAAGCCCCCCTTCTAATAAAGGCCCCCTCCCTCCTTGATCAAACTGGTATTCTCAATAAATCGCCAGGGCTTATATTAGAATAAATACTGTATAATGTGTGTGTATTATATAATGTATATTTTGTATATGTATATATGTATAATTATACATATATATATGTATATATATTTATGTGTATGTGTTATTATATATTTATGTGTATATGTAATATATATGTATATATATATATATATGTATATTATATATATGTGCATGGCTCACAAAGTGGGTACACATACTGTTACACAAAGGGCAAAAAAAAAAGTTTAGGGAACATGAAATGCAACCCATTATGTTAATCTGCATGTATTCAAATAGCTAAATCTAAATTTTTAGACCTGCAGCACGCGTTTAAAGTTACCACTGAATATATACAACACTGTAAATACACGTTCGAAATTTCGAGCTTGGCGTCAGCATTATGTACGGAATCAGATGAAAAAAACAACGTAAATATTATATTTTGGGATAAGAAACAGATAATTTTTACTCTGCCTTTTTAAACAGGTTCAATAGTTGACAGGAAAAAGAAAAAAACACATTTTGAGAGAGTCCGATTTATAAATTATGAAGAAAACACAGACGAGTTCAGTAGCAAAGAAAGCCACACTTGTAAGCAAAAAATAATGTTAAAATCGAATTTATTTATTTCGAAATTTTGAAAATAATCACTTTAAACATGAAAAGAAAACATAATTCTTACCTCTGGATCCTCACGAAGCACAAAAAAATTCTAGCATTGGTTAAAATGAAGAATTATCAGACAAATGCAAGTCATCTCGTTCGGCTCGCGTCCTCACGCTGGATTCGTACGTTACGGCTCTTGCAAAGACAAGGACACGAAGACAAACGCGCGCTCGACGCGCATGGAATGTGCTGACAGCTTGCAAGTGCCTTTTATATCCATCATCGGGGAAGTTTGCAGACGGCAAGATTTTCTAATGCTAGCGTTATTTGCGTCCAACGAGAGATGATGATTCGTACATAACGGGACTGACACGAAAATCAAGACGGATTACTTGCGGTCCGAATTTTATTTTTCTGATCACAATTTTGATCTATATTTTTCTGCCGTTAGACTCTTTCATATTTCCAAGAAATTAAGGGAGATTGGAATAAAAATCATAAGAACATTATCAACACTGGACTCCTTATTTGCTCGATGCAGTGGACACGAAGCGTTATGTACGAATCCATTATTTCATCAGATAGGGTAGATGCCAGAAAACCCGAATAGGGAGACAGAACATCATAAAACATAAAAGAGACACCAAAGTTCACATGCTGAGTCACCACACCAAAATAACTGTCACATAAGAAACGTACAGTAAAATCAAAATTTTACCAATCAAACTAACTATTCTCTACGTTACATTACCCATTTCTGTTGCTTTATCATCTTTAATAAAAACAGGGAAATGGAGAGTATGATTTGCGCTGGTTTCTACTGGTTCCCCAAGATGTCCACTTTATTTCTGACCATTGTGGTTTGTCTAAGTACCTCATAATAGTTTATGTGGAATTTCCCACACTTTGTGAGCCATGATGACATAATAATATATGTATATATATGTGTATATATGTATGTATATATATACTGTATATATTATGTGTGTGTATACATATACATATATGTATATATGTATGATATATGTATATATATGTATGTATGTATATGTATGTATATATGTGCATATATGTATGTATATACGAGGTGTGTTCAAAAAGTATCCAACCTTAATTTTTCGTGCGTAAACAAATGAAGCTAGGGAGGCTGGTTTGGTGCACATATGTAGGCGATCCTAATCCGTATGCGTGAATATTTTCCCGCCTGCAGAAGCTTTCAGTCGCCGACAGACCGCCGCGATGAGTGAGGAAGTGTAAGTGAGCGCCGTCGGATTTTCTTTTTGACAAAATGACGGAAAAACTTGAACAAGGCTACTGCATCAAATTTTGTGTAAAGTTGGCGATTCCCAAGTGGAAACGATCCGCAAGATTCACAGGCCTTCGGGAACGAAGCAATGGGCACCACACGATAAAGAGGTGTACAACCGCTTCAAAGATGCCACATCAGTGGAAAGTGAAGCACGTTCTGGTAGGCCCTCAACATCCCGAAATGAGATCGTCATTCACCAAGTGAGGACCCTGCTGATGCAGGATCGTCGAATCACGATCGAGAAACTTGCAGACAGAGAGCGGGCGTCGATATTGTATCCGTTCATTCCATTGTGACTGAGGATTTGGGCTGAAGAGAATCTCCGCGAACAGTCTGCCAAAGTGCTAACAGATCGAGCAGAAGAACTCCTTTGGAGATCGCATAGGACATGCTGAGACTGTGAACAGCGATCCCAACTTCTTCAACACAGTGATCACTGGCGATGAGACCACAGTGATCTGTCATTTTGTCAAAACGAAAATCCGACGGCGCTCACTTACACTTCCTCACTCATCGGCGGTCTGTCGGCGACTGACAGCTTCTGCAGCGGAAAATATTCACGCATACGGATTAGGATCGCCTACTATATGTGGCACCAAACCACGCCTCCTAGCTTCATTTGTTTACGCACGAAAAATTAAGGTTGGATACTTTTTGACACACCTCGTATGTATGTGTATATATTGTATAATATATATATATTATATTATATGTTATATATATACATGTATTATGTGTGTATATTATAATATATTATATATAATAATACAGGGGCGGCAAAAGTAGGTATACAGTAATGAAAAACAAACGTGCCACAAAACGTATTTTATTGATTATACAAGCATATCAATAATAACATACCATTAATAAACATATCAATAATAAACATATTAATCTAGTATTAATGAATGAATTCTTGATATTAAATGAATCCTAGCACCACTATTATAATACTGGTAATACTGGTATAATCCTTACTGTATACCTATTTGCAGCCCCCTGTATATGTGTGTGTACCGGGCGTAAGTGGCGTGCGCCTGTAATCGGCTACTCAGAGGCTTGGGTTGGAGGATCGCTTGAGGACTTGGACTCTGCACTGGGCCGCGCTATGAGAGGGTTTAGGACAGCCCAGAATCATGGTGAAACCCAATCCTTATCCCTGTGTCATAAGAGGCGACCAGGGTTGCGTCAGGAAGGGCATCGCGGTAAACTGTGCCAAATCAGTATGCGGATCATAACGGATGATCCGCTGTGGCGACCCCTAACGGGAGCAGCCGAAAGAAGAAGAAAAGAAGAAGAGGTGCGGTGTATGTTGTTGTGTGTGTGTGTGTGTGTGTGTTTTTATGTTTTTATTTATATATATATATATATATATATATGTGTATATATGTGTGTATATATACACATAATATACATCATATACTATATACATATATACATATACACATACCTGGTGTTGGCGCAGTGGTTAGGGCAGCAGCTTGGGACCCAAAAGGTCCTGAGTTCAAGCCCCTTGGCCACTGATTAATTAACACCAGGGGGTTGACTCACCCTCGTGCATCCTTCCGAGGTCGGTGAAAATAGTACCAGTGTACTGGCCCGGTGTATGCCCGCGTTAGAATAGGGGTGTACCATATCCCTGTGTGTCGTATGAGGGACCAGGTTGCGTCAGGAAGGGCTCCGGCGTAAAAACCTATGCCAAATCATTATGCGGACAATAAACGGATTTCCATACCGGATCGGTCGAGGCCCGCGGTTACCAACGCACCGCCACCGTACCTTGGTCAGCAGCGGGTACCGGTTGGAAATTGTGCTACTGCTGGGCGAAGGAGGAGAAGGAGACGGGAAGGCGGGTCCAGAGGCAGTGGGAGAGGGGGAAGGGTAGAAGTGTGGAGGTGAGAGTTGGAACTCTGAATGTTGGACTATGACTGGCAAAGGGCGAGAGTTGGCTGATATGATGGAGAGAAGAAAGGTGGACATACTCTGTTACAAGAGACCAAGTGGATGTAATAAGGCTAGGAGCATTGAGGTGGTTTCAAACTGTTCTACCATGGTGTGGATGGGAGGAGAAATGGTGTCGGGTAATCCTGAAGGAGGATTATCAAGAGGGTATTGGAGGTGAGGAGAGTGTCGGAACGAGTGATGAGTGTGAAGTTGGAAATTGAAGGGGTGATGATGAATGTCATCAGTGCATATGCCCCGCATATGGGGTGTGAGATGGATAAAAGAAGATTTCTGGAGTGAGTTAGATGAAGTGGTGGAGAGTGTATCCAAGGATGAAAGAGTGGTGATTGGAGCAGATTTCAATGGGCATGTTGGGGAAGGGAATAAAAGAGGATGAGAGGTGATGGGTAGGTCGGTCTCAACGAGAGGAATGTGGAAGGGCAAATGGTGGTAGATTTTGCAAAAAGAATGGAAATGGGCAGTGGTAAATACGTAATTCAGAAAAGGTATATATGTATGTGTATATGTGTACTCTTGTACAGGGTGACGTACAAGAGTGGAGGAAGTAGTCACGTAGGTGGATACATCTTAAGCAGGAGATGCAACCTGAAAGAGATTAGAGACTGTAAGGTTGTGGCAGGAGAGTAGTAGCTCGACAGCATCGATTGGTGGTCTGTAGGATGATTTTGGAGGTGAGGTGAGGAAGAGAGTGAGGGCTGAACCAAGGACCAGATGGTGGAAGCTGAAGGAGGAGACTATGTTGCGTGGAATTTAAGGAGGTGAGACAGGTGTTGTATGTGGTAAAGAGTGGTGGGATGATTGGGCAATACAGCAGAAGTGGTGAGGGAAGTAGCTAAGGTACTTGGTGTGACATCTGGACAGGGAAGGAAGATAAGGAGACTTTGTGTGGAACGAGAAGTCAGGAAAGTTATAAGGAGAAGGAGTTTGCGAAAAAGAAATGGTAGCCAGAGAGATGAAGCGAAAGTAGGCAGGAGTACAATGAGTGGCGGCGCAAGGCAAAGAGAAGGTGGCAAAGCTAAGGAAAGGCATATGGCGAGCTGTATGAGAAGTTGTATACAAAGAAGGGGAAAAGGATTGTTACGATTGGCAAGACAGAGGGACCGAGCTGGAAGGATGTGCTGCAGGTTAGGTGATAAAGGACGAAATGGGAATGCTGACAAGCGAGGAGGAGTGTTGAGAAAGGTGGATGGGTACTTTGAGGAGCTGATGAATGAAGAAAATGAGAGAGAGAGAAGGTTGGAAGAGGTGGAGAGAGTGAATCAGGAAGTGGGGTGGATCAGTAAGGATGAAGTGAGGACTGCTATGAAGAGGATGAAGAAGTGGAAGGCGGTTGGCCCAGATGATATACCAGTGGAGGCATGGAAGTGTTTAGGAGAGATGGCATTGGGTTTTTAACCAGATTGTTTAATAAATCTTGAATAGTGAGAGGATGCCGGAGGGATGGAGATTAGTGTATCTGTTCCGATTTTCAAGAACAAGGGGGATGTGCAGAGCTGTGGTAATTACAGAGGGATAAAGTTGTTAAGCCACACCATGAAGTTGTGGAAAGAGTAGTGGAAGCAGGTTGAGAGGAGAGTTGATGATTTGCGAGCAGCAATATGGTTTATGCCAGGAAAGAGCACCACTGATGCCGGTGTTTGCTTTGAGAATGTTGATGGAAAGTATAGGGAAGGCCAGATAGTGTACATTGTGTGTTTGTGGATTTAGAGAAAGCTTATGATAGGGTGCCAAGAGAGGAGTTGTGGTATTGTATGGAGGAAGTGGGTGGTAGAGAAGTTGTGCCGTGGTGCAGATATGCCCCCTTAAGGCGTGTGACAGCTGTTTGAGTGTGCGTGCGGTAGACCTATGAGCGGACCAGCATGTGGATCGCCGGTGGGTTGTTCCCCTCATTCGTCGGCGACGCGCGCGTCGATCCTCCGCCGAAATCTCGACCGGCACACCTCCCCCCCCGCGGCCTTCCTTCCAATCATCCTCGTCACATCAAACACCGCCTCCCCCGTCACCCACAGTCGGACCCTACCCACTCCCCCGCTGACGCCTCCTTCCCACCTCCGCTTTCTCCGCCCCCCGCCACCCTCGTCGCCCCCCCTGCTCCCCCCGCACCCCACCCAGCCGCCACCCGCGCCTTGACTGCAACGAGATCTAGACGGAGTCAGTTTGCCCAACTGGATCTTGATGTTCTGCGGCAGCATGATATCATGATCTGTAGGGAGAGTAGGGAGCAGGCTGAGCGCGAGTCCTCGAGGTGGACGGTACGCGTGTGAGAGAAGGGGAATTGATAGTCAGGTAGGACGTTAAACGGCCCAATACATGTGGCGATAATTGAAGGAGAGCGTGGTGGTATGGTGCGCGTTGCAAGGAGTTGACGTGGGAAGGTGCGATGGGTTTAAATACTTGGATCAACTGTCCAAGAGTAACCGGGCATGTCGTCGTCCCGCGGGCCAACATTACGAGAAAGTGATGAAGAAGTGAATCTCTAGTGTGCAGCATGATCGCGAGGAAACAGGTGACGAATGCGTGGGATAAGCAGACTCTGCAAGGAGGCGATTTCTGTTGACAGTGCACCCTTCTCAAAAGCCGGTAGCTCGGCAAAGAGATTGTCTCACACCGCGGCCTAGGTAATTACTCTTATATATAACGGTAGTGAAGCCCTCCCACCGCACCACTAGCATTCTGATGACCTGTCGCACCGCGAATCCACCCTGACGCGCTTCCGGTAGCTTATGTTCGCTATCTCGGTTTTCGCGCGGCCTCACCGATAACACTCGCGGCTCAAGCAGCCTTAGATACAAGACCATGTACAGGAGCGGGAGGCACTGCACTAGGAACGATTCAGTCTCCGTGCCTCGCTGCCGAGACGTTAAGATACTCGTCCTCTGCCGGCTATCACTCGCATTGGGAGCTCACCCCTGAGGGCGCCACATGAGACAGGCATAAGGAGATGAGCCCATTATTAGAGGGATACCGCGGACCAGGCTGCCTGGCCTGTTAGCGACAAGGGCTTTGCTGGAGATCAAAGAGCTTGAGAGAGCCAAACTGAGTATTGACGTGCTCGTGTAACCATGTGTGGCCGCTCTCTCGCGACCACTGCAGTGCATCTGCAGCCGACGCGTTCAGACTATACTTGGCGGTGCGTATCTCCGGACCCCCAGTCCCAAGGAATAGACCTAAGACCACTGCGTCAGCGGCGCCCCCTGACACGTATCCGCCACCAAACCTCCGACCTCAACATGACAGATATTGTCCTGTTATACCCTGCCCGCTCCTCTTGACTACTCATCACCACACTATCCTCACATTCATTATACACATATATATTATACTTATATATACTCATTCTACTACCGTAGTATATATAAATAAAACAAATACTCATATATACCAAACTACATTACTATTACCACTATACGTGGTAATATACTACTACTACCCTACCAATTATACTATATAATCATATTAATTTATACTGATAGTCCTACCTAATCTCAGCCCTCAGTTCGATTATATATTATATATACATCATACATATATTGAAGACCACAAGGGGAAACCGAGAGATGTCACTGTTTATAAATTTCCGAGGGTTATTGCACCTGCCAATAGTTAGGCAACCATAAGTCCTTCCTCTCACATATTACTTTAACCAAATAACCAGGGGTGTCAATAATCTATATCTGGATAAAGTTTAGCCGTGCAATGAAAACAAACAAGGTTGTCAAAGCCGAACAAGTAAGAAACCCGGAGTTGTCAGTACTTTACTCCTGGTTATCTGCCTTTCATTCATGTTAACTGTTCCCCATAATATTCAGGAGTTGAGAAAACTAAAAATGAAAGGTTGTAAAACTTTCACAGCATAAACTCTGGAGCACTACAATATGCCTATTTGGCTTATTCATGGGCTCCGTAGTTGGTGCATATATCGTGGTTCAAAGCCTGTGTCAAACCTTTATTGTGACTTTTATGGGACCCACGCGTGGCTTAATGGTTAGTGCGTCTGAGTACCCATCCTCATTCGATGTACCCACGCCCAATCAACCTGCTTAGGTATATTGAGGGAGTTACATGAGGTGACTTCGGCTATCGCGGACGGGGTGGTTTACCCTTGGTTTCCTCTCGGTTCTTCCCTATACATATTAAGTAGTACGGAGTAAGAAATGGAGAATCCGTCGTATATAAGTCGAAATACCCTTGAGTATGGCGTTGAACAGCAATCAACAAAATAATATGACCGTTAATGTTGAAAATATAATCTGTGATCACCGTCATGTAATGTATGCTAATAACCAAACAAGCATGAATTTGCTTACACATCCTGGTTAAAATTGCATGGCATTATTAAACAAGGAATAACCAGTGATGCTCAGTTTGCATCATTTGATTCGTTCTTTGTCTTAAATTAAATAACACAGAGCTTGGCAAATGCTACATGATTAATCTGTGATCGGCCAATGATCATCTTTCCTTTTACTGAAAAGAAATCTATATGACAGTTATTAAACAGTCCACCAAAGTCTTGAAACTTTGTTTTTCAGTTTCTTACAAATTGACTTATTCCTGACATCTCTGGTTTTTCCCCTTGTGGTCTTATTATATATACTAATCTATATATAAAAATATAATTATATTATATATATATATATTATATATATATTATATATATATATTATTATATATATATGGTATATTATATATATAATGTATATATATGTATATCTGTATATGATATATATAGTAATATACTTATGTATATATATTATTATATTATATATTATATATATTAAGTATATAATATTTATGATATATCGCCCTCATGTGGTGGGCTTGGCACCTAGGATCCTGAGATTCAGATCTCACTCAGCTGTTGAAATTAATATCAGGTGGGGTTGACTCTCCCTGTCATCCTTCGAGGTCAGGCAAAATTAGTGCCAGCTTGCTGTATTCCTGTGTCAGGAGTGGACCCCCATCCCAGGATTGTGCCCCAATAGCCAAGGAGACTGCTTTCGGCAGCACCAACGGCTCAGCACAGATTATTGATCAATGGATGGAATGGTATGCACTCACTGTACCAACATTGAGGACCACTTCCTAATATTGAGTTGTACCCCATTTGCCCTCAGTAAAAACCTCAATTGTCAGGGCATGGACTCTACAAGGTGTCGAAAGAATTCCACAGAGGTCTTGGCCCATGTTGACTCCAATCTTCTTGCATGTGTTCGTCAAGTTGGCTGGTAGTGGATTCCCCTCCTCGGATAACTCGTTCCATCTCATCCCACAGTCTGCTCATTAGATTGAGATCTGTGTGACTGGGCACATCACTGCAGAAAGGTGAATTTTTACTGTCATGTTCATGGCAATCTTACCCGGACAATCCTAGCCTTGTGGCACGGAGCATTATCCTGCTGAAGAAATCCATTCATAGATAGATACACTGCTGCCTTGAAGGGATGCACCTGATTGGCAATAATGTTCAGATTTCCTGTGGCATATTCAAATGTTGCTCCACTTTTATCAAGGGTCCAATATGTGTCTTGAAACACACTCCACACATGCACCACCACCCCCAGCCTGCAATGTTGACACACGGCATGAAGGATGGCATGTCTCATGTAGTTTTCTCCATACCATAGTCCTCCCATCAGTGTGAAACTGAAGGAACCGTAATTCATCTGACCATGCAATGTTTGTCTCAATTCTCCAGTGTCCAGTATTTTTATTCCTTAGCCCCACTGTAACTCAGGTTCTGTGTTTTGCTTGAAAGAAGTGGAACTCTGATGGTCGTCATTGCCATGCCCCATTTATGTCGAGGTACGTAATGAGTTGTGCATTCTGTTATGGGTCTTTCACGACCAATGTTGTACTGGACTGTCAGTTGACTAACTGTAGCCATTCTGTTGCTCTGCATGATTTGTTGTCAGCCTCCTTTGGCTTCTTATCAATTAGCCGTTTTTGACCACTGGCCTGCGTTGGCTGGATTGTTCTTGGGGTGGGGCCATTCTTGATACAAGGGAATAGTGTGAGCGTGAAAAACCCGAGCTGGTGCAGTTCTTGACATCACTCAACCGGTGGCTGGGCATCTACAACCATACCCTGTTTAAAGGACATTAAATATGTTGTTTTGCCCATTCACTCTCTTGAATGGACACGTGCAATATCCATTTTCATCTCGTCACAAAGGCTTAAAATCCTTCTTTAACCTGTCTTCACCCTTCATGCACACTGTGGAAGTGATTTAACAGGTGCATCAATAAGGATCATAGCTTTCACCTGGATTCCACCTGATCAGTCAATTCCATGGAAAGGCAGGTGTACACTAATGTTTTGTACACTGAGCATATACCGTTATGTATTGTGTGTGTGAAGCCAGAACTTTCTTTGATTGTTTTTATACAATTCCATACCGCCTGTTCCAGCTGCCAGAAATTGCTGTCCCACAGTTATTATTACACCGCTGGAGGTCAATTTGAATCTAGACCTGCTTTGCAGAGCATAACCACTCCTCAAAAGTAATACAATGCTTTGAGCAAACATATCGGAGTGTGAGGTGCAGGCCAAAATCCTGAGATTATCACAGTATTTCTTAAATAATCTTTTTGTTTGGCCTTAGTTTATTTTATAACTTGGTTTACGGATCCGCCGACAGTATATTTGCCAAATGAAATGTTAATATTAAACAAATTTTTAGCCTTTTATATTATACATTTTCCACGAAGGTGCAAAAGTTTCAAAACGCGAAATGTAAACGTCGGGCATTTATTTTCAAATATAATTTAGTGTCGCGTGCGCCAAAATGCCGAGTCACCTTTAACCAAACTGCGCAGTTCGAGCTGCGCAGTAGCAATGCGCAGTCGTCTTGTCATGGCGTCTGGAGCGGCCAGCCGTGGTTCAGATTGACTGTGGTTTCTGAGGCGAAAGTGATTGTTAAGAAGTATGTCAGAGGGTATAAATTCGAGGTGATTGTATTGGTGATTTAATCACGCAACATCTTGAACGCGATATTCTGGCCGAACGATTGCACAATCAGTGCAGCAGCAGCGTAGGGTGATTCGCAGGCTACTCTCGATCGTGCGATTTTTTTCCATCGAAAGTTGTTACACGCTGTTCGTATTGAAAGATTTCAGTGCCAAGTACGTCAAAGTTTCCCTGCGAGATGCTGATATTCAGCTTTCAACGGACCAGAAATCTGCCTTTGATGTGCTCATGGGCGATGGGGAGACGGTACGATCAGATGCCCATGAAAAGTAAGAGCTGGTTATGCTCTGATTGACCGTTTTGAGCGTGTGACTCCTTGTAGACACCTTTTTTAAAATCATATCAGCACTATGCACGTGGCACGCACATCTACGACTGTGGACAGTAATTTTTCTCAGCATTGTTTCCATTTGTTTGATGATCCAACAGGTCTTAAGAAAAACATGCCAGACTATATTGTAAAAAAGCATTTTAATCCTTTATTGTTTTTCACATCAGATGATACAGTAACATGGCGATCCTGCATTTGATGGTCTTCCATCTTCAATATTTTCTTAGATCCTCTCTGGTCGCCGGATTATTATTTATCTCCCCCACCTACCCTTGTCTTTTCATGGAACATCCCAAAAAAATCATAAAATATTTAATTTCTAAAAATGGAATGATGTTGTATATTTATATTTCGAGGCCGAGCGCCGCTAAGCATTTTAGCTGAAGAACTGCGTAAACCAGGTTATAAAATAACTAAGGCCTTAGCCAAAATATCCTTCTTGCGTAGCCTGCCATGTTGGTGTTGTCATGCTTTGTATTGAGTCATCTCGCTATGAATCATAATGAATAACAGACACAGAAAAAGGTTTCTCAAACCATCACACATAACACCCTCAGCATGAATATCTATTCCTGCTCATGCCCCTGAACATCTGTGATCAAAATAATAAAAATGAAAATGTCTTCTAACTTTAAAATGAAGTATCCATTTTGTACAAATTATCTCTTAAATCAAACAGAACCTTCAATGAAAATAGTATGAAACTTTTGATAGATTTCATGTTTTGCTATCACAATTTGAGTTTGTTGATCATTCATTCTGCCTTTACTGCAAACTTTTTATTTTGTCTCATTGGTTTTAATTTTTCAACATGTAAGTGCTGTACATATAATCAGTAAGGAAATGTTGTTTTCTTACTGATTATCCATCTTTGTTCAGTGAAAAATATAAAAACAACCTCACAAACTATGGTTCTGTTGATTTAAAACCGAAAACAAATGGACGATTAAATGAAAACAAATTGCTTCAGAACTCCGCTGGTTCCTTACCCTGTAAATTCACGGACGCGTGTTTGTGTTTGTTACTTGACGAAATCTACGATTTTGTCAAGTATGTTGGTCGGTTCAGTTTGTTTGTTTGTGTGTACGTCTCGCTCTACAGGTCGCATTTCGAGTCGGAATATGCATGGAACTTCACCCATGGACTTATTGGCCACCAGATAGAACCCTATAACTTTTGGCATGTCAAGGTCAAAGGTCAAGGTCAGGAAAATTCCTGAAAATCGCGAAAATCCGTATCTTTTAGCATGGGCCGATTTTCAAAAATTCATGTCTCCAAATCTTAACGATTCCTTTCAAATTTGAAACACGGACGTAGGAGGGGAGTATCTTTGACTGGATTAAAAATTGGTCACATCCGTTACGATTACGGAGATGAAAGGTATTTTAATTTAATTTTTTGTTTTGTTTGTTTACCCTAAAAACTATGTTTAACCCCAAAAATACCTATTATCGCTCAATATTCTCGATGGTACAGATCTTGTTTGAATTTCGTCAAGTCCTGGCCTATGGGCCATTTTTATTTGTTTGTTTGTTTGTTTGTTGCGCTACTTCTCCTACAGTTTAAGGCCAATTACATCTAGACTTGCTACAGAGGATCAGCATAACCCCAATTAATGTATCGGGGTGTTTTTTATCTTTGCCGGTGGTCTTGGAGGATTAAGGGGTGGGAGGGGACACTAATTCTCCATGTAAATGTGTATCGTGTAGCGCTGCCTCCAGGTGGGGGAGGGTATTACAAGTCTCCACCATTTACAGTACAGTACTCCTGCCCCTACATTTTCCAGTACAGTGAAGTGTTTTGAATCATAAGCAGTCGGTTTGCTTTTGCTTCATGCACGTAACCCGGGTTTTTTGCCGATACAGAGCTGTCAGTTGCCTATACACCGCCCAAGTAATGCTATGTGTCAGAAGAACATGTTGCATGCTTGGAACAAGATCGCCTATCGGGTGGGTCCTCTGCTAATAATATGAACGAATGCAAAAGGACATTGAAAAATATGTAGTTTGATTCATCTCTGTTCTCTGATGATCTGATCTGATTTGATTAGAAAGATATGATGTTTCCACCTTTTATGACTCAATATACACTTATTGGTCAAACACATTCAGGCAAACAACTTTTCCATGATTAGATTATCAATACAGTATTCCCTTAGTTGTTCCATTACCCTGTAAATATCTTTAGAATGATGAAAACCCTTATCGGGGGTGAGCAACTCTATCTGAATATATTTTAAGCAAAACACTTATTTGACTTTGTCCTGCATTCCATTGCAATGCCATTTGTTCAACTGTTGATCATAATTGGAATTATGATAAACCACAGAGTGTATGCGTTTGAATTAGCACGCAAATTGAAGTAATAGTACTAAATTAGCAAAAACACCATTTCCAACTGTGGATTGCATTAGACCTGACTGTGTCATGTAATAGTTTTAGAAAGCTCCATTTCATAGCCCTCCATGCAGCAGGTACTTATTTTGATGGAAACAAGGAGGAAATGGCTCTTTATTTAAGAGTGCCTGTAACCTTTCCCTGCAACATTGCTTTTCTCTGGCATGTCAAATCGCATGACTCCATTAATATTTCCCACCCCATGTTAGTCATGTTTGTGCCTATTAGAGTTCTGTTTTTGGTGCTTGAAGAATTTAGTGGCAGAAATCATGATCGTGTCTTATCCAGTGTGTATTTTAAACTGTGGGGCAGTTGATGCTCAAAAAACGATTTTTTTTGACATTGACAGAAAACTCATGGAGGAGCTTGTAGGTACGGTATGTTACCAAGGACACGAGGAGACAATGGACACATCAACACAGCATATGGGATTTGAACCTTGGATCTAAGCATCATGAGCTAAGGGAATGTAGTTCTTATTCTCAAATGGGAATGACAAATGGAGTGACCCCAGTTATCTTGTTTGAATTAGAAAAGTGATATTTTCAAATGTTTCTGAAACATAATGTAATTTTGTTATGGTTTCATGTACCTGTCATGCTGTTGTCGTGCAGCATTTAAAGTTATTATTAAATGTGTTTGTACTTTAAAAACCTACAAATATGTTCACACTATCAAAACTGCCTGGAGCTGACATCATAGTCATGAACAGCAGAGAGCAGCAAGCCATCACAATGCAGAGCTTTGCTGAACACTGTTGCAAGCCTGGTGTTGGGGCTCAGTGATTAGGGTGGCTGGATTGGGATACTAGGGTCCTGAGTTTGAGCCCCATTGGCTGCTGAATTAACACCACGTGGGGTCAACTCAGCCTGTCATCCTCCTGAGGTCGGCGAAATGAGTACCAGTGTACTGGTAGAGGCACATCATCAGCGGCACAGCTGTGCTCCAATAAATGATAGCTACCCAGCAGCCAAGCTACCATACACAAGAACAGAAGAACACTGTTGCAAACGGGCACAGTAAAGTGCAGAAACACACTCTGCTGAGTTCCTGGTTTGAGGTGTTATTAGAAAAATCAAATGCATTCTGGTTTTTAAAATATTGTATCGACAAATTTAATAGCTTTTGAACTGCAGAAAATGGCAAACTACCTCTTGAATTGCATTATTTTGATTCGTAAGTACATTTAGTAACATTTAATAATTAATTCCTCTCAAGTGGGTGGCATCCTTATGAGTTAATTATCTCTTCATCCACTGCGTTATCGTATATCTCAGAGATGAAGTGCATTTGATACCAATTCCTAATCCAGCTGGAAACCCAATAAAGTCTCATTACATAAAGATGTGGGATGCATAATACCAACAGGCATCTACAATGCCATTTGGTTACCGTAAGGTTCCTTAAGCAGTAGGATATAAAGGATTTCACATGGTGCATTACAGCGAGAGCCCATGTAGCTTGGCAACCCTTTTTAATGCAACATCAAGCGAGCCTCATGGTACAGCAAGGTGGCAGGGTAGAAAGGCAACATTCTGAGATTGGGGCACAAGTTAGAAGCAATAAGTAAGGGAATTGATGAACAGGAAAAGTGGAGAGGGGGAAGAAGAGGAAACATAATAACCTGTAAGTAGTCAGGGTATTGTAGCGTTACTGGGGGGTACAAAACATTGCAGGTATGGATGGGAGGGGGTGGGGTGACATGAAATGGGAGTCCACTGCCTCATAAAAGCTACAGATGGAAAAGTGGGATTGATAACCTCCAGAAAGTGGTTCCACAAACAGGATTAAAGAGGAATAAAAGAGTTGAGGTGTGCACTAAGCCAGGAATCTGAGAGTTGAACCAGGCGGGATACTGGAAGAACACGTGCCTGCTGGAGTTGCTTGGCGGAGTCGTTGGCTTGAGAGGCGAGAAGGCATTAGATGGGAGGATATAGGTGGTAAAAAAATAAACAGAGGCCACTGATCTGTGTGAGATGTGAGAGCAACAGCCCTTGTTTTTCGGCTTCCTTATGAAATATACCAATAATGTTGAGAGCTTTACATTCCACAAGTTATAGAAGAGACAAATGTGATGCTGGGGTCCCAGCTCATATGGAAGATCACTGACTTTGGAGGCCAGTTTTATGATGGGGTTGGCCCAGGAGAGGTCTTGGCTGATGGTGAGGCCGAGAAGCTCAAGTTGCTGGCTGTGAAAATAGGTGAATTAATTTGACAATGCTTCTGGAGAAACGGTGATACTTGTCTGAATTGAAGGATATGTTCCATTTATCAGAACTGCATCGAATCAAGTCCAGATCAGAAGAGAGTGATGAATGTGCTGTCTGCCTGACAATGTGATGGGGGTACTGTGCAACACCATGTGGTCATTTGCAAAAGGGAAAAGAGGGTTTTCAGAACATCAGAGAAGTTGTTTTTTGTAGATGAGGTACAAGACCAAGACCAAGACACTGCCGTTGGGGCAGTCCAGTCTTCAGTAGGAGAGGAGAGGGTTTTATTGATTGCAATGCAGTGACTGCACAAGTGGAGGAAGTCAGACATCCAGGCATGAAGGGGTGCTTGCATGCCACATGCAATGAGCATGGCAAACAGAGCAGGATGCCAAGCTGTGTCAAATTCCCAAGATATCTCCAGGGAGACATCCTGAACTCTTGGTTTAGATGTACAGCCTCCCACCATTGTTGAAAGAAAAGTAGCATGTCCAGAGTTGAGTGACTGGGCTGAAATCCAAACTAATGGGCAAATATCATGTTGGTTGAAAAGAGGAAAGACGATGTCAGCAGCGATGATAGATTTCATGACTTTGCTTAAATTGGAAGTAAGTTTACAAGTCTGTAGTTGCGAGGATCTGTTTGTGCACCTTTCTTGTGGATGGGAATAATGTTTGTTGACTTCCAGGCAAATGGAAGGTAGCCAAAGAAGGACAGGCTGAACAAAGCAGATAAAAGAGAAGTAAGAGCAGTACAACTAAATTTGAGAACATGGGCACTGATGCCCTCTGGGCCCATCACTGAAGAGGCTAAACAGAACCTTTTCTACCTTATCAGGTAAGGACGCAAGGTCCAGTTGACAGTTGGTACGAGTGAGTAAGATGGGGACAGAGCAGGATGAGATTGGTTCATGAGATTTGGGGGCTCACACTGAGTTCTGACAATCTGCCTTATCAAGAGCAGAATGTACAATGATGCCATTTGAGTTGAAGGATGGGATGGAGGGAGAACATACACCACACACAGACTGAACAAAGTGCCACCACACCTTTGAGGAAAGAGATACCTGGAGATTTATAAGATTATTTTTTCTACCTTGCCTAAAGATGGATAGACACGTTTTGCGAGCCTTACGGAGTTATGTAATGTTGCCCTAAGTTGAGTTGGCCTTCCGTGCTGAGAAAGCAAGCTAGTTGACAACAACAGCCACACCACTGGGTTCAGGGTACTACAGCCTGTGGGTGGGTGGGGGGGGGGGTGAAATGGATATTACAGATGTGATGATATAAATCTGTGCATAAGATAAAGTAGGGTTTGGTGAAAGTATTCACAGACACAATTACGAGCAGATGCTGTAGAGATAGTGGCCAATTTTTTTGTGTGTGGGCAGATTGCAGTCCCTGCCAGTTGGCATAAGCAAACCACCAAATTCTGAAGCGTTGAGCTTGTTCCCTCAAAATAGCCAGAGAGATATGGGCTCTGATAAGAACATAGTCAGAGTAGTCAAGAGGGGCAAAGAAGGACCAGAAGGTTGTATACAAAGTTCATCATTACCAGGTCAAGGAGGGAGGACATACCAGTTACAGAAATCTGGGTTGGAAAGTTTACAATTTGGGTCAGACCCACAGAAGTCCTGAGCTGCATTTCAATGACTGGCTGTTCCAGAGCTGGCACCCAGTCAGCTAGCATGGTGACAGTTGAAATCGCCACAATTGAGGAGCAGAGAGATGGCATGGATCATGAGTTGATCACTGCAAGAGGAAGCAGGTATATCGAGAGTCGGCATCATTCGGTGCGTTGTGTTACACACAGACAAACATTAGGTGGTTGCACAGTGGTATTTGTAGCCTAAGGTATTTCAGAGGGCTATGAGGGATTAGTGTGGACAATAAATAGTGAGGAATGGTGATGGAAAAACTTGGAAGATTTGAATCAAGATTTTTTTTCTCAGGTTTTCCTGCCATGGCAAAAAACAACTGACAATCACTTCCATTCTTTCATGCAGCTGTCATATTGTCAGTGGCAACGAATTCCCTGTGTCTGTTTCCTCGTGCTCTTCTTTCCAGTCTTTCAAAATTCCTACCCTTCACCACTGCATGGTGTCTCCATACACACTCCTCAGCTTTTCTATGCTTGCTGACCCCCTAACCTCTTTCCTCCCTGCCTCTCTTCTTTACCAATTTTGGTGCATTTGTACTTTTTGGCCTGCCTGTTCCTCATTCTGGCAAAATAGCCTATGAAAGTATGGGTACTCACCTCTTAGCTGTCCAGCCTGGATTTTTATCTCGACCCAACAATAAACTGTCACTCTGGTGTTTCACAGGCATGGCAACACAGCAATGTGTGTGGTGCCCCTCGGGTGGATGTTAAACTGGGTGTCCCATTTGCTGGACATGAGTTATAATTGATTTTAAAGATCCCAAGGTGCCTTTTTGCGAAGGGTAGGTGAGCTATCATCGACAGCCTTGTCAAATTCCAAATTATTGCACCCTCAGTTGAGTATCCTGTGTCGGAGTGGTGACCCATCCGGGATTGTAAACCTTGCCAAAGAAAATTCTTCAGCAGAACCGACGCTCTGTATAAGAGAATGGTACATGAATTAAAAATTGTTCTCCATTGTCACTTCTGTAAGCCTGCTATCTTGCCACCCAACATTATTTTATTCTTCTATGATCCTAAACTTCTGCAGAAGAAAACTGAATTCTGTCCAGAGAAGGAGCACTACCAACAGTTATTGCACATCACACACATATATACCGTATATATATATATATATACCTGTATATATATATATATATAGCTGAGTTTGTGTCTGTGGGGCATAAGCACCTCCCATTCTACAGGCCACACCTTTCCCTCTCTCCCCCAGCCTCACAAGCACCACCCATTAGCCAGGCCACACCTTTTCCTCCAGCGCCCAGAAATCGCTGCCATCTTTTTTGCTTCCCATAGCTTTGAGGGTTCATCGACCTCTGTTGTTTTCACCCGACTTTTCAAGGCTTATAAACAAACTGATGAATGTGTAATTCACATAATTATTATGTGAAGCACATAAACATTAGAGGCGACGAAAATCGCCTTGGTAGTTGAAGATCAACTTTCGCTTTCCATCAATCCATTCTGTGTTTTTTCCAACTTCAGTGCCAACTCACCCCTCTCACCCCTGCCTCTCAAAGCAACCATCACACTCTTCTCCCTCAAAGCCTCCCTCTCACCTTTCTCAAAAACTCCCCCCCCTCACCTTTCTCACTCCTCTCTCCCCACTCACCCTTCTCCACCATTCACCCAATCACTCCCCCTCTCAAAGTTGCCTCCTCTCATCACAAAGCTGCCTCCTTCCCCTGCCCTCACCTCATCTCATCACTCCACCTCCTCAAATACTTAACTGCCTTCTGCCTCTCTCTGTCCCCCCCCTCTCCCCATCACCACAGAGTCTTTCTCCTCTTTATCCGCCCCTCCCCTAGCTATTCTGCAATCCCCCACACTCATTCAACAATCTCCCTACCTCCCCCCCCTCCTCCTCTGTCCTACCCTCTCCCTCCTCTCCCTTCCCCTGCACCCAAAGCCTCCTCCCCTCCCTCTTCATTAACAGTATGGACCTCAAATATCCAGGGCCTTCGCTCAAACTTACAGATCTTTCCATACAGGTTGCCACTGACAAAACAGACATTATCTGCCTAACAGAAACTTTCCTCCCTCAAGACGTCTCTGACTCCCAAGTATCTCTCCCTGGTTACTCCCTCCTCCGGTATTACAGACCTGAGCCTCGTCCTGGTGGAGGAGTTGCTCTCTTCATCAAAGACTCAATTCCTCACTCTCCATGCACTTCCCTCACTCCCCCACACCCCCAGGAATACCTCTGGCTAGGCTTCCCCTCCACTCCCACCTCATGTTTATATGTGTACTGCACCGTCCACCAAACAGTTGATGACTCCATTTACACCTCACTATCCGAAACATGGACCAACTTCTATCTTCTCATCCAAACTCTCTCCCTCATATGTGGTGACTTAAATTGTCATCATGCCAGTTGGCTAGATATGGGTACCTCTCTCACCTGTCATGGCACTTCAGCAAAAGCTTTCTGCGACTCATTGGGACTTACTCAATCGGTCAACTTCCGACCCGGATCTCGACCAATGGTACTCTATCTCTTCGAGATCTGATTTTGACAAATTTCCCTAAAATATCTGCCGTTCTTCCTCCGCTCCAATCGTTTCATCTGACCACGTGCTTGTCAAAGTGGACATCTCTCTGGCTTTATCAGAGAACCACCTCAGCGCTGTCGAGTCTGGCATTCCACTAAAGCCAACTGGCAGGGTCTCAAGCAGCCATCAAACTTCTATCGAGACGGTCTCCATCGCTACTTTCTCCAACATCAACTCATCCTGGGAATTCTTTCAAGAAACTTGTTCTCCCTCATGCACAGATTATTTCACCTCTCGTCTTCAGTTGCCTAACCTTCCTCCCACCCTTGGTTCACTGAAGCTTGTGGTGAGAAGTTGTCCTGAAACAACTTGCCTTTGCCTCATGGAAAGCAAACCCAAATGCAGAGCAGACTTCATAGTTCAGTCCTCAGTCTCATTCCTTCCATAAGCTCGGAACAAGTGTGTATCTACCCTCAGGAGAGCCAGAAAACACCATCTTTCTAAGCTCAAGTCTGAACTCTCAAACCTCTCTCCCTGCTCCAAATCCTGGTGGCGTCTAATCAAATCTGTTTCTGTATATGTTCCCTCTCCATCCCCTCCCTTACCTCAAATGGCCCACTGCTGATACCACACGGAAAAGGCTGAATGCCTAAACTCGGTGTTTGCATCGAAATCTTGTGTCCAAAACCCATCGCTTTCTGCACCCACCTTACCCAGTCATACCAAACTGTTCCTGGACTCTGTGTCTTTTCTCCTGACAAGGTGGGAGCTTGCCGTCAAACCTCGACTCAGATTCTGCAACCGGTCCAGATGGCATCAGCCCACTGTCCTTAAAACCTGCTCCTCTGCTCTTGCTCACCCTCTCTCTGTTCTATTCACCCTCTCGTTTGCTCAAGGTCATCTGCCATCTGCTTGGAAATCAGCAAACATTACTTTCCTGCATAAAAAGGTGCAAAAATAGATCCCTGCAACTACAGACCAATCAGCCTTCTCCCAATCATCAGCAAGGTTATGGAATCCATCATTGTGTCAAACATCAAATCCTTCCTCTTCTCCAATGGCCTGATTTCCGATCATCAATTTGGTTTCATCCAGGTCACTCTACCCTGGATATCTGCTTCTGCTCTCCCAACAATGGATGGAGATCCTCAATGCCAGATGGAGTCCTCAATGTTCTTTTTCTGGTCTTCATCAATGATCTCTCTGACTCTCTGGAAAATCCTCTTTATCTCTTTGCTGATGACTCCACCCTCTGCCGTACCATCGTCATCCCTCAGACCGGCAAGCAGCAGATTCTTCACTCACTGCAGATCTGGGTAAAATCACAAACTGGTCCAACACATGGAACATGTCTTTCAATCCGGACAAATCTCACACTCTCACTACGTCTCTCCGAAAGGACCGTTTTGCAACCCCCCCCCCCCCCATCCACTTTCTCAACAATCCTCTGGAAGAAGTCCTCTCTTTCAAGCTTCTGGGTCTCAATATCTGCCATGGTCTTTCCTGGGAAAGCCACATTTCCAACCTGGCCTCCAAAGCCAGTCGCCAACTGGGAATCCTCCGCCGTGCAAAGTCCTTCCTCGGCACACCTGAGCTCCTGGCCGCATACAAAGCTTTCATCCCAGCCTGATGGAGTACTGCTCTCCCCTCTGGGCTGGTGCTCTGCCTCCCACCTTTCTCGGCTTCACGCTGGAGAAACCAAGGCATTTCAGATCATTGGCATCTCCCGCGATGAGGCTGAGACTTTGGGCCTCTCACTCTCTCACCACAGGCAGGCGGTGGTCTTTCTGTCTTCTACCATCTCCTCTCCGTCTCACCCCCCCCCCCCCGCTGTGTCTGCGATTTGTCCTCACCATATTTCCGCAGGGCGCTCAAGGTCCGCAACAACCCCCTTCTGGTAAAACTACCATAAATCACGAATCACTGCTCACCTTCACTCTTTCATTCCTCTTTTTCCCCGCCTTGGAAAAACTCCCCACTCTGTTCAATCCATTTTTCCCTCCAGGCCTTCAAAACAGCTGTTCACCACCACCTCTTATCGTCCCCCATCCAAATCCTCGATCTTTTCTACCCCCGTTAATCCACTCCAAACCCACCTCCTTCAAATTCCCTGCTTTCCTTCCTGAAAGTCCCTGTAGTGCCCATCTTGTATTCCCCATCCATGTTCCCTGCCCTATCCCTCTCCCTTCCACAGATCTCCTAATGTCTCTGTTCCCCACTGTTTTGTCCTTCCCACTCCTGCCCTCTTGTCTCATGCCCCCCCCCTCGCTGTGCGTTGTGTGTTAGCTCCATACGAGCCTCGCCAAGGTATACAAAAAAAAAAATGCCTGCGTCCTTATTTATTTACTTGGGAGGCCACCAAGGAAATTCCAGAGATATTTATTATGTTCATTTGTACATGCACACTTTTAAGTTGTTGAAATGTACACGTCCACTTTCGTACACTCACCACCACCTCTGAGTTTATGTACATTTAAAAACTGAACAAGGTACGTTTTCATTACAACGAAAATAGTCATGATTAATATTTAAAGTCTATAATTAAAAAACAAACTCTCCTTTTTTCGGCGTTTTGTATTTACTGTATGCTGTCGAGATGTCCAGGGGTGTGTTCAGTTACCAAGCAGCTAGCTAGCGCTTGCCAAGCCATCCGTTCCTTATCAACGGTTTTGAATGGAGTGCTTGCTTTAGTGATGAAGCCACTTGTAGAGCACTCTACAAGAAACTTGGTAAATGAACACACCCCAAATTCATTACATGGTGACGAGGATAAACGTCTATAGTATCACTTTTTTCATCCATATCGATGATTTCGTCCATCGGGGAGCAGATTTCGACATGACACGTGGCAAGTTAGAGGAGATACGGAAAGTTAGAGGTTGGTTGCAATCGAAAGTGGGTTTTATTTTCGTTATTATTTTTCTCAAATGTGGTAAAAACCCTGCAAAAATTCCTTTGTGAGAGGAGGGAGGGAAGGGTGATGGTGTTAGGAGGCAGGGGAAGGGATGTAGTGGAAAGAGGGAGGGGATGGGAATCGGGAGGTAGAGGAGGTGGGAGTGCGGAGGGAGGGGAGGTGGCGTGAGAGGAGGCAGGGTAGGGGTGGGAGGAGTGGAGATAAGGGGTGGTTGGGAGTCAGGAGGGATGGGGGAATGGGTGGGTCAATGAACATTAGTAACTGTAAAAACAAAAGAAAATAATCAATTTCACTTGAATCCTTGTTAAATAAAAAAATTACCCCCGTGTGGGGTGATGGTCATCTCTATAATGTTTTTTACTCTCATAATCGATTAACCGTTGCCAGATATCTCCTAAAATGACAGACGAGATAGGTTTTGAAAATGGCGACTTTCACAACTTTTGTGACCTCGTGACCTTGACCCTGACCTCGAATCCGGGAAAAAAATATGTCGTTGGGTATCACTCATCGACCTCTACCTACATACCAAATTTCATCAAGATCGGAAGTAAAAAGTTTTCTTTGTACCGGAGTGTTTTTTGACCATCTTCCAGGTTACGTGGCGGCCAAACGGGACGGAAATTCAAAAATCTGTCCGGTTAGATACAAGATAATATTTTTTACTATCATAATCAATAAACACTTGCCGAATATCTTGTAGAATGGCAGACTAGATAGTTTTGAAAATGGCGATTTTTATAACTTACGTGACCTCATGACCTCGACCCTGACCTTTAACCCGGACAAAAGATTATATCGTTGGCACACTCATCGACCTTACCCACTACTAAGTTTCATCAAGATTGGAAGAAAAATTGTTGACGACGGACGGACGGACGTACGGACGTACGGACGGACGGACATTTGGTCGCTTTATTAGGTCATCTCGGTAGAGATGACCTAATAAAGGGCAGATGGCTTACTACTATAACTAAACATGTGTGGCAGTCCCATTTTTGATGAAATAATCCACATCATTATGAATATCAGACATTTCACTTGAGCATTGTGTCTCAATTCAAGGTCATTCAATTTTATAACTTAGTCGGTGCTACCAGGTGGAAATGTCCGATATATTGGAACTAAAAATGCTTTCTTGTTACCCATAACCAGAGGAGAGGGTATTGCCTTTAGATTCGTTTATTTGTCTGTCAGTACATGCACGTCTACAAAGTACGTCATAGTAGAATGTAAGTACGTCTACAAACGATGCACTAAACCAGTGATCTTCACTATTATTTAGAGGGGGGACACTTTTGCCGATAAGACATCAGTGTGAGAGCCGTCACACTGCCTACAGGACTCCATAATGGTTGCTACGAGACCCCACCTCCACATACTCTTCTTTGTTGTGTTTAAATGGGCTGCAAGCAGAATTGTTTGAATACTGCGACCATATCCTGATGTAGTTACGTTACTTTTATGCTTCACGTTGGAACACTCATTTGAAACCATTGGGTCAATTTGAGAGCATTTATGGTGGATTACAACAGAGCGTTTTCACATTTGTGTATTATCGGCCGCACGTCATGGGCCGCAATTTCGGCCACCAGGGGCTGCCAGTGGCTCACGGGCTGTGCAATGAAGAACAGGGCACTAGGATGTGAGTATGTCTATAAAGTACATGTATTAAGAACGTGAGTGCGTCTAGAAAGTACGTACTATAAAATACATCCACATCTATAAAATACGTACTACGTACATCTATAAAATACTTTGATTGCAACATAATACCGAAAAAGTCTGTTTGTCTGCTGTATGAACATAGCATACGTCATCAACACATCGTCGACACACCACACAAACACAAATACACCAGCACACAAAACTCTAGTTCTGGTGGCCTACAATCTCCGATTGCTCTTTTTTCTTGTTTCTAGATGTTTTAGTAGTGAAATTATTCAGAAATGTCAGTGGGTGATGAGTTGGATTAAAACTATTCTAAGGAAACAATTTTACTCGTGCAAGAAGCGTGTGATGGAGAATAAATTAAGGTAGTCGGAAACATGTGATAACAAGAAGTCTTGTCTCACTTGAATCAGCTGTTTGTGCCCACAGCAGACAATTACCCTGATGTTACAAATCACAGTTTAGCAAACAAGTGCCATTTTCACGGATTTCCATTGCACTACGCTGGCCGAGATCAGAGCTGTCTCAGCGGCACAGATGTTATATTTATCCATCCATCGCCCTGGGGACAGACACATGCTTTGTGAGGGTATCAAAGGTTTCTAAAGGGTTCGAAGGCATTGATGGTTGAACTTCTTGCTAAGATAAGTAATTTTCGATGATGCCTCTGCCATGGGAAATCTTCCGCCCACCTTGTGAAGCTGATACTTGGACAGGTTCCAACGATAGTTGGCATGATATCTATAGTTGAGACTTGAGAGAATTGGTACATAACAGCTGAAGTCATTTTTGATGAATAGTTATTCTTCCCTCTTTATACTCTTCAGACACATCACACAACATCTGGTTGAATGTGTTTTTATATAGCTATTGCCAAAACAAAGTTTATATCGTATTTACATCTGGATGTATCAGGAGAACGACAAAAATAATTGCTAATTCTAGAAGCAGTACAAATAGAATGTCCAAGTCAACGAAATATGTTGATGCAATGGCAATAGAAAACAGGCTCCAGGATTTGAAAAAAACGGACTTTATCAAATGGAAGGTTTTACACGATCCATATGATGAAAATGATGGGGAGATGTGCTCGGAGAACGATGTCACACTTTTTCCAGACATTATGTGCCAAGACATCAACCTCCATTATTCCATTGTATCTGGAATCAATGAAATGGATGAGTATGATTTAGTCTGTTTAGAACTCTATTTCCAGGTGTTGTCCACCATTTATCCCTATATAGCTAATATGCCAGTGTCTGTCTGAGTTGGTATTTGTTTGCTATCTCTTATCCCATCGCTTTGTGCATTGTCATTAAACTTTCTGGTCATAATTAGCATTGTCTTACATTTCAGCTTACAGCAGAAAAGTAGT
>CM068963.1:76193855-76205095 GCA_035128595.1 Eptatretus atami | reverse complement strand
ACTAGTTGGGAGGATGGGTTAGATAGTTAGACCGGCTTCATGGGACATGGGTTGTTCCTCATGGCCCGTGGAATGGATTAGTTAGAGGGATTAGTTAGATTTAGAAAATGGATTTTTGGATTTTGGAGACACGGACAGACATTGAATGTGTAGTGGGGACGTAGCTTAGCTACGTAGAGTTAAATGGAACGTGCATGAGTTAAGGGACGAGAGGAGCACGAGTTAGTAAGGGAATTTAGTAGCAGAATGGCAGGATTGAGTGTGATGTGAATTGGAAAGAGGAAATGTATTGATGAATGAGTGGGCCACGGGCCTGAGTGGGTAGGGAGTGAATGTGGAATGCATGGTGCGAATGACTGGTTGGGGGAGGAGTGATTCCCACCCAAGGACCGGGGTCAGTTAATGTTAGTTAGTGGGTATTAATTTACAAAAAGAGGTCGTTTTGTTGTTGGTGTCGAGAGAAGGCACGAAACCCTTTGGAGGGGTGCAGAGTTCATGGACCGGCTGGGAGCGTGGCTGTGAAGGTGAGTTTTGTTTAGAGGGCACCGGGCACGGACTAGTCGGCCAGAGTAGGCCAAGGGCCAAGAGGGCGCTAGTGTAGTGGCGGGCGACCCGTCGGAAACGGGACCCGTAGCGCCAAAATGCCACGGGGCAGTGTAGTGGCAGGGACCCTCGAAAAGGGACCCGGGACCAGCATGCCCACGTGGGCATCGAAGGGGGCAATGCCAGAGAGGGCAACCCCGCGTTGTAAGGGAGCTGCGGCTCGAGACAGCCTGCGGGCCTGGGGGTGCCATGGTTAGATTCGGCAGAGGGAGTTCCTGCCAGTTGAGCCACGCTCCCAGCCAAATTGTGCGAGGGCACGAATGAAAATTTGAGGGCAAGGCCCAAATTTATAATGGACACCAACACAGGCGACGGGAATCATGGTTTTTAGAACCGATAGTTTTAAAGTGTAGGCGTTTTTGAAAGCCCCGGGGTAGTTCAGGTTAATGAATGTGTAGTTAGGAGATGTACCTTCGCACCATCCATCCTTCGCTCGTTGTAGGCCGCTGGACCCACCTTGGTAGATCGCTGAACTCTGAGGAGGCCATTCTGAGGCTTCTTGGGCCTCGAGACAGGAGCCTAGTCTCTCCCTATTCCCTCTCAAGAGGGATAGGGGTTGGGAGTAGGCTAGGTTGACGGATAGGAAGCCGGACAAAGACGATAAAGGGGTTAGGGAGACAATTATAAAAGAAAATAAAAATAAAGAGGGCTAAATTTTGTTGTGTTGTGTGGCAAATTAAGGGAGTGGGTATGGACAGAGACAGGCAAAGGCGATAGAGTGGGGGGAGACAGTAGGCTAGGTCCGAGCCGCCTTCAGAGCGGCCGGCACCACGCACTCCCTCCAGACTGATGGACAACACCAGAGCCGGCCAGCTTCACCTGCGGCGCGTTGTGCTGCAGCCCTGTTCTGCATGGGCTTGCCTTGCCATGCCTCTTGCCTGCTCTGATGACCCCATGCCTGCTGCCCTTGTTTGCGTTTGCCCCTGTGTCCATCCATCACAATGTGCAGGACTCCAGTTTTGCAAGCTGCCGTGCAGGACTGCCTGTGCAGCCGTGCATCTTTGCATCCATGTCCATTTTGTTTTTGCACCATCTCCATCCATCCCTGCACCAATGAACTTTGCAATGACTTTTGCCTTTCCCTTTACAGATCACAGGTCCTGGGCCATGGTTATGTAATAATAGATAAGTAAAAATTGTAATAGTTGAACCCACCTGCATGTTTGTTTTAGGCCGCAATTTTAGTTAAGTTGTCCGAATGAGTCTGTGGAGTTTGTTTATTAGTTACGCAGCGCATTAGGTTATTATTTTTGGGACAGTTAAAGAAATGTCGCACTCAGGAATCCGAAGGTAAAGTACTAGGGGAAAACTTACACATGCTGGTCACACGAAAATTTGACGACTCGGGACGAGTCTGTAAAAAGGGGAGGGGGTAGTGTTACGAATTTGGAAAATTATCGCACCACATCAGGTCCTTTAGCTCATTTATTCGTAAGTCATGTTCATAGATAGCTCGCCTCCATTGTTTAATGGGTAAAAATCGAAATGCGCTGGATTCATTTAATAGTTAGGGCGATCAGACACAAAGAAGAACGACCCTCCCTCCTCTGCAAAGAGGAAGAAGAACCCTCCGTCCGTGATGCAATGCTAAACAACTCCCTCCCACCCGGGTTGCGGGGGATGGCACGAGGGCATGAGTGCAGCGGGGAGGGGGCGATAGAATAAAAAGGGACATCCTCTTGCTCGGTTCTGGGGGTCTTGTTCTTGGGTTTCTGTTTGAGGAGTTGTTCATCGGAGGAGTTTGGTTCGGGTTGTCGTGGTTCTTCTTCGGCCTGGTGGTCGAGGAGTGTCGCCTGGTTCAAGGGTCGAGTCTTGGTTCAAGGTTGTTGTTCTGCTGGTGCTCTTGAGTTGGTTGTGCGTCGTGGTTCAAAGGGTCGTGCTGGTTCTGAGTTATCTTGGTTCGGCCTTTGTTCTGCTTCGTGGCCTCTCTTGGTTTCGCTGGCTCTACTTGGAAAGCGACGATCTTCGGAAGGCTCGGTGTTTCGTCTCACCAGCACGTGGTCCGGAGCGAGGGGATCCGCTGGAGCTCGGGAAGGATCGCGCTCACGGCGATTGGATCCAGCTCGCCCTCGCTGGAGCCCGGGTCCGAACAGCTTGAAGACCACAGAGGTGGAGAGGTTCGAGATAGGTTCTGGGTTTCAGCTCATCTGTCCCTCCGAGCTGAAGTCCTTATTAAAGGCATCAGCCACCATTTCTTGGGTGTGTGTGGCTCGTGTGTCCGTGGGCCGGTCTAACAAGTAGAGAACTGTTAAGTGCTTTGTGTGCTGAAATATTGCTTGCATTTATTGTATTCGTATAGTTTGCTCTGCTGTCTTCCCTAGTTCCCGATACGTATAAATAAACCCCATTGTTAAATGTACAGCTCGTTTGGCCGTTCTTTCATTGCCTCGACATGACGCGTTGTTGAGGATTTAGTGTTCGTAACTTGTTCATTTGGTCCGGCCCGATTTGGTAATTCCGCTCGGTATCGCCGGTCCGAGTCGCGATAGCGACTCGATTCGGACAAAGTCGGCCGAGGGTGAACTTCCCCGGTAGTCGGACCACGTGGGTACTAGGTAAATTGAAGTTGGCAATCGACCTACCCCATGTGGCCTATCCATTGGCGAAGATCGGTCCGATAGGGACCCAGTCAGTTCCGGAGTTATCCGGGCGACGACCTTTCATTCGGGCGATCGGTCGAGCGTCTCGCGGCCCATCTAGCGGTCGTGCTCACAGGTCGCACCGGCCCCACAACAATATATAATCTATTATCTTATAATTGGGTGGGCGTAATGCTTACACATTGTGCTTAGCACACATTGTGTAAGCATACTGCTGTGTCCCCATTGTCCTTGGGTCACTCACCTGAATTTGATTTTTCATTTATTTATTTTCATTTATTTATGTTTTTGTATACAGATGCTGTCTGACAGTTGTGATTTTTTCTTGGTGTATCGGCTGCGACGTCCATCAGCACACAAATTACTGTGCTTCCCATTGTCTCGGGTAACTCACTGCATTTTTTTTCATTTTTCATTTTTTTCCTCATTTATTTACATTTCCATTTATAGATGTTGTCCGACGATTCTGTGATTGTTTTTCCGGTGTACTAGCTGATGTTTTTCGGCACGCAAAATTTCAGCTTCCTACGTCACCCTGAATACACCATCTTTAATATCAGTCAGTCAGTCAGTCAGTGAGTCAGTATATATTATATATATATATTATAGTATATATATATATATTATATATATATTAATGTATATGTATATGTATATAAGTATATGTATATATACTGTTATATATATGTATATGTATAATATACTGTAATAATATGTGTATATATAGTGTTTGGTATATTATACTGGTGTGTTCAAAATGTAATCCAACTTAATTTTCGGGTGTAAAACAAATGAAAGCTAAGGGAGGCGTGGTTTGGTGCCCGTTATGGTAGGCGATCCTAAATCCGTATACGTGAATATTTTCCCGCCTGCAGAAGCTGTCAGTCGCCAGACAGAGACCGCCGATGAGTGAGGAAGTGTAAGTGAGCGCCGTCGGATTTTCGTTTTTGACAAAATGACGGATTCACTGTGTCTCATCGCCAGTGATCACTGTGTTGAAGAAAGTTGGGATCGCTGTTCACAGTCTCCAGCATGTCTGTGGCGATCTCCAAACGGAGTTTGCTTCTGCTCGATTCGTTCGGCAGCTTTGGCACGAACTTTGTGAGATTCTCCTAAAGCCCAAATCCTCACACAATGGAATGAACTGATCCGATGCTGACCCCGCCTCGCCTGCAAGTTCTCTGGTCATGAATTCGATCGATCCTGCATCAGCAGGGTCTGCACGTGTTGGTCAATGAGATCTCAATTTCGGGAGGTTGAGCGGCCTACCAAACGTGTTCACTTTCCACTGATGTGCAACCATCTTTGAAGCGGTTTGGTACCACTCTTTTATCTGTGTGGTGCCGCATTGCCTCCGTTCTCTGAAGGCCTCGTTGAACTTGCGGATCGTTTACACTTGGGAATCGCCAGCTTTACACAATATTTGAATGCAGTAGCGTTGTTCAAGTTTTCCGTCATTTTGTCAAAAAACGAATCCGACGGGCGCTCACTTACACTTCCTCACTCATCGGCGTTCTGTTGGCGACCTGACAGCTTCTGGCAGGCAGGAAATATTCATGCATACAATTAGGATCGCTACATACGTGCACAACCACGCTCCTAGCTTCATTTTGTTTTACGGCAGAAAATTAAGGTTGATAATTTTTGAACACACCTCGTACATATATATTTGTTGCGGGGCCGGGTATCGGCTGCGAGCAACGACCGCTAGATGGAGCAAGTAGGGTTGGCTCGACCGACTCACCTGGAATTTAGATCGTACCTTTTCGGAAAACTTTCCGGAAAAGTAACGGGTCCTTCTCGTGACCGTGACGCGTCAATATTTCTGCCACGTGGTACAGGGTTATTCTCCAATTTCAAAATCCTACATTTCCACGTGGCGATTTACCGAGTCGCCAACCTCCGACGGCACCCGTACGGAACGAGCCGCTTAGCGTACTCGACGTGGTGCGACCCGAGCGGTTTATTGCCGAGATCGTCGGTCCAAATGTCCCGTTAACAGCGGCAACAGCCTGGCGAATTTTCCAACACGCAGCATGCTAAGCCAATGGAGGAAAGGACACGAATGAATGGATACTTCTCACAAATGAATGTTTAATTTACAATAATAATTGGGAACGAGGAAGCATGCAAGAGCAGAGTTAAACCGATAAATAAATGCACGTATATACAGCACGGCACTTATACAATTCCTACTTAAACGACTGGCGCAAAACACACACACACACACCCAAAGAATCGGACCATGGTCTTTATTCTGACGCTCAGCCCAAGAGGTCAGTTGAGCGGAGGTGAAGAGAGTCTGTTTGACCCTTTCCTGCTCGTCAGTGCGTTCAAGGAACCAGGTCCTCGGGGCAGAACTGGACGCCCCAGCATGATCCGGACGATCCAGACAATCCTCAACGACGGCTCCAGCGAACGAAGTCGGGCAGGGCGAAGCTGGCAGGAGAAGACCTCCGTTTGCACCGACCACTCAAGTGCGCAGACGCTTTTGCACTCCACCACCTTCGCGCGAGTCTTCACCCTTGCAGACCCCCACCACTCTTTTGTGCTCAGGCGCGAGAGACCTCCTTTTGGTCGCACTGCGCCTTCCTTCATTGGACGGTCCTTCTCGACGACTCGTCGGCGGCCTCCCGATTGGCCCGGGACCTGAAACACTTAATCTTGTAAGGCGGAGCAGCCTGAGGTTGCTGAGCTTCCTGTGGCAAGGAGCATGCCCCCTGCCCTTCTGGGTGGGAGGTCTTCAATCTGAGGTTGATGAGTTCCTGTTGGACAAGGAGCACGCCCCTGGCCCTTCTGGCGGAGTCTCGATCTGTGGTGGATGGAAATCTCAACCCCCATAACGTGATTGGATCACACGTAGACAAATGGCGGTCGATCAGAGGCGAGGGGAAGATGATGCTGGCGTTGATGGTGGTGTAAAAAGAAGAAACCTGACTATTAAATACTCACCGCGCAGACCCGCCATTTTACCATCTGACAGGTCGGCGACCTAACTGGAATCGTACTTCCCCCCACTCTTTTTACACGACACTCCACAACACACACTAAACACACCAAGAACTATATATAACTATGTTGTGTGCTTATGGCTTCCAAGATTCGCATCAATATTATATATATATATATATATATATATATAATAATGATATACATATATTATATATATATATATATATATATATATCTAATATATGATATATATATATAATATATAATATATATATATATATATATATATATTTATATATATATATATGTACTTTAGCTACTTGTTTTTCTCCCACGTGAAGCGTGTGATGTTAGATTGTGACAATGTGCCGCACCCTGGCGAAAGCTTGTCTCTCTGCGTGCTCTGGCTGCTGGTGCGCTCAACCATAGTTGCGGTCGCTTTGGAGGTCTGGCCACATAGTTTGAATCACATGCTGTTCTCGACGGGATTTGGTAAACAGTTCATCATGTCGAGACTATTCACTCCTGTCTTTGGCCGAGCAGCTGTGTGGAGTGTGCCCGAGGTTTTGTGCGATGCAAATTCCATGGTTGCAGTAAAAGTTTGGCAATCTCAGAAGTTTGCCGATGTACGGTAATACTGTTACGAATCTGGCAGCCATTTGCACACAACAGCCAGAGTCCCGCAGTTCAGTTATTTCGATAAGTTATGTGTCTGTTGGTCCCGTCCTATGGTTTAATGGCGTGACTAAAGTGTATGTGCGCTGCGAGTTATTTTTTAGTTAGAATTAATATCCAACAACAAAACAACATCCTCCGTCGCTCCTGCCACCATTGGCTTCTCATACGCATGCGTGCCGAGCACAAGTGGGTGGGCTTCCATTGCCTCAGATCGGAGGCCCTGCTCCAAATATAGGCATGGCTTGTTTCCTCTCTGCCAATAAGCGAAGGGCGAGCATAGACGCGCACTCCAGCCAATCGAAGCAGATACGCCCAGGGAAGAACAATGTCTCGACTAAGCGACAAAGAGGAGAGAAGGCGCCAAAAAGCAGAAGAGAATCGATGGCGCGAGAAAAGTGTGGGTCGGACACCCCCCTGTGTTTCTGGCCTGCTGGCGCTCCTTGTCGTGGTCGTGGTCTTCCGTCCCTGGTCTTCTCCTCGTGCTTGGTCGAAGCTGACCGGTCGCTGGTTGTCGAGTCCCACCGTGGGTGGTTTGTGTTGGAGCGCGCGGGCTGGTGTCGGAGCCGTCTGACTTCCCCACCTAAGAATCCCAGGCTCCACAGGGGCAGGTCGGCAAGCCGACGAGGGCGGCCAGGTACACCAGGAACTCCGTCCCCCCAGCTGAACTATTCTCTCCTCGGGCTGAGGACGAAAAAGAATCCGTGGGGTCCATTCATTTTGGTGTGTGTGTGTGTGGTGTGTTGTGGTGTGTGGTGTGTGTGTGTGTGTGTGTGTATCGTGTTGTGGTGTGTGTGTGTGTGTGTGTGTCTGTGGCCAGTCTTTAAGTAGAAAACGGCTTTTTTTGAACATTTGCACGTAGGTCCCTTGCTTGAAGCCCATTGGTATCCCTTGCTGTCTGCGCGTAGTTGCTGATGATTTTGCCAATATGCGATGCAAACTCAGTCTGGCAGTGAGGAGGTGTATGGATAGAATTGGGATTCTCATGTTACTATGTGTGAACTTCTTTATAGTTTGTGAGGAACTTTGGGAGGGTTCGAAACAGTGTTAGCACCACCTTGTGTAAGCTTTTGGGTTGCTTTTACTGCAGCTACTTTGTGTGGGAGGGTGAATCACATATATATCTATTATATTAATATATATATATATATATATTATATATATATATATTATATAAATATTACTACACACACACACCCTGTAATAAGCTCCTGGCGGGTTCCGTCTCTGCATTTCCTCAGCGGTTTATTATTGATAAATGTTCATTCGTAATATCACGAATGTAATTAAATCGACGTTGTAAAAATAGGGGGATCATTATAAAAATGCCCAATTTAGGTTTTCCAACTGAAGCGAATGCGCATGTTTTGATTTGATTCATGTTAATCACACAGTATTATGGGTCTTGGGCGCATTGAAGTGGCATGGAGGTTCTATGTGCTTTTTAAATATGCTGTTGGGTGTTTATTTCAGGAATAATATTCAAATGTAATCACATTTTGTAGGAATTAATGGTATAGGGGCACAAGTACTTATTTTCAATGCAAATTCAGACTTTAAAAAAATCTAATCCGATAATAATTCATATGTTGACGTTCGAACATTGAAATGTTCGACGCAGAGAAGCAAAGAGGCCGATTTCAAAAAGTCCAATGAAAAGATACTCAAATTGTGCAAGTCATGCTCACTAAAGTATAATGTCGATTTTGTTTCGATGAATATAAATACATTTAACATTTCGGTTTTTTTTTGGGCATGAAGTATCACCGTCTTCACTGTTTTTACATTGTGAATACCTTGTTCACGAACTTTTGAATAGTGTGGTGGTGTGTGTGTGTGTGTGTGGTGTACATATATATATTATATAACACGCTATAAGTGAGTTTTGTTTAGAGGGCACCCTGGGCACCGGACGAGTCGGCCAGAGTAGGCCAAGGGTCCAAGGGACCGGTATAGTGTAGTGGGCATGGGCGACCCTCGGAAAGGGACCCGGAGCGCCAAAATGCCACGTGGGCAGTGTAGTAGGCACAGGTGACCCTCGAAAAGGGACCCGGGGCATCAACACTGCCACAGTGGGCATCGGAAGGGGGGCAATGCCCAGAGAGGGCAACCCCCCGCGTTTATAGGGAGCTGGTCGGCTCGAAGACAGCCTGCGGGCCTGGGGGTGCTGTAGTTTGAGATTCGGCAGAGGGTAGTTCCTGCCAAGTGAGCCACGCTTCCCAGCCACGAAATTGTGCGAGGGCACGAATGAAAATTTGAGGGCTAGGCCCAAATTTATAATGGACACCAACAGAGGCGACGGGAATCATGGTTTTTAGAACCGATAGTTTAAAGTGTCAGGCGTTTTTGGAAAGCCCCGCGGTAGATTCAGGTTAATGAATGCTAGGATAGTTAGGAGATGTACCCCTTTGCACCATCCATCCCTTCGCTCGTTGTAGGCCGCTGGACCCACCTTGGTAGATCGCTGAACTCTGAGGAGGCCATTCTGAGGCTTCATTGGGCCTCGAGACAGGATGCTAGTTCTCCCTATTCCCCTCTAAATAGGATTTTAGGGGTTGGGAGTAGGCTAGGTTGACGAGATAGGGAAGCCGGACAAAGACGATAAAGGGGGTTAGGGAGACAATTATAAAAGCAAAATAAAAATAATAAAAATAAAGAGGGGCTAAATAAATTTTGTTGTGTTGTGTGGCAAATTAAGGGAGTGGGTATGGACAGAGACAGGCAAAGGCGATAGAGTGGGGGGAGACAGTAGGCTTGGTCCAAGCCCGCCTTCAGAGCGGCCGGCACCACTGCACTCCCTCCAGACCTGATGGGACAACACCAGAGGCCGGCCAGCTTCACCTGCCGGCGTGTTGTGCTGCAGCCACCTGTTCTGCATAGGCTTGCCTTGCCATGCCTCATTGCCTGCCTCTGTAATGACCCCATGCCTGCTGCCCTTGGTTGCGTTTGCCCCTGTGTCCATCCATCACCATGTGTGCCAGGATCGTCCAGTGTTTGCCAAGACTGTCCTGCTGGTAGCCACACCACGGGGACTGCACTGGTGCAGCCCGTGCATCGTTTGCATCCAGTCCATTTTGTGTT
This sequence comes from Eptatretus atami, assembly GCA_035128595.1. Taxonomy (NCBI): domain Eukaryota; kingdom Metazoa; phylum Chordata; class Myxini; order Myxiniformes; family Myxinidae; genus Eptatretus; species Eptatretus atami. Next base: position 76,195,184 of record CM068963.1, on the reverse strand, counting down.
TTGCTACCATCTCCATCCATTCCCCTGCACCAATGACTTTGCAATGACTTTTGCCTTGTCCCTTTTACAGATCACAGGTCCTGGGCCATGGTTAATGTAAAATAATAGATAAGTAAAAATTGTAGATAAGTTGAACCCCACCTGCATGTTTGTTTTAGTGCCAGCAATTTTAGTTAAGTTGTCCGAATGAGTCTGTGTGAGTTTGTTTAATTAGTTACGCAGCGCATTAGGTTAGTTATTTTTGGGACATGTATAAAGAAATGTCGCACTCAGGGATCCGAAGGTAAAATGTACGAGGGGAAAACTTACACATGCTGGTCACACGAAAATTTGACGACTCGGGACGAGTCTGTAAAAAGGGGAGGGGGTAGTGTTGCGAATCTGGAAACCATTATCGCACTCATCATTCAGGTCCTTTAGCTCATTTATCTCGGTAAGTCCATGTTCTATAGATAGCTCGCCGTCCATTGTTTAATGGGTAAAAATCGATGAAATGCGCTGTGATTCATTTTAATAGTTAGGGTTCGATCAGAACACAAAGAAGAACGACCCTCCCCCTCCTCTGCAAAGAGGAAGAAGAACCCTCCCGTCCCGTGATGCAATGGCGTAAACAACTCCCTCCCACCCGCGGTTATGCGGGGGGGATGGTGCACGAGGGCATGAGTCACTCCGGGAGTGGGGGAGGGGACGCGATAGGAAATAAAAAGGGACCCTCTGCCTGGCTCAGGGGGGGGGGGTTCTGGGTCTTTGGTACGAGTTGTTCATCGGAGGAGTTGTTCGGGTTGTCGTGGTTCTTCTTCGGCCTGGTGGTCGAGAGTGTCGGCCTGGTTCAGGGTGGTCAGTTGGTTCAAGGTTGTTGTTCTGCTGGTGCTTCTTGAGTTGGCTGTGCAGTCGGTGGTCAAAGGGTCTGCTGGTTCTGAGTTATCTTGGTTCGGCCTTTTTCTGCTTCGTGGCTCATCTTGGTTCGCTGGTTCTACTTGGAAAGCGACGCATTTCGGGAAGGCTCGGTGTTTCGTCTCCCAGCACGTGGTCCGAGCGCGAGGGGATCGCTGGAGCTCGGAAGGATCGCGGCTCACGGCGATTGGATCCAGCTCCCTCGCTGGAGCCCGGGTCCGAACAGCTTGAAGACCACACGAGGTGGAGAGGTTCGAGATAGGTTCTGGGTTTCAGCTCATCTGTCCCTCCGAGCTGAAGTCCTTATTAAAGGCATCAGCCACCATTTCTTGGGTGTGTGTGAGCATACGTGTGTCCGTGGGCCGGTCTAACAAGTAGAGAACTGTTAAGTGCTTTGTGTGCTGTAAATGATTGCATTGCATTTATTGTATTCGG
>CM068963.1:76170690-76182707 GCA_035128595.1 Eptatretus atami | reverse complement strand
TGTTTTGAGATGGATGGGAGAAAGAAGATTTCTGGAGTGAATCGATGAAGTGGTGGAGAGTGTATCCAAGGAAGGAAAGAGTGGTTGTGAGCGGATTTCAATGGCCATGTTTGGGGAAGGGAATGGAGATGATGAGGTGATGGGTAGGATACGGTGTCAACGAGAGGAATGTTGGAATGGCAGATGGTGGTGGATTTTACAAAAAGAATGGGAAATGGCAGTGGTAAATAATATTTTAAGAAGGAAGGAAGTAGCACAGGGTCTTACAAGAGTTGTATGGAAGTGCACACAGGTGGACTACGTCCTTAAGCAGGAGATGCAACCTTGAAAGAGATTAGAGACTGTAAGGTGGTGGCAGGGAGAGTGTAGCTCGACAGCATCCGGATGGTTGGTTTGTAGGATGATTTGGTGGTGAGGTTGAGGAAGAATGTGAGGGCTTAACCAAGGACCAGATTGGTATGGAAGCTGAAGAGGAAGACTGTTCTATGAATTTCAGGATTAGGTGAGACAGGTGTTGGTGCGTGTAAAAGACTTGTTGGGACGAATGGGCAGAAGTGAGTGAGGGAGATACTATCGACGGTACTTGGTGTGACCATCTGGACAGAGGAAGGAAGACAAGGAGACTTCTTGGTTGTAGGACGAGGAAGTACAGGAAAGTATAAGGAAGAAAGAGATTGGTTGAAAAAAGAATTGGGATAAGCCAGGAGAGATGAAGAAAGTAGACGGAGTACAAGCAAGTTGCGGCGCAAGGCGAAGAGAGAGGGTGGCAAAGAGCTAAGGAAAACAGGCATATGGCGAGCTGTATGTGAAGTTGGAACAAAGGAAGGGGAAAAGGCATTTTGTACAGATTGGCCAGAACAGAAGGACTGAGCTGGAAGGAATGTGCTGCAGGTTAGGGTGATAAGGATGCAGGATGGAAATGTGCTGACAAGTGAGGAGAGTGTGTTGAGGAAGGTGGATGGGGTACTTTGAGTTAGCCGATGAATGAAGAAAATGATGAGAAAGAGAATGTTGGAAGAGGGTGGAGATAGTGATCAGGAAGTGTTGGTGGATTAGTAAGGGATGAAGTGAGGACAGCTATGAGAGGATGAAGAGTGGAAAGGTGGTTTGGCCAGATGATAATACAGTGGAGGCATGGAAATGTTTTAGGAGAGATGGCAGTGAGTTTGTTAACTAGATTGTTTAATTAAAAATCTTGCGAAAGTGAGAGGATGCCTGAAGGCAGTCGAGGAATTAAGTGTACTGTTACCGATTTTTAAGAATAAGGGTGATGTTTGCAGAGCTGTTGGTAATTACCAGAGTATATAAAGTTGTAAGTACACCATGAAGTTATGGGAAAGAGTAGTGCGAAGTTCTAGGTTGAGAGGAGAGTGATGATTTGTGAGGCAGCAATATTGGGTTTATGCCAGGGACAAGAGCACTTAAGATGCGATGTGTTTGGGGGCTTTTGAGGAATGTGGAATTTTTTGGAAGGAAAAGTATAGGAAGGCCAGAAGGGTTACATTTGTGTGGTTGTGGATATAGAAGAAAGCTTTATGAACAGGTTTGCAAGAGAGGAGTTTGGTATTGTATGAGAAGTCGGAGAGTGATCGAGACAGTTATTAGCGTGGTGCAGGATATGTTATGAGGACAGTGTGACAGCTGGTGAGGTGTGCGGTAAGAATGATGGACCGGTTTTAAAGAGAGAGGTGGATTGCTTCAAGGATCGGCTCGAGCCCTTTCCTGTTCTGCAATGGTGATGGGACAGGTTGACGGCCGAGATCAGACAGAGTTCCTCCATGGACATCATGTTCGCGAGATGACATCATGATCTGTCGGCTGAGAGTGGGAGCAGGCTGAGGCAAAGCCTCGAGAGGTGGGAAGGTTATGCACTGGAGAGAACAGGGGAATTGAAAGTCATAGGAGTAAGACTGAGTGCATGTGCGTAAATGAGAGGGAGGGTGGCGGAATGGTTGCGGTTGCAAGGAGTTGAGGTGGTGAAGGTGGAATGGGTTTAAATACTTGGGATCAACTGTCCAAAGTAATTGGAGATTGTGCTAGAGAAGTGAAGAAGAGAGTGCCAGGCAGGATGAGTGGGTTGGGAGAAGAGTTTAGAGTGATTTGTGGATAGAAGGGTATCTGCAAGAGTGAAGGGGGAAAGTATATAAGCATTGGTAGTGAGACCAGCTTGTTGTGATGGTTGGAAGCGGTGGCGCTGAAAAAAGACAAGAAGCCGAGCGTGGAGTGCAAGGCAGTTTAAAGATGCTGCGATCTCAATTGGGAGTAAACAGGATGGACAGGATTAGAAATGAGTATATTAGAGGGACATTCTCAGGTAGGGACGGTTTGGAAGACAAAGTGAGAGAGGCGAGATTGAGAGCTGGTTTGGACATGTGCACAGGAAGGGGTATGCGGGGTATATCGGGAGAAGGATTGCTAAGGATGGAGCCGCAGGTAGGAGGAGAAGAGGAATGGCAAAGAGGAGGTTTATGGAGTGGTGAGGGCAGAATCCATGTAGTTTGGTTGACCAATGGAAGATGTGGAGACAGAGCGAAATGGAGACGGATGATCTCGCTGTGGCGACCCCAACGGGAGCGCTAAAAAGAAGAAACAAGAAGGTTTGACTCTGTCTGTCATTCCTTCTGGAGGTCAGCAAAATGAGTAGCAGCTGCTTGCCATCCTCTGTTGCGAGTGGTGTCCTGTCCAGATTGTTCCCAATATCAAGGAGACTGCTATTAGGCAGCAACCAATTGCTCTGCCCAGAGTATGGGTCCCATGGTGGATATGTTACTAAATAAATTCAGTGTACGTCAGTCTGTCAGTCCAGTGGGTCTTTCTCCATAACTCCAAAACATGAAACCTTGCAGCCTGAATTCTTTGCATGCAACACTATGGGTAACTCCAAGGGTGTGCACAAGGTAAAATTGGTGTGTCTGGTTAATTAAAACACCCCTTTTGAAAGGTGATTTATGCCTTATTTAATCTATATCCTTTATCAGTTCATTCCTGCCACCTCACTCTTGATGGGTCTTCAGGCACATCCTCAGTTACCCTCACTGTTTTTGTTTGCCATTTGTTCACCTACTGAACAATGCCTTGAGTTAAAACATTAAAATAAAGTTTAAAACAAAACATAAATAAGTTCTTTTTTTCCACTTTTCCTAATATATCTCATCTCGCCTGATCATCATTCCACGAACGCTGGATACATTGCAATGCATTATCGACACCTGGAGACACCAGCATTCGTTGGCTTCCATTTTCATTTCCGCACATGCCATGAACAATTAGAATCTTCTTAAACTAAGCCAAATTAACAACTTTAAGCTCCAGAATTGAACCTAGCGGCAGTTCTGATTGCATAAAAATGTGTTCATTTGTCTCATTTGGACATATTGACATTCTTTGGCATCTCCTGGAGGCGGTTTATTATGATGGATCAAGCGATCGCCAAGCCAGCCTTTAATATAATTTGAGTTTTTGGATTTTTTAAAGGGACTCTCGGTGGTGTGGTGCGATTCCTGCATACTTGTTTATGGCAGCAGTGGTGAGCAAACTTTCATCCTTATCTTATTTGATGAACGATGGGCTTTTCAAAGGTTACCATGGTTTCTCTTTGGGAGTTTCAAAGCAAAATACATTTGGTAATACCCGATTTCTGAGCCGTTTTGCCCTATTAACGTGTTTTCTTAATTACCGAGCACCAAATTTTTTTTTCCACCCGTCCCACCAGAGGATTGCCAGCTGTTTATAAATATTTTTATGTTTATGCACATCTACCTTGAAACGTTTATAATGTAAGTGTTGTTAATTTTTATTTGTTTTATTGAGATTCCCTTAAAACCAAGTGAAAAGGCTACTCAAGTTTTTGGGTTGTTACAATTTTACGTGCTGAAGTCGAGTTATCACAATGACTCCAATCAGCCTGATTACTGAAAAATTTACCGATATGGCCAAGCACTTAATATGTAGTCGGGGAGGAAGAGTATATTTCAATTGTTCGTGATAGGTATGAGGTAGTCAGGATATGAAAAGTGGGGCAGTGATTAAGGATGGTGGTGGGAGGCTAGTGACAGAGAGGGGGCAGTATTGAAGGCGTGGGTAAGATATTTCAAAGAGCTGTTTGAACCGGAAAAGAAAGCAACGGTGAGCTGGACCTACCGTGTTATGTGTAGTGGAAAGTGGAGTCGGTGGAGATCTATAGAGATTGAAGTCCAGACGTCATTGAAAAGGAATGAAAGGGAAAGACGCCCAGGGCATTTAATGAGGTGTATGTATAGAGATGATAAATTGCAGGTGGGATGAAGTTGGAAATCAGTTGGACAAAGAGGACTGTTTGAATATATGTATTGAGGGAGGGTTCCAATTTCAGAGGGATGGAAAGACAGCATTAATAGTGCCATATGGAGAGGAAAGGGTGATGTTTCAAGATTCGAGTGAAGTACAGGGGCATTTACGCTCCGAAGTCATGTAATAAAGGTGCTGGAGAGGATTTGGATGGGAGGATAAAGAAGTGTGGGGAGATGAAGATCGCGAGAAGAAGCAGCAGGGTGTTAGACAGTTAGAGTGATGAGGAGGGGATTTCACTCTTGAAACAGCTTGGTGGAGAAGGGTGGAGGTTGCAAGGTGGGGATTATGGGTTTTTATGGGGGGAATTTTTTTGGGAAACCTCCTGGAGGCAAAGGCTCTACAACACGTCCTAGAGACAGCGTGATGTGGACACTAAGATGGATGGAGGCCAGAAAGCAGAAGTCAGGTTTGTGGAAGCAAAGCTAGATGTTCGAAGGGAATGAAGGAAGAGTTTTGTTGTTTGTGTGTCTGAGTTAGCATGAATATTCCGGTTTGAGGCAGGGAAGCTCTCTTCAGCCCACTCATGATTTATCATGGAGTGATTGGCAGCTTGGTAAGCAGGAAGGTGAAGCTGTAGGGGTTTAGGTATGGGGAGATGTTGTAGCGGAACAATCTGGCTGTTATGATGGAGAGTGTGGGCGGCTGGAGATGCAGGAGTAGATGGAGAAGTGGAATGAGGCATTTGGGAAGCATGGGCTGAAGATATGCAAGTATAGAAGAGACTGAGGTTGATGTGGGTGGACAAGCAGAGAAAAAAAAAAATGAATATTCAGTTGGAGGGAAGGAGATCAGGGAGGGAAATAGTTTGATTTCTGGGAGGAACACCGGGGATGGAAGTCTGAGGTGGAGGTGTGAAGGAGGATTAGGTGGCGTGTGAATTACGTGGAGGGTTAATGGTAGGACAATAGGAATCAAGAAAATGAAAAGGAGGTTCTTATGTTCATGTGTAACGCCACCCCCTACCTTTACGCCTGGAGACAGAGCACTGACGGAGACAACAACAGAGGGCTGCAGGTTTGCGGAGAACAACTGGGTCAGGAGGACTTGCGGAGTTGAAGAGGGTGGATAGAAAGGATGGATGAATGAACTGGAGGGATTGAGATGCGTGGTGCAGATGAGCCCTGACAGGAGTTATTTGCGTGAAAATTCTGGCTGAGTCGGGCTGGACACTTTGGTGCGCGATCGGGAAGAGAGAATGGCAAAAAGAGTAGATAGATTGAGGGGAGCCAAGGTAGATGAAAAGACGGTACACCACAGTGAGATGGGAGGATTGTGAGTGAGGGAGGATAATTGCAAGGTAGGGTAGGTGGTTGGCAGATGGAGCGAGAGTTGGCTGAGGACAGAGGAGGTGGTGGAAGTATCGTTGGTCAAGGCAGGGCAGAAGCTGTGTTTTCCATAGAGCTCACTCCTTATAAAGGGAAGATGAGGCCATGCGTTTATGTTGAGTTCTCCACCTCTCTGGAGTCACCAATAAGGGTTGGTTCTCAGACTTGACCATTCATTCTGTAATTATTGTATTCACCTGATGTCACACCTGTGGATCATTGTCTCACTATGCAGTCGTTTGTGTAGCCTGAGTATGAGAGGTTTTCTTCCATGTTTCAACTGGGTATTTTTGGTAATGCATGAGCATTATGTATTTGCTTCAAATGCTTGTACAAGATGCTCTCCTGTGGCTTATAGTGGCTATAACAACACCCAGGCTTTGATTTTACACCTCTTTTCACATTACCCGTCATTCCATTACAGCCTTATATCAGCACAGAGCGCATGCATCCACCATTCCTGCTGATAGAAGCAAACAGGTCTGAGTGGAGGAAATCGATTGCAAGTGATCCATACTATAACGGTTCCGTTTTGTTCCATCATGGTAAGCAATCATGCCATTGACAAGGCAACACGCCGCGATAAAACCCTGTAGAAATTAGAAACACATTCGAGTGTACTGACGAACGCGAAGCGTTGTACCATGCCCAGGGAGTGTTCGTGGGTGCATTGAGCAAAAGTATTTTTCCTGGACCACATTCCAGCGCCCTCGGGCTGCTTGCTGGCCTTGACCTCCTCCGAATCTGGGAACCAATGAAATAAGTTGTGGGCTTGTGTTTGTGTTTTTTTTCTTTTCTCTTTTTTTTCTTCTTCCATCCTTTATTCTTTCCTTCTTCGATTGTGCAGGTCATGGCTTTTCTCAAATTTAGAATGGCAAACGCTCTGTGTGTAACAAAATCATCCGTTACTCTGTGGCCTGTAAAGACCACTCTCCCTGGATCTAACGCCAAAATATTGTATTAAATTGCATGTGCACCATTTCCAGACTGGTGACCAGAAAATGCTGACAACACATGTGCGTTTATATAAAGACGCTCATGGCTTGCACCCTGCCAGCTGCCACAAGAGCCCAAACTATACAACATCCAAATTGGTTACTTCCGCAAGGTCTTTCAGAATGACAGTATTTAAAATAAAGTGCATGGACATGTTAAATCTTTGTTCTCTACAATTATATGTAGCATTCAGTTTGTGACTATAATTACCTTCTGGAATGGAGATCATTAAAATCCAATTCAACTGACTGGACTGAGCTAATGTATTACTTGCGGAATTGAGACAATTTCCTGTAAGGTGTTTGTGGAGGTGGGGATGGGATTTTTGGTTGTTGGTTTCACCATGAGGTAGAATATATATTATAGTATAATATGCACTTTTACATTCTTTCTAGAAAACAAATCATCCCTGGTGGGTCTTCAAATTACGGAATCTTCATGCATGGCTACTCCATATATAGCAGGCCAATATTGTATCTGACTGTTGGGTCTTCGCACCTCTTTCAAGAGTTTGAGCCCAGGAGGGGATACAATGCTTTTATTTTTCAGAAATGAGGGTGTTTTTTGTAATAGTCATTTCATACCATTATATTTTGAGTGTTGTGTTTGGGTAACTGTACTGTATGAATGTGTGGCATTGGGCACCAGTTGAGCAGCCTTTGCATCTTCAAAGCAAATGCTGCAGTGGAACCTCCAGATGGGACTCATTAAGCTCTGGCAATCAGTCCAAGATCGACACGTACTAAAATCACCAGCGTACTTAACACCCAACAGCTGTTAAACTTTATGCCAAGCATGTCGTGCCTTTTATTCCCCTTCCATATAACATTTAACCAGCATTTTAAAAACGCCATCCACACTGACGAAGGTTCTCCAAGCTGTGTAAGATTGTCCCCTTGTGGGGAAGTAAAAAACAATTTTTTAACTCCTGTGTCCGCATGCGATTGGCACCTCCCGGTTATTGCAGTTAGTTGCTCTTCCCGATTCTACTGTACAGAACCTCAATTTGCGGTCAATAAGTAGTGGCACAAAATTAAACATATTAAATTTTTCCTGAGAAAATTATTTTGTTCACATGAGTTGGTGCATATAGTTTGCCCACTGTTTGAAGAAATTGCTGGTTTCAACTTCAATATAAATTGCACAAAATTGCAAAAATCATTAAGGATTGAGTAGCTGTTTGGGTACCATCAGACTGGTTCTTATACTAAACTGCCCTCATGATGCAGGTAGCCCATGTTCAAATACAAAAATACCATCTGTGTTTATTCCATTTTCTATTGATGTCCCTGTCATTGCATACATGCATGTCTACTAATATATTTTTCCTCCAAATTATTTTATGTACAAACTCTTCCATGAACCATTGAGAACTAAAAAAGCCATCAGTTATTTGAATGTTTGTGATGATTTGTACAGTGTTGCATTAATTGGTTAAAACTTTTGATTACCACTGGATAACAAAAGATTTTGCTACTGGGTGGAAACATATGGTTCTACGGACCATGTTTTCTCAACCTTTTTGTCCCACACCGAACTTTGATTTTCAAAAAAAAATCGTTTTGCCCCACCATTGAATGGAGGACTCTACAGGTATATACTACAATATGTATTTCAAATGCTTTATTAAAACTTTATTGCAAAATTTTATTTCAATTGCTACTTCACTTCAAATGGGAGCCCTGCCCCTTGACGCTGGCTGCAGATTTGTTTGTTTCCAGGAACCAATTTTGACAGCTTCAGCCTTAAATCACCACGTTTCGGGATATTCCAAGTCGATGTTCTCTAGCTTGCAGCAAAATCGGTAACAAACCACTAAATTCACATTCGACTCAATAAGATGATGCGAAATTTATCCAATATACTTCCCTTCCAAAGTAGTCGAGTTTGGTTATTTATGTTCGCTCTCCTCAGACAGCCCACATCATTGGTTCAAAACTTTTTGAAAATTTGGAAAGTGCCAAAGCTATGAAAGCGATCCATAATATATTTCATTAATTCTGAATCTTCATCATGCCCCCCCACACCAAAATATTGGCCACTCCCCACCTTGAGAAACACTGTTCTAGATTAAACGTGACTATGTGATTCTGGAATCTGAATTCAAGAAATTTTCTCAGCACGTCAGGATTTTGAGTTATTACATATGATCCCATGGACGAGTGGAGACATCTCAATGTGAGTAAGCTAAGGGAACCTGTGAGCTTAAGTGTTACGTGGCCACCAACGAGGGTAGCTGCAGTGTGTTAATTAGCCTAGGGAGTAAGATTAAGTTCCCCAGTATGTTGATTCCCGCTCTGTGATTTTTCCCTATAATTTATATTTTCAAAATCGGCAATACATGGGGAACGCGTCCCTGAAACCACCAATTAAACGGGCAAAAAGCCCCGCCATTCAAAGGTGACAACAAGCGAAGTCACGCCCCCGTGGGACGATTGATCGCGGCATGACGTCAGAAGCTTGCCGAGGCAGGAGGAGCCCGCCTTCCCGGGTTTTGGTGCGAGCAGGCCACGCCCAGAGGTGGAGTAGATATATCAGTATGATTCCGAAGTAAAAGGATGGCAGGTTGTGCATTTAAGAGAATAAGGAGGTTGGCTTCACATTTTGGGAGGCCGTGATCAGAGGTCTGACATTTTTGAGAGGCTCGACTCAATCGCTTTGTGCATTTCTGGAGACCTTGATCACGGTAGGAGGCACGATGGCGCATTGCTTGGAGAAGCCGAGAGCGGAGGTTTGAGGCGCATGCCGATGAGGACGACATGGGCATGAATATGTGTTGAGGCGATTTGGCTCCCTTTGGTGAAGTAAGAAGTAAGACCTTTTGTTCTTGGTAGGGGTCGAGCCTTGATGTGGAGTGCCGCCACGAATTGCTGGCATGCGTTTCGTCCCGCTACGAAAACAGCACCTCAATTCCAATTCCAACAAGGGGTCAGCTCTGGGCCAAGCTAAGCTGCAGGAGTGGTGAAAAGGAAGGTTTTTCTTTAAAATTTGTGTTCCTTGTCTGTATTTGGAGTCTGTTGAGAGGCTGCCTCGACTGTCGAGTTAAGTTACTTTATATTATTGTCATACCTTCTGAATTATGTCTGTTGTAAATGTTCATTATTTTCATTAAATGTATTCCTTTTTATAACTGCAGCCGTGTGCTATCCTGTGCAGCGCCCCTGTGCTTCTGGCTGTTCTCCTCCTGGTTGTGGATTCGCCTCTCTGCCATTAGCCCTGTTAATGCGCGTGCATTAATCTCCGGTCTCAGTTGTAGCCTTCAAGCGAAGAGCTTTGCCATCCATCCAGGTAGGAGTTAAACCCCCTGGAATAGACCTATATATATTATATATTTATATTATTTATATATTTATTATATATAATATATTATTTATACATAATATATATTTATATATACATATATAAATTAATAAATTAATATATATATTTCATATAATATATACCGTATAATAATACTGTTATATATATTTGCGTTTCTGGGGAACGACATCCTCCAACGCAATGGCATCCATTCATACGAGTGGTCCCCAGACAGTTATTTCATTAATATACGTACAGTAGACCCTCCTTCTTTGTCTAACTGGTAGACAAGTGCGTTTGTGTGAATTCATGATTGGGTCTGCATTGATCTATAACTTTTTTTTCCTATTCTGTTTCTCTGTTCCTGAGGTAAATTCAAGCAATGTGTCCTCGCGAGGCCAGCGGGGCTTTGCTCGGGACACCATCTGTAAAAACCGCCGCCACGCACCCTTTACTGTTAAGGAATGGAGTCTCGCGAGGCCAGCCATGGAAACAACACACACACAAATGCTAACAAGTTACAGTACACACTGCGGTGCTCTCTTTCAACCCATTTCTGGAGTCTAATATTATATCTATCTTCTTCTTCAATCACGAGAATCTCCATGCTAATAATTATATGTATCCTCTTTTCAATCCAAAGTCTACATCAATAATCTATATCCAATCTTTTCCTTTGGTCATTGGACACAGATCAGGGCTGTGCACCGCGCAACCACTGCTTTTGATAAATGACGCTGCTCAATGTGGTTGGACCCACCACAGCCCTGGGGTAATTTATTATCGCACACAAGCAGGGCACAATGGCACACTTTTGTCGGGTCTGCCGCATAGGTTTACCATAACATCTTACCGTCCGGTCTGCTGACAACGCGGCCGCGGGTGTCTCTAATGGACGGCGGAACGTCTTCTCGCCATCGCCCGGCGAGATGCTGCTAATGAGCCATGAAGATGCGCGCTTGTACTAACGACTCGGGGCCGCATGCTTACGGACAGGCAGCACATTGGCCACGCTAAGCGCCCGTCGCCCAGGCATGGGGCCGTGGGTTCGCGTGCAGGGCGATTCGTGTCCGCGCGTGTTCGGAGTGGCGATGATTTCCTCAGCTTGGAATCATCTTGCCGCGATGTCAAGTGTAAAGCCGCTTCCGGCAATCATGGCCAACCAGACTGCCCGATTCGGGTGACGGAGATCGCTTCAGGTCGTCGCCCCTGCCCTGCACTCAGGGTCTATAAAAGGATGGCGTCACGGGCCGTTGGCAGCATTCCCGTCTGCTGGGTTGTTTTTCCGTTTCTGCTCATTGCTCATGGTTCCTGTTGGCTGGTTCCTGCTTCTCTGGCCTGGGATCGACAATCGCCCATTCGCTTTGCTGACATCCACCTTCCTTCACACTCCCCTGCTGACGATCTCTGGCACGTCTGTGTGGTGTTTTGTTTCCAGACGCATCAGTCGGTGTTTGTCTTCGGACGCGTCTGATTGCGGTTTTTGTCCCTGGGACGCATACTGTGCATATTTGTTCTTCCAATCCATCCATGCGGGTTGTCTCCAGATCCGTCCATGCGGTGTTTGTCTCCAGACGCATCGGTGGTGGTTTTTCTCTGGATGCATCCGGGGCAGTGTTTGGTCCAGACGTGTGTGGTGGTGTTTTGTCCGGGACGCGTCTGGGCGGTGGTTTGTTCCGGACTACGGCTGGGTGGTGTTTATGTCTGGACGGAGTTTGTCTCCAGATGGGAGTTTTGTCTCTTGGATGCGTCCAGATGCGGAGTTTGGTCTTCGGATGTGTCCGAGCAGTGTTGTATCCGGACGGCTTGGCTCCGGTGCGTCTGGTTGGTTTTTCTCCAGACGTGTCTGGGCGGTGTTTTTCTCTTGATCTCTCTCTTTTTTAGGTACGGTGTCAACGAGAGGAATGTGGAATGGCAGATGGTGGTGGATTTTACAAAAAGAATGGAAATGGCAGTGGTAAATACATATTTTAAGAAGAAGGAGTAGCACAGGGTCTTACAAGAGTGTAGGAAGGTGCACACAGGTGGACTACGTCTTAAGCAGGAGATGCAACCTGAAAGAGATTA
>CM068963.1:76141671-76160729 GCA_035128595.1 Eptatretus atami | reverse complement strand
CGAGGAGAGTGTGTTGAGAAGGTGGATGGGTTACTTTGAGGAGCCGATGAATGAAGAAAATGAGAGAAGAGAATGTTGGAAGAGGTGGAGATAGTAATCAGGAAGTGTTGGTGGATTAGTAAGGATGAAGTGAGGAACAGCTATGAAGAGGATGAAGAGTGGAAAGGTGGTTGGCCCAGATGATAAACAGTGGAGGCATGGAAATGTTTAGGAGAGATGGCAGTGGAGTTTTTAACTAGATTGTTTAATAAATCTTGGAAAGTGAGAGGATGCCTGAGGAGTCGAGATTAAGTGTACTGGTACGAGATTTTTAAGAATAAGGGTGATGTGCAGAGCTGTGGTAATTACAGAGGTTATAAAGTTGTTAGCTACACATGAAGTTATGGGAAAGAGTAGTGGAAGTTTAGGTTGAAGAGGAGAGTGATGATTTGTGAAGCAGCAATATGGGTTTATGCCAGGAAAGAGCACTAAGATGCGATGTTTGCTTTGAGAATGTTGATGGAGAAGTATAGGGAGGCAGAAGGGTTACATTGTGTGGTTGTGGATATAGAGAAAGCTTATGAACAGTTTGCAAGAGAGAGTTGTGGTATTGTATGAGAAGTCGGAGTGGTCGAGAAGTATGTGAGCGTGGTGCAGGATATGTATGAGGACAGTGTGACAGCGGTGAGGTGTGCGGTAGGAATGATGGCGCGGTTTAAGGTAGAGGTGGGATTGCTTCAAGGATCGGCTCTGAGCCCTTTCCTGTTTGCAATGGTGATGGACAGGTTGACGGCCGAGATCAGACAGGAGTCTCCATGGACTATCATGTTCGCGGATGACATCATGATCTGTCGGGAGAGTAGGGAGCAGGCTGAGGCAAGCCTCGAGAGGTGGAGGTATGCACTGGAGAGACAGGGGATTGAAAGTCAGTAGGAGTAAGACTGAGTGCATGTGCGTAAATGAGAGGGAGGGTGGGGAATGGTGCGGTTGCAAGGAGTTGAGGTGGTGAAGGTGGATGGGTTTAAATACTTGGGATCAACTGTCCAAAGTATGGAGATTGTGTAGAGAAGTGAAGAAGAGAGTGCAGGCAGGATGGAGTGGGTGGAGAAGAGTTTCAGGAGTGATTTGTGATAGAAGGGTATCTGCAAGAGTGAAGGGGAAAGTATATAAGATGGTAGTGAGACCAGCTATGTTGTATGGTTTGGAAGCGGTGGCGCTGAAAAAAGACAAGAAGCGAGCTGGAGGTGGCAGATTAAAGATGCTGCGATCTCATTGGGAGTAACAAGGATGGACAGGATTAGAAATGAGTATATTAGAGGACATCGCAGGTAGGACGGTTTTGGAGACAAAGTGAGAGAGGCGAGATTGAGCTGGTTTGGACATGTGCACAGGAGGGATGCGGGGTATATCGGGAGAAGGATGCTAAGGATGGAGCCGCAGGTAGGAGGAGAAGAGGAATGGCCAAAGAGGAGGTTTATGGATGTGGTGAGGGCAGAATCCATGTAGTTGGTGTGACAATGGAAGTATGTGGAGGACAGAGCGAAATGGAGACGGATGATCGCTGTGGCGACCCTAACGGGAGCAGCTAAAAGAGGAAACAAGAAGGGTTGACTCTGTCTGTCATCCTTCTGAGGTCAGCAAAATGAGTAGCAGCTTGCTGCATCCTCTGTTGGAGTGGTGTCCTGTCCAGGATTGTTCCCAATAGTCAGGAGACTGCTTAGGCAGCACCAATGCTCTGCCCAGAGTATGGTCCCAATGGTTGGATATGTACTAATAATTTCAGTGTACGTCAGTCTGTCAGTCAGTGTGTCTTCTCCATAACTCCAAAACCATGAAACCTTGCAGCCTGAATCTTTGCATGCACCTATGGGAACTCCAAGGGTGTGCACAAGTGAAAATTGGGTGTTTGGGTTAATTAAAACACCCTTTTGAAGGTGATTTATGGCCTTATTTAATTATATCCTTTTATCAGGTGCATCCTTGGCCCCACTCTTGATGGGGTTCTCAGCACATCCTCAGTTACGCTCACTGTTTTGTTTGCCATTTTGTTCAGCTACTGAACAATGCCTTGAGTTTAACATAAAATAAAGTTTAAACAAAACATAAATAAAGTTCTTTTTTTTCACTTTCCTAATATATCTCATCTCGCCTGATCATCATTCCTACGAAACGCTGGATACATTGCAATGCATATCGACACCTGGAAACGCATTCGTGGCTTCATTTCATTTCGCACATGCCATAACAATTAGAATCTTTAAACTAAGCCAAATTAACAACTTTAAGCTCCAGAATTGAACCTAGCGGCAGTTCTGATTGCTAAAAATGTGTTCATTTGTCTCATTTGGACATATTTGACATTTGGTGGCATCTCTGGAGGTGTTTATTATGATGGATCAAGCGATCCGCCAAGCCAGCTTTAATATAATTTGAGTTTGGATTTTGTAAAGGGACTCTCGGTGGGTGTGTGTGCGCATTCCTGCATACTTGTTTATGGCAGCAGTGGTGGCAAACTTTCATCCTTATCTTATGATAACGATGGGCTTTCAAAAGGTTACATGGTTTCTCTTTGTGAGTTTCAAAGCAAAATACATTTGGTAATACCCGATTTCTGAGCCGTTTGCCCTATTAACGGTGTTTTCTTAATTACCGAGCCAAATTTTTTTTTTCCACCCGTCACAATGAGATTGCAGCTGTTTATAATATTTTATGTTTATGCACATCTCCTTGAAACGTTTATAATGTAATGTTGTAATTTTTTATTTTTATTGAGATTCCCTTAAAACAAGGGTGAAGCTACTCAAGGTTTTTGGGTTGTATACAATTTACGTGCTGAAGTCGGTTATCACAATGACTCCAATCAGCCGATTACTGAAAAATTTACGATATCGGCAAGCACTAATATGTAGTCGGGGAGGAAGAGTATATTTCAATTGTCTCATGATAGGGATGAGGATAGTCAGGATATGAAAGGGGGCAGTGATTAAGGATGGTGGTGGGAGGCTAGTGACAGAGAGGGGGCAGTATTGAAGGTGTGGTAAGGATATTTCAAAGAGCTGTTTGAACCGGAAAGAAAGCAACGGTGAGCTGGACCTACCGTGTTATGTGGAGTGGAAAGTGGAGTCGGTGGAGATCATAGAGGATGAAGTCCAGACGTCATTGAAAAGGATGAAGAAGGGAAAGAGCACCAGGCATTAATGAGGTGTGTATAGAGATGATAATTGCAGTGGGAGAAGTTGGAATCAGTTGGCACAAGAGGCTGTTTGAATATATGTATGAGGGAGGGTTCAATTCCAGAGGATTGAAAGACAGCATTAATAGTGCCATATGGAAGGAGAAGGGTGATGTTCAAGATCGAGGAAGTACAGGGGCATTACGCTCCGAAGTCATGTAATAAAGGTGCTGGAGAGGATTTTGGATGGGAGGATAAGGAAGTGTGGGAGATGAAGATCGGAGAAGAGCAGCAGGGGTTAGACAGGTAGAGTGATGATGGATGGGATGTTCACTCTGAAACAGCTGGTGAGAAGAGGTTGGAGGTGCAAGGTGGGATGGTATGGAATTTGTGGACTCCTGGAGAAGGCATACAACACTGTCCTGAGAGACAGCGTGATGGTGACACTAAGATGGATTGGAGTGCCAGAAGCAGAAGTCAGGTTTGTGGAAGCAAAGCTAGGGATGTTCAAGGGAATGAAGGGAAGAGTTTTGTTTGGTTTTGTGTTGTCTGAGTTTAGCATGAATATCGGTTTGAGGCAGGGAAGCTCTTCAGCCCACTCATGTTTATCATGGTGATGGAGCTGGTAAGCAGGAAGTGTGAGCTGTAGGGGTAGTATGGGGAGGATGTTGTATGCGACAATCTGGCTGTTGTGATGGAGAGTGGGTTGGGAGATGCAGGAGGTAATGGGAGAGTGGAATGAGGCATTTGGGAAGCATGGGCTGAAGATATGCAAGTATAGAGAAGACTGAGGTGATGTGGGTCGGACAGCAGAGAAAAAAAAAATGAATATCAGGTTGGAGGGAAGGAGATCAGGGAGGGAAATAGGTTTGAGTTTCTGGGAGGAACACCGGGGATGGTAAGCTCCGAGGTGGAGGTGTGAAGGAGGATTAGGTGGGTGTGAATACGTGGAGGGTTTAATGGTAGACAATAAATATCAAGAAAATTGAAAAGAAGGTTCTATGTCATGTGTAGCCACCCTACCTTTACGGCCTGGAGACAGAGGCACTGACGGAGAACAACAACAGAGGCTGCAGGTTTGCGAGAACAACTGGGTCAGGAGGACTTGCGGGAGTTGAAGAGGGTGGATAGAAGGATGGATGAATGAACTGAGGGATGAGATTGGTGTGCAGATGGCCTGACAGGGAGATTGGTGAAAATTCTGGCTGAGATGGGCTGGACACTTGGTGCCGGATCGGGGAAGAGAGAATGGCAAAAAGAGTAGATAGATTGAGGGAGCAAGGTAGATGAAAGAGGTACACCACAGTTGAGATGGGAGGATTGTGTGAGGAGGGATAATTGCAAGGTAGGGGTGGTTGGAGAGTGGAGCGAGTTGGCTGAGGACAGAGGAGGTGGTGGAGTATCGTGGTCAAGGCAGGGCAGAAGCTTGGTGCCATAGGAGCTCACTCCTTATAAAGGGAAGATGAGGCATGCGTTTATGTTTGAGTTCTCCACCTCTCTGCGGAGTCACCAATAAGGGTTGGTTCTCAGACTGACCATTCATTCTGTAATTATTGTATTCACTGATGTCACCTGTGATCATTGTCTCACTATGCAGTCGTCTTGTGACCTGAGTATGAGAGTGTTTTCATCCATGTTTAACTGGGTATTTTTGGTAATGCATGAGCATTTGTATTTGTTCCAAATGCTGTACAAGATGCTCTCCTCTGTGGCTTATTGGTATAAACACCCAGCTTTGATTTTACAACTCTTTTCACATTCCCGTCATTCCATACAGCCTTGATATCAGCACAGAGACGGCATGCATCCATTCCTGCTGATAGAAGGCAAACGGTCTTGAGCTGGAGGAAATCGATTGCCAAGGTGATCATACTATAACGGTTCGTTTTGTTCCATCATGGAAGCAATCATGCAGTGACCAAGCAACACGCCGCGATAAAACCATGTAGAAATTAGAAAACATTCGAGTGTACTGACGAACGCGAAGCATGTACAATGCCCAGGAGATGTTCGTGGGTGCATGAGCAAAATATTTTTCCTGGACCAATTCCAGCGCCTCGGCTGTTGCTGCTGTTGACCTCCTCCGAATCTGGGAACAATGAAATAAGTTGTGGGCTGTGTTTTTTTTTTTCTTTTCTCTTTTTTTTTCTTCTTCATCCTTATTCTTTCCTCTTCGATGTGAGGTCATGTGCTTTTCCTCAAATTAGAATGGCAAACGCTCTGTGTGTAACAAAATCATCCGTTACTCTGTGGCCTGTTAAAGACCACTTCCCTGGATCTAACGCAATATTTATTTAAAATTCATGTGCACCATTTCCAACTGGACCAGAATGTGACAACACGTGCGTTTATATAAAGACGCTCATGGTTGCACCCTGCACAGCTGCACAAGGCCAACTTAAAAACATCCAAATGTTACTTCCGCAGGTCTTTTCAGAATTACAGTATTATAATAAAGTGCATGGACAATGTAAAATCTTTGTTTCTCTACAATTATATGTAGCATTCAGTTTGTGACTATAATTACCTTCCTGGAATGGAGATTCATAAAATCCAATTTCAACTGACTGGACTGAGCTAAATGTATTACCTTGCGGGAATTGAGACAATTCCTCGTAAGGGGTTTGTGGGAGTGGGGATGGGATTTTGGTTGTGGTTTCACCATGAGGTAGAAATATATTATATATATATATGCACTTTTACATTTTTCTGAAAACAAATCATCCCTGGGTGTCTTCAAATTTACGGAATCTCATGCATGGCTACTCCATAATAGCAGGCCAAATATTGTATCTGACTGTGTGGTCTTGCACCTCTTTCAAGAGGTTGAGCCAGGGAGGGATACATGCTTTATTTTTCAGAATGAGGGTGTTTTTTTTGTAATAGTCATTTCAATACCATATATTTTGGAGTGTTGATTGTCTTTGGGTAACTTACCTGATGAATGTGTGGCATTGGGCACCAGTGAGCAGCCTTTGCATCTTCAAAGCAAATGCTGCAGTGGACCTCCAGATGGGACTCATTAAGCCTGGCAATCAGTCCAAAGATCGACCGTACTAAAATCACCAGCGTACTTAACACCCAACAGCTGTTAACTTTTATGCCAAGCATGGTCGTGCCTTTTTCCCTTCCATATGAACATTTAACAAGCATGTTAAACGCATCCCACTGACGTGGTTCTCCAAAAGCTGTAAGATTGTCCCCTTTGTGGGAAGTAAAAACATTTTTAACTCCGTCGCATGCAGATTGGCACCTCCCGTTTATTTGCAGTGTAGTTGCTCTTCCCGATTCTATGTACAGAACTCAATTTGGGTCAATAATAGGGCACAAAATTAAACATATTAAATTTTTCCTGAGAAAATTATTTTGTTCACATGAGTGGTGCATATAGTTGCCACTGTTTAAAGAAATGCTGGTTTCAACTTCAATATAATTGCACATAAATTGCAAAAATCCATAAGGATTGAAGTAGCCTGTTTGGGTACCCATCAGAACTGTTCTTATATAAACTGCCTCATGATGCAGGTAGCCCATGTTCAAATACAAAATACCATCTGTGTTTATCCATTTTCTATTGATGTCCCTGTCATTGCATACTGATGTCTACTAAAAATTTTTTCCTCAATTATTTTATGTACAAACTCTTCCATGAACCATGAGAACTAAAAAGCCATCAGTTATTTGAATGTTTTGTGATGATTTGTACAGTGTTGGCATTAATTGTTTAACTGATTACACTGGATACACAAAGATTTTGCTACTGGGGTGGAAACATATGTTCTCGACCAGTGTTCTCAACCTTTTTTGTCCCACACCGAACTTTGATTTTCAAAAAAATCGTTTGCCCCACCATGATTGGAGGACACTACAGTATATACTACATATGTATTTCAATGGCTTTATTAAAACTTTATTGCAAATTTTTTTCAATTGCTACTCACTTCAATGGGAGCCCTGCCCCTTGACGCTGGCATGCAGATTTGTTGATTCGAGGAACCAATTTGACAGTTTCAGCCTTAAATCACCACGTTTCGTGATTTCCAAGTCGATTTCTCTAAGCTTGCAGCAAATCGGTAAACAACACTAAATCCACATTCGACTCAATAAGATGAATGGAAAATTTATCCAATACTTCCTTGCCAAAGTAGTCGAGTTTGGTTATTTATTTTCGCTCTCCTCAGACAGCACATCATGGTTCAAAACTTTTGAAAATTTGAAAGTGCAAAGCTTATGAAAGCGATCAAATATATTGATTCATTAATTCTGAATCCTCATAGCCCCACCAAAATATTGCCACTCCCCACCTTGAGAAACACTGTTCTAGATTAACGTGACTATGCTGATTCTGAATCTGAATTCAGAATTTTCTCAGCACGTCAGGATTTTGAGTTATACATATGATCCCATGGACGAGTAGAGACATCTCAATGTGAGTAAGTAGGAACCTGTGAGCTTAAGTGTTACGTGGCACCACACGAGGGTAGTGCAGTGTGTTAATTAGCCTAGGGAGTAAGATTTAAGTTCCCCAGTATGTGATTCCCCTCTGTGATTTTTCCCTATAATTTATATTCAAAATCGGCAATACATTTGGGGAACGCGTCCTGAAACCACAATAAACGGGCAAAAAGCCCCGCCTTCAAAGGTTGACAACAAGCGAAGTCACGCCCGCCGTGGGAGATTGGATGGGCATGACGTCAGAAGCTTGCCGAGCAGGAGGAGCCCGCCTTCCCGGGTTTGGTGCGAGCAGGCACGGCCCAGAGGTGGAGGAGATATTCAGTATATCGAAGTAAAAGGATGGCAGGTTGTGCATTTTAAGAGGAATAAGGAGTTGGCTTGCACATTTTGGGAGAGCCGTGATCAGAAGGCTGGACATTTGAGGGCATGACTCATGCTTGTCATTTTCTGGAGAGCTGTCAGAGTGGAGGCACGAGCGGCATTGCTGGAGAAAAAAGCGGAGAGCGAGGTTGAGCGCATGCCGATGAGGACGAACATGGGCATTGATATGTGTTGAGGCGATTTGGCTCCCGTGGTGAAGTAAGAAGTAAGACCTTTTGCTCTTGGTAGGGTCGAGCCTTGATGTGGAGTGCCGCTCACGAATTGCTGGCATGCGTTCGTCCGCGCTACGAAAAGAAGCACCTCAATTCCAATTCCACAAGGGTCAGCTCTGGGCCAAGCTAAGTGCAGGAGTGGTGAAAAGGGAAGGTTTTTTCTTTAAATTTTGTTTCCTTTGTCTGTATTTGAGTCTGTGTGAGAGGTGCCTCGACTGTCGGGATTAATTTACTTTATTATTATTGTCATTACCTTCTGAATTATTGTCTGTTGTAAATGTTCATTTATTTTCATTAAATGTATTCACTTTTTATAAACTGCAGCCGTGTGCTATCCTGGTGCAGCGCCCTGTGCTCTGCTGTTCTCCTCCGTGGGTGATCGCCTCTCTGCCATTATGCCCTGTTAATGCGCGTGCATTAATCTCCGAGTCTCAGTTGTAGCCTTCAAAGGCGAGAAGCTTTGCCATCCATCCAGGTAGGAGTTTAAACCCCTGGATATGACTATATATATTTATATATTTATATATTTATATATTTATTATATATATATATATATTTATACATATATATATATATATGATATACATATATAAATAAAATAAATATATATTATATTTCTATATATATATATACCGTATATATACATACTGTATATATATATTGCGTTCTGGAACGACATCCTCAACGCAATGGCATCCATCATACAGTGGTCCCCAGACAGTTATTTCATTAATATACGTAAGCAGTTAGACCTTCCTTCTTGTCTAATGGGACAAGTGCGTTTGTGTGAATGTCATGATTGGGTCTGATTGTATCTATAACTTTTTTTCCAATTCTGTTTCTCCTGTTCTGAGGTAAATTCAAGCAATGTGTCCTCGCGAGGCCAGCGGTGCTTTGCTCGGACACCCATCTGTAAAAACCCGCGCCACGCACCTTTACTGTAAGAATGGGTCTCGCGAAGGCCAGCCATGGAAAAACACACCCAATGCTAACAAGTTACAGTACACACGCGGTGCACTCTTTTCAACCATTTCTGAGTCTATAATTATATCTATCTTCTTCTTCAATCCGAATCTCCATCTAATAATTATATGTATCCTCTTTCAATCCAAGTCTACATCAATAATTATATACAATCTTTTCCTTTGGTTCAATGACACAGATCAGGGCTGGCACCGCGCACACCACTGCTTTTGATAAATGACGCGTGCTCAATGGTGGTGGACCCACGCACAGCCCTGGGGTAATTTATTTATCGCACACAGAGCAGGGCACGAATGGCACACTTCTTGTTCGGGTCTGCGCATAGGTTTACCATAACATCTTACGTCGGTCTTGCTGACAACGCGGCCGCGGTGTCTCTATGGAGGCGGACGTCTTCTCGCCTATCCGCCCGGCGAGACTGCTGCTAAGACAGATGCGCGCTGTAAACGACTCGGGCCGCATGGCTTACGGACAGGGCACACATTGGCCAGCGCTAAGGCCCAGTCGCCAGGGCATGGGCCGTGGGTTCGGTGCAGGGCGATCGTGTCGGCGTGTTCGGAGTGGGATGATTCCTCAGTGGAATCATCTTGCCCGGATGTCAAGTGAGCCGCTTCCGGCAATCATGCCAACCAGACTGCCCGATTCGGGTGACGGCAGATCGCTTCAGGTCGTCGCCCCTGCCCTGCACTCAGGGTCTATAAAAGATGGGTCACGGGGCCGTTGGAGCATTCCGCGTCTGCTGGTTGTTTTTCCGTTCTGCTCATTGCTCATGGTTCCTGTTGGCTGGTCCTGCTCTCCGTCTGGCCTGGGATCGACAATCCGCCCATATTCGCTTGCTGACTCCACCTTCCTTCACCAAACTCCCCTGCTGACGCATCTCTGGCACGTCTGTGTGGTGTTTGTTTCCAGACGCATCCAGTCGGTTGTTTGTCTTCGGACGCGTCTGTGCGGTTTTTGTCCCTGGACGCATCTGTGCAGTATTTGTCTCCAATCCATCCATGCGGTGTTTTGTCTCCAGATCCGTCCATGCGGTGTTTGTCTCCAGACGAGTCGGGTGGTGTTTGTTCTGTGGATGCATCCGGGCAGTGTTTGTGTCCAGACGTGTGTGGGTGGTGTTTTGTGTCCGGACGCGTCTGGGCGGTGTTTGTTTCCGGACACGGCTGGGTGGTGTTTATGTCTGGACGGGAGTTTGTCTCCAGATGGGAGTTTTGTTCTCTGGATCGTCAGATGGGAGTTTGTCTTCGGATGTGTCCGAGCAGTGTTGTGTATCCGGACGGCTTGGCTCCGGATGCGTCTGGCGGTTTTGTCTCCAGACGTGTCTGGCGGTGTTTTTCTATGGACGGGAGTTGTCTCCAGACTTTTGTTTATAGTATGACGCGTAGAAATGGTTTCACGACATTATTTTGTTTTCCATCTTCATGTTATTCTCTGCGAATCATTTGATGAAGCAGTATGGATGCGTAATTAATGCTCCATGCACGTCTACCTTCCTTCCTCCATTCATCTGTCTTCCTTCTCCCACCCCTCCTCGCTCCCCTCCCTCCTTCTCTTCGCCTTTCCTGCAACTCTTCACTCTCCTGCGCCTCCTCCCCCACATCTCTCTCCCTCTTTCCTCCCACCTTTAAGTATCCGCTGTCGAAGGACCCGGGGTGTTATTTTCAAGTAATACACACACACACACACACACACAAACACCCAACACACACACACGTACTATGTGGAGAATAGTATAATGAGGCAGAAAATAAGAGGCATAATTTGCAACAGTTATCGTTCATGCCAATAACAATGCAGTTACTGGAGGCCATAAAATGTCAAGCATTTGTTTATTCGATCATCATACTCCATCAAATCTCTATTGTCTGAGCTGGCATTTGGCCTCAACTTTTTCAACCCATTTGCGTTCGACCTTTGCTAAAGAGTGGCGAGAATATAAAAATGGCCGGTATGATGGGAGCATGTGGTTTAATGGAAGGATATCAAGATTTTCGAGCGGATTGGAAAAAAGAGTAACTATATGCCAGACTCGAGGTTTTCGCATTGGTCACAGCCTGTGGTCGCGCCCTCCGATGAGACAGGAAAGCATTTGGTGGCCTTACACCTGAGGTTTGGAGGAAGTCAAATCAACAGGACAACCATTCTCAACCGATACCTTTACGGCTTTTTGCATGTTACAATTTCGACGTTTCCTGATTAATTAAGCACCCTTCCCATTTCAATACACCATAAAATAGGCTGAAATTCCAGTTATGTTTTCTCATTGGATATATATTGAATCAGTCTGATGAATACAAATTCCATTTTAACATTACTTATTGCCCATATATTGCTGCCATTTTTTTGTTGTTTTTTATTTTTATTTTTTTTAACTCATTTTGTGATTTATATTTGTTTGCAGTTGCGGAAAATACTGTTTATTTAAAACAGAGGACGTGAAGTATTTTTTTGAAGTGGAATTGGTCGGTATAATTTTGTGCCAATTTTTGATTGGGGGCTGTGGTGAGGAACAGATGATGATTATGATGTCATTCGTAAATCTCACAAAAGGGCAACTGGGGCAAAATCCTCATGCGAAATGGTTCTATTTTCTGTAAAGCAGTACCGCTGTCAAAGAAACTGACTTGGTGAATGATCGTCCTATATACATGCAATTGCCTCATGTGTTAACCGATACGCGGTACTGTGATTTACACTGGAGTGATCATTTGCAATAAGTCATCCCTTAAAGTCGGGGCAGATGTACAAACCGCGAGAGGTTCAAAGTTTTGCTGATTCTTTTGCACGCAGCGTGCACATGTTTGGGTTTTTGTTTATAACAGAACTGATCGGCGGGAACGACGCAAAATCAGAGATCCATGGATGGTATAAGTAATCATCATTCTTCGTTAAAAGTTCTTTTCGTAATAAGCTATCTACTGTTGTCCTGATTCTGATGTACTACATTCTCTGTTTAAGATGTTTTTTTTTTTCGAAAATGCAATTGCTTTATATATTCTTCTCTGATTTTGATTTTGAGGAACGCATTTCTCTTTACTGAGGCGTCGCTGGCTGCTAAAGTAGTTTCCTTGGCAAGGGTTATACTGGGTGTTTGCCAATTTGGCGTTCCCAGCAGTCATCAGGGAGGAATTTGGAATTTGTTGATGGTGGTTGACAATAGCTCGATGCACTTCGCAAAAGACCACGTGGATCTTTAATGCCCCAACTATCCGGAGACGGGACACACCAGTTTTAACGTCTAATCTGAGGGATGGCAGATACGATTGCAGCTGGTGAAATACCGGAATGACAGTTTATAGCTGGGTCAGGGATTTGAACCTAGGCTAGACGCAATAGAGGTAAGTACGCATATCTCCAGCCATCCTGCATCTCTCTGTTGTTAATCTACCTTAAATGATTTCCGAAATTTTGGCTCTTTTTAGGGCAAAATATTGTTTCAACCTGTCTCTGACAACCAAGCTGTGAAGCTCAAAATGTCAAATTTACCTGCACACAAAATAAAAGGACGTTGCGAGTTTATTCAAATGAGAACATATTGTGGCTGGATTTATTCACGGCTGTAAACAATTCATTGTTGCGCGTGCTTGGATTGAAACAGTAAGATTGTCGGGTTTATGAAATTTTTGCATCAGCAGAATGCCTTGTTTCACGTATCGTTACCCTCGAGCGAAAAGCTCCATGTAATGCTAGCCTGAGGTCTTCTCTCTGTAATCTGCCGCTGGCGTTTGAGGAATTCGACTGCAGCAGATTCATGAAGTCTGTGGGTGCCCGGCATAAGAGCCTTGAAACACGCAAGGATTCGGTCCACTGCAGTCACATATGCAGGTCATGCAAGCATCAAATGTCCTTTTCTGCATCAAAAGTAGCCCTATCCTCTAACTGTCCGCACGTAATCCATGGGGGTCTACTCTAATATTGTAACCAAGACTACAGGCACATATCCTACTCCCACTAGATGGATTAACAGGATCAAATGGACACATATTACGGTCGTGCTGTGTTATTGAACACCAGAAGGGCAGTCAAGGAATTCAGAGTTATTTTGCACAATTATATCCGATATACATAATGAATGTTCTATAATATTAGTAATTACATATTGGTGTGCAAAAAGGAGTGGTAATAAATTGAGAATTAATTGCACGAAAAGGTAGAGGAGAAGGTTGTAAGATTGGAAAAAGGTGATGATTGAGCAGATGGGGGTGAAGGAATCGATTTGTAGCCCTAACTTGCATACGTAATAGTAAATGTATTCAAAAAGGCTTGCGAATGTGCATTGATAAACCTGATTAAGGTAATTTTTACCCCAGCAGAAGACAGCGAAAAGTGGCGTTAAGCAATTGGTTCACTTTGTCTGTCTGCTGACGTTGGTGTATGAACGATAAATTAATTTAGTTTTCAAATTTAATTTAATATTTGGAAACATGAGAACGTGAATCGGAAACATTGAAATCCTCAACACGAACCTGCAGTTTAGGCAGTACTTTTGGCTCTGGAATTTGGCAAATTGTACGAATCTCATGGCTGTTTTCAAGTGTGTATGCACAGCAGAGGAGTACGAATTGGAGTCTGCCTGCCTGCCTGCAGTCAACAAAATTGAAAATCATTCAAATAGGAAAACTTACTTGTTTTAGGGATGTCATAAAGAACACAACAACAGCCATGAATAACTAAATTAACGTGAGTAAAATAAGGTGGTGTAAAAGAACAGTGCATCGACAGCGTAAACTTCCGAAAAAAAGGGTTGTTTTGGTTTCTTTCTAGGAGCCTTTAAAATCTTTATTTTATTTCAATTGAATTATATACTTGAACAACTAGAGAAAAACACAAATCACCTCTTGCACTTCAAAAACTCCGTTTCACAGTACTTTGGCAAAATATTTATGCCGTCTCATGTCCTGAGGGCAAGGTATAACTGAGATTCAGCATCCTACTATATTAAATAAGGCAATTAATTGTATGTATTTTTATGTTCAATACTGAAAATAATTGAGAAAAACAAGGCTGGCCCGATCTCCCACCAAATCTTGGCATACCGTGTTGTATTTGTATATCAAGTCGCAGGCACAGGAAAAAAATCCCCGACAACTCTTGCCAATGCTCTCAAAGGGAAGGGGTGTGTTCTAGATGGCAGCACAAAGATGGCTTGCAACCAGCACTGTTTGTCGCGCAAATCAAAGCAAAAGTTAAAAGACCCTTCCGCAGTCCTTTTATCAGACTGCTAACAGGGTTAAGGTGTTATACAAACTCTCCAGCTTTTCCTTAGGTAGTGGAGGAGCTTTACATAAATCACGTTACAGTAAAAGACAGATCGGTAGATGGTGCACTTTTAACATGAATTAGAAAGACATTCGTAGACAATAGACAAACGCCAACATAGGAAAATTGGGATTTGAACCTGTGATGCTGCAGTATTAGGCGCTGTTTGTTAGATGGTTAACAGAAAGCGAGACTGCAATCGGCTCTTCATTATGCTTTTCTATCTGAAGCCGCAAAGAGCTCATGATGTTGGCTGTTTGGATGGCGCCCTGAATACAGATTGCACAATACCATTTCTACGTTTCAAGTAAAAAAGTCGCACTCTAGCAACGTAATTCATCGGTAGCGCTTCAATTAAGCTGGCAAGTTGTGAGATAATATAGGATCTTAACTTGGAGGGGGGGGGGGGGGGGGAAAGATAATGTATGGGGGATGATATGTGGTGTGCTTATATTGGGGGGGGTAATGGGTGATAAGAAATATAATGGATTGAAATTATATTGATAAATGGGGTTAAATTTGGGAGAATGGAATGGAAAAAAATATTGGTGGTTTGGTTTGGGTGTGTGTGGAATGGCATTAATGGTTTGATTGTGGTATGGATATGAAATAGATGATTTATTTGGGGAATAATTTGATGGGGTTGGGGGGAACTATAAAAATATTAATTGGGATAATTGTATGGGGTGTGGTGATGGATTGGGAAATGGATGGGGTGAAAAAAATAAATGGCAGTTGGGGGTATGCGGATAGATGGAATAGTGGAGTGTTGTGGTGTGGATGTAGAATGGAAATGGAATTGAATTATGAATATGTGGGATTGAGGGAATTAATGTGGGGCAATATGGGCGGGACTATAAATGTGAAATTGAAATGAAATGGAATGCCTTGGTGGTGGTATGAATGGGGGTGATTGTAAATGGTTGTGTTTTGTAATATATGAATGGTGATGGTATGCGGGTAAATGATGGAAATGGGTGAATGATAATGGATTGTAGGTTGAGTTATTGGTAATGGTGGGGATGGAATTAATGGGGTATTGGTGTTGAAATATTGGGGTGTTGGATGTAATTTGAATGAGAAAATAATAATTGGGATGGTGTTGGGATGGATTGTGGCGGTGATGATATTGATGTGGGGTTTGTTGTATATTTGCAATATGTGGTTGTTGCATCATGGCTTGAAGATGAAAAATAATGATTTCGGATTGTAAATGAAATATGAATATGAAATGTGTTGGAATATGTTGATGGGCAGGTTGTTGGATTGGGTTATGGGTAATCAAAATTGGATGGAATCATAGATGGAGAATGGGGTGATGTGGCGATTATATTGGTGTGATATGGACGATGAAAAATGGATGGTTGGGGGGGGTAATGGGGGGGCCATTCCTGGTGCAATATGTTTATCCAAACTCTCTGTTTGAAGATATTTCTAATTCAGCGTGCTTACATTTGTTTGCTTTCATAAGTAGAGAAAATACTTTGCAGTGAATCCAAGTAGAGGGAAGATGCTTAATAAATAAGTTAATGCAATAGAGGCTTATACGGCGTTGCTTCCAGTTATAAAATAAACAGTGCTGTTGAACTGCATCTGTTGCAAAAAATGTAAGTTATCTTTTACATTGGATCCGACATTTATCTATTGATCATTGTGACTTCATCTTGCTTCTTGGCGAAGAGATTTTTCAGTTTAATTCAGGCAGTTGAGAAAAGGCGATATCTTATGAATGACTATTGTGTATTGTTTAAATTACTCATGGCTCGTAAGCTAGACTCCATCTCATCGACTTCAAACATGTGAAGGCTAATTTGTAGTTTCAGTCCGCAACACGCCTGCTATTGATTCTGCATTCATTCACAGGTGGAGGCGGACAGGCGAGGCTGAACCCCTGCGTATGTTTAAGCATTTCTGCTTTTCCTTATGTGCTGACGCTTTTTGTCCGGAGCTAATGGCGTGGAGGCTTGATGCACAGGGCCTGGCTAAAACAAACATGTTCCGTGCTTGCATTAAGAAAGCCAGGGAAGGGCTTGTCTTTGTAGATTTTTTTCTACCTGCTGTACAAAGGTGTAAACAGGCCGCGAATAAAATGCATTATTCTGGCTTCAGTCTTCTATTCTGTTTTCTTCAAATGGGCGATCTTTTACGTCATTCCTCAGAAAAGATAGGATGTGTGTGTGATGTGTGTGTAATATGTAGCATGTCATGTAGCATGTCTGTAGTGTGGTTTGATCTGGGGATATGCAGTGGCTAGATGGCCGAGCGTCCAAGTGTGAGGATGCGCATTGTTATAGAGGAACGGCTCAAGTTTTTTTTTGTTTTTTGTTTCGTTTGGAAATTCTAAGAATATGGGACAGGCTCCGTAAGGGTGAGAAATTGTAGCGTGCACTTCAGCAGTAGGCGGCATCACAGTGCTATTTGCGGGCAGCGTAAAAGGCACATAGCCAATCATGCTAGGCTAGCGTCTCGTGACGTCACCTAGTGACACTGGAAGCGAAACATTCAACCGCTTGCATTGTCTGGGCATTAATTGATAGGTTAACAAAAAAATTTGTACGGACAAATAAAATATTTTTTGACCGCGTGGCAGTTCTGTGTCCTTGCGAAATGAATAGAGACCATTTTCAACGCTTCGTGGCGAGCTAGTGGTTTTTGGGGGAACATCCAAAAGTACACATGCTTATGCTATTTATAGTTATATAATAAGCTCGTTCAAGATCGAGGCAATGAAGTAAATATAACGAAAAAAAAATGGCATTCGCCGATTGCTATTCAGTACTCTTGGGAGTATATTGATCATAGCTAAACAGACGCTCAACAGGTATAGTTCGGCGAGGATGGAGCTAATGCTTTTTTTTCATTGACATATGATTTTTTTGCATCAGCCCGCTGTCAACTAAGCAGGGAACGGCCAATCAGGTGCACTGAGGTGTGCTAGTAAGATCACTGTATTTTACTGATTTGGCAGACTCGCTGGAGTCTCGCGGTGGGTACAAGGGTGGGGGGTTATCCCTGTTCGTCATATATACCTCAGGCTGCTGGATATTGAGGCCATCACAGGCAGTCAAATGAGCTTTGTGTGCAGGCCGCAGGTCGGCTAAGCAACGGCACGAACAGCTCTATAACTTGACGCTATTGTGAGCTGCAGGTGCCGGTGCCTATGGCTGACAAACATTTTACGCTTCGAAGCACCGTTGATGCATCGCTTCAGGGAATTGTGCCCAATGCAGGCAAATTTGCTGTGTGTTATGCTTTATTGTATCTTGATTAATGCGGCAGAAGATTTGCCGCGTAGGCCAATGCCGACTGACATGGAGCCAATATATTTGGGGAATGTATAACTCCCGCCGGTATATTTACATGCTGGACTATTGCTGGACCAATAGAAGAAAGGATAACCATGGGCTAGAATAGGAAATATAAACAATGATTAAATTTATTTAAACATGAGCTGATGAGGAGTTACTAGTAAGGATGAAGTGAGGACAGCTATGAAGAGGATGAAGAGTGGAAAGGTGGTTGGCCCAGATGATATAACAGTGGAGGCATGGAAATGTTTAGGAGAGATGGCAGTGGAGTTTTTAACTAGATTGTTTAATAAAATCTTGGAAAGTGAGAGGATGCCTGAGGAGTCGAGATTAAGTGTACTGGTACCGATTTTTAAGAATAAGGGTGATGTGCAGAGCTGTGGTAATTACAGAGGTATACATATCCTGCACCACGCTCACATACTTCTCGACCACTCCGACTTCTCATACAATACCACAACTCCTCTCTTGCAAACTGTTCATAAGCTTTCTCTATATCCACAACCACACAATGTAACTCCTTCTGGCCTCCCTATACTTCTCCATCAACATTCTCAAAGCAAACATCGCATCTTAGTGCTCTTTCCTGGCATAAACCCATATTGCTGCTCACAAATCATCAACTCTCCTCTCAACCTAACTTCCACTACTCTTTCCCATAACTTCATGGTGTAGCCTAACAACTTTATAACCTCTGTAATTACCACAGCTCTGCACATCACCCTTATTCTTAAAAATCTCGGTACCAGTACACTTAATCTCGACTCCTCAGGCATCCTCTCACTTTCCAAGATTTTATTAAACAATCTAGTTAAAAACTCCACTGCCATCTCTCCTAAACATTTCCATGCCTCCACTGTTATATCATCTGGCCAACCACCTTTCCACTCTTCATCCTCTTCATAGCTGTCCTCACTTCATCCTTACTAATCCACCAACACTTCCTGATTACTATCTCCACCTCTTCCAACATTCTCTTTCTCTCATTTTTTCATTCATCGGCTCCTCAAAGTAACCCATCCACCTTCTCAACACACTCTCCTCACTTGTCAGCACATTTCCATCTGCATCCTTTATCACCCTAACCTGCAGCACATCCTTCCCGCTCAGTCCTTCTGTCTGGCCAATCGGTACAAATCCTTTTCCCTTCCTTTGTATCCAACTTCACATACAGCTCGCCATATGCTTTTTCCTTAGCCTTTGCCACCTCTCTCTTCGCCTTGCGCCGCCACTCCTTGTACTCCTGTCTACTTTCTCATCTCTCTGCTATCCCAATTCTTTTTTCACCAATCTCTTCTTCTGTTAATCTCT
>CM068963.1:76130037-76141646 GCA_035128595.1 Eptatretus atami | reverse complement strand
GAGGACAGTGTGACAGCGGTGAGGTGTGCGGTAGGAATGATGGACCGGTTTAAGGTAGAGGTGGGATTGCTTCAAGGATCGGCTCTGAGCCCTTTCCTGTTTGCAATGGTGATGGACAGGTTAGACGGGCCAGAGTATGCAGGATCAGACCGTGAGTTCTCATGGCTCATGATTACGCAGGATGACATCATGATCTGTCGGGAGAGTAGGGAGCAGGCTGAGGCAAGCTCACGGAGGTGGAGTATGCACTGGAGAGAAGGGGAATGAAAGTCAGTAGGAGTAAGACTGAGTGCATGTGCGTAAATGAGAGGGAGGGTGGGCGAATGGTGCGGTTGCAAGGAGTTGAGGTGGTGAAGGTGGATGGGTTTAAATACTTGGGATCAACTGTCCAAAGTAATGGAGATTGTGCTAGAGAAGTGAAGAAGAGAGTGCAGGCAGGATGGAGTGGGTGGAGAAGAGTTTCAGGAGTGATTTGTGATAGAAGGGTATCTGCAAGAGTGAAGGGGAAAGTATATAAGATGGTAGTGAGACCAGCTATGTTGTATGGTTTGGAAGCGGTGGCGCTGACAAAAAGACAAGAGCGAGCTGGAGGTGGCAGAGTTAAAGATGCTGCGATTCTCATGTTTGGTGAGTTAAACCAAGGATGGACAGGATTGAGAATGAGTATGATTAGAGGACATTCTGAAAGTAGGACGGTTTGGAGACAAAGTGAGAGAGGCGAGATTGAGCTGGTTTGGACATGTGCACAGGAGGGATGCGGGGTATATCGGGAGAAGGATGCTAAGGATGGAGCCGCCAGGTAGGAGGAGAAGAGGAATGCCAAAGAGGAGGTTTATGGATGTGGTGAGGGCAGACATCCATGTAGTTGGTGTGACAATGGAAGATGTGGAGGACAGAGCGAAATGGAGACGGATGATCCGCTGTGGCGACCCCTAACGGGAGCAGCTAAAAGAAGAAACAAGAAGGGTTTGACTCTGTCTGTCATCCTTCTGAGGTCAGCAAAATGAGTAGCAGCTTGCTGGCATCCTCTGTTGGAGTGGTGTCCTGTCCAGGATTGTTCCCAATAGTCAAGGAGACTGCTTAGGCAGCACCAATGCTCTGCCCAGAGTATGGTCCCAATGGTTGGATATGTACTAATAAATTTCAGTGTACGTCAGTCTGTCAGTCAGTGTGTCTTCTCCATAACTCCAAAACCATGAAACCTTGCAGCCTGAATCTTTGCATGCACACTATGGGAACTCCAAGGGTGTGCACAAGTGAAAATTGGGTGTTTGGGTTAATTAAAACACCCCTTTTGAAGGTGATTTATGGCCTTATTTAATTATATCCTTTATCAGGTGCATCCTTGGCCACCTCACTCTTGATGGGGTCTTCAGGCACATCCTCAGTTACCTCACTGTTTTTGTTTGCCATTTTGTTCAGCCTACTGAACAATGCCTTGAGTTTAAACATAAAATAAAGTTTAAACAAAACATAAAATAAAGTTCTTTTTTTTCACTTTCCTAATATATCTCATCTCGCCTGATCATCATTCCTACGAAACGCTGGATACATTGCAATGCATATCGACACCTGGAGACACCAGCATTCGTGGCTTCATTTCATTTCCGCACATGCCATAACAATTAGAATCTCTTAAACTAAGCCAAATTACAAACTTTAAGCTCCAGAATTGAACCTAGCGGCAGTTCTGATTGCTAAAAATGTGTTCATTTGTCTCATTTGGACATATTTGACATTTGTGGCATCTCCTGGAGGTGTTTATTATGATGGATCAAGCGATCGCCAAGCCAGCCTTTAAATATAATTTGAGTTTGGATTTGTAAAGGGACTCTCGGTGGGTGTGTGTGCGCATTCCTGCATACTTGTTTATGGCAGCAGTGGTGGCAAACTTTCATCCTTATCTTATGATAACGATGGGCTTTCAAAAGGTTACATGGTTTCTCTTTGTGAGTTTCAAAGCAAAATACATTTGGTA
Source organism: Eptatretus atami (assembly GCA_035128595.1). Classification (NCBI taxonomy): domain Eukaryota; kingdom Metazoa; phylum Chordata; class Myxini; order Myxiniformes; family Myxinidae; genus Eptatretus; species Eptatretus atami. Next base: position 76,139,668 of record CM068963.1, on the reverse strand, counting down.
ATACCCGATTTCTGAGCCGTTTGCCCTATTAACGTGTTTTCTTAATTACCGAGCCAAATTTTTTTTTCCACCCGTCACATGAAGATTGCCAGCTGTTTATAAATATTTATGTTTATGCACATCTCCTTGAAACGTTTATAATGTAATGTTGTAATTTTTTATTTGTTTATTGAGATTCCCTTAAAACAAGGGTGAAAGCTACTCAAGGTTTTTGGGTTGTATACAATTTACGTGCTGAAGTCGGTTATCACAATGACTCCAATCAGCCGATTACTGAAAAATTTACGATATCGGCCAAGCACTAATATGTAGTCGGGAGGAAGAGTATATTTCAATTGTCTCATGATAGGGATGAGGATAGTCAGGATATGAAAGGGGGGCAGTGATTAAGGATGGTGGTGGGAGGCTAGTGACAGAGAGGGGGGCAGTATTGAAGGTGTGGGTAGGATATTTCAAAGAGCTGTTGAACCGGAAAGAAAGCAACGGTGAGCTGGACCTACCGTGTTATGTGGAGTGGAAAGTGGAGTCGGTGGAGATCATAGAGGATGAAGTCCAGACGTCATTGAAAAGGATGAAGAAGGGAAGAGCACCAGGCATTAATGAGGTGTGTATAGAGATGATAATTGCAGTGGGAGAAGTTGGAATCAGTTGGACAAAGAGGCTGTTGAATATATGTATGAGGGAGGGTTCAATTCCAGAGGATTGAAAGACAGCATTAATAGTGCCAATATGGAAGGAGAAGGGTGATGTTCAAGATCGAGGGAAGTACAGGGGCATTACGCTCCGAAGTCATGTAATAAAGGTGCTGGAGAGGATTTTGGATGGGAGGATAAGGAAGTGTGGGGAGATGAAGATCGGAGAAGAGCAGCAGGGGTTTAGACAGGGTAGAGTGATGATGGATGGGATGTTCACTCTGAAACAGCTGGTGGAGAAGAGGTTGGAGGTGCAAGGTGGGATGGTATTGGGATTTGTGGACTCCTGGAGAAGGCCTACAACACTGTCCTGAGAGACAGCGTGATGGTGACACTAAGATGGATTGGAGTGCCAGAAGCAGAAGTCAGGTTTGTGGAAGCAAAGCTAGGGATGTTCAAGGGAATGAAGGGAAGAGTTTTGTTTGGTTTTGTGTTGTCTGAGTTTAGCATGAATATCGGTTTGAGGCAGGGAAGCTCTCTCAGCCCACTCATGTTTATCATGGTGATGGAGCTGGTAAGCAGGAAGGTGAGCTGTAGGGGTAGTATGGGGAGGATGTTGTATGCAGACAATCTGGCTGTTGTGATGGAGAGTGGGTGGGAGATGCAGGAGGTAATGGGAGAGTGGAATGAGGCATTTGGGAAGCATGGGCTGAAGATATGCAAGTATAGAGAAGACTGAGGTGATGTGGGTCGGACAGCAGAGAAAAAAAAAATGAATATCAGGTTGGAGGGGAAGGAGATCAGGGAGGGAAATAGGTTTGAGTTTCTGGGAGGAACACCGGGGATGGTAAGTCCGAGGTGGAGGTGTGAAGGAGGATTAGGTGGGTGTGAATACGTGGAGGGTTTAATGGTAGACAATAAGATATCAAGAAAATTGAAAAGGAAGGTTCTATGTCATGTGTAACGCCACCCTACCTTTACGGCCTGGAGACAGAGGCACTGACGGAGACAACAACAGAGGCTGCAGGTTTGCGAGAACAACTGGGTCAGGAGGACTTGCGGGAGTGAAGAGGGTGGATAGAAGGATGGATGAATGAACTGAGGGATGAGATTGGTGTGCAGATGAGCCTGACAGGGAGATTGGTGAAATTCTGGCTGAGATGGGCTGGACACTTGGTGCGGATCGGGGAAGAGAGAATGGCAAAAAGAGTAGATAGATTGAGGGAGCAAGGTAGGATGAAAAGAGGTACACCACAGTTGAGATGGGAGGATTGTGTGAGGAGGGATAATTGCAAGGTAGGGGTGGTTGGAGAGTGGAGCGAGTTGGCTGAGGACAGAGGGAGGTGGTGGAGTATCGTGGTCAAGGCAGGGCAGAAGCTTGGTGCCATAGGAGCTCACTCCTTATAAAGGGAAGATGAGGCCAGTGCGTTTATGTTTGAGTTCTCCACCTCTCTGCGGAGTCACCAATAAGGGTTGGTCTCAGACTGACCATTTCATTCTGTAATTATTGTATTCACTGATGTCACCTGTGATCATTGTCTCACTATGCAGTCGTCTTGTGACCTGAGTATGAGATGTTTTCATCCATGTTCAACTGGGTATTTTTGGTAATGCATGAGCATTTGTATTTGTTCCAAATGCTGTACAAGATGCTCTCCTCTGTGGCTTATTGGTATAACAACACCCAGCTTTGATTTTACAACCTCTTTTCACATTCCCGTCATTCCATACAGCCTTGATATCAGCACAGAGACGGCATGCATCCCCATTCCTGCTGATAGAAGCAAACGGTCTTGAGCTGGAGGAAATCGATTGCCAAGGTGATCATACTATAACGGTTCCGTTTTGTTCCATCATGGAAGCAATCATGCAGTGACCAAGCAACACGCCGCGATAAACATGTAGAAATTAGAAACACATTCGAGTGTACTGACGAACGCGAAGCATGTACAATGCCCAGGAGATGTTCGTGGGTGCATGAGCAAAATATTTTTCCTGGACCAATTCCAGCGCCCTCGGCTGCTGCTGCCTTGACCTCCTCCGAATCTGGGAACAATGAAATAAGTTGTGGGCTGTGTTTTGGTTTTTTCTTTTCTCTTTTTTTTCTTCTTCCATCCTTATTCTTTCCTTCTTCGATGTGAGGTCATGTGCTTTTCCTCAAATTAGAATGGCAAACGCTCTGTGTGTAACAAAATCATCCGTTACTCTGTGGCCTGTTCAAAGACCACTCTCCCTGGATCTAACGCAAAATATTTATTTAAAATTGCATGTGCACCATTCCAGACTGGACCAGAATGTGACAACACAGTGCGTTTATATAAAGACGCTCATGGTTGCACCCTGCACAGCTGCACAAGAGCCAAACTTAACAACATCCCAAATGGTTACTTCCGCCAGGTCTTTCAGAATTACAGTATTATAATAAAGTGCATGGACAATGTAAATCTTTGTTTCTCTACAATTATATGTAGCATTCAGTTTGTGACTATAATTACCTTCCTGGAATGGAGATTCATAAAATCCAATTCAACTGACTGGACTGAGCTAAATGTATTACCTTGCGGGAATTGAGACAATTCCTCGTAAGGGGTTTGTGGGAGTGGGGATGGGATTTTTGGTTGTTTGGTTCACCATGAGGTAGAAATATATATATATATATATATGCACTTTACATTTTTCTGAAAACAAATCATCCCTGGGTGGTCTTCAAATTTACGGAATCTCATGCATGGCTACTCCATATAGCAGGCCAATATTGTATCTGACTGTGTGGTCTTGCACCTCTTTCAAGAGGTTGAGCCCAGGGAGGGGATACAATGCTTTTATTTTCAGAAATGAGGGTGTTTTTTTTGTAATAGTCATTTCAATACCATATATTTTGGAGTGTTGATTGTCTTTGGGTAACTTACTGATGAATGTGTGGCATTGGGCACCAGTGAGCAGCCTTGCATCTTTCAAAGCCAAATGCTGCAGTGGAACCTCCAGATGGGACTCATTAAGCCTGGCAATCAGTCCAAAGATCGACACGTACTAAAATCACCAGCGTACTTAACACCCAACAGCTGTTAACTTTTATGCCAAGCATGGTCGTGCCTTTTTTCCCCTTCCATATGAACATTTAACCAGCATGTTAAACGCATCCCACACTGACGTGGTTCTCCAAAAGCTGTAAGATTGTCCCCTTGTGGGAAGTAAAAACATTTTTAACTCCGTCCGCATGCAGATTGGCACCTCCCGTTTATTTGCAGTGTAGTTGCTCTTCCCGATTCTATGTACAGAACTCAATTTGGGGTCAATAATAGGGCACAAAATTAAACATATTAAATTTTTCCTGAGAAAATTATTTTGTTCACATGAGTGGTGCATATAGTTTGCCACTGTTTGAAAGAAATGCTGGTTTTCAACTTCAATATAATTGCACATAAATTGCAAAAATCCATAAGGATTGAGTAGCCTGTTTGGGTACCCATCAGAACTGTTCTTATATAAACTGCCTCATGATGCAGGTAGCCCATGTTCAAATACAAAATACCATCTGTGTTTATCCATTTTCTATTGATGTCCCTGTCATTGCATACTGATGTCTACTAATATATTTTTCCTCAAATTATTTTATGTACAAACTCTTCCATGAACCATGAGAACTAAAAAGCCATCAGTTATTTGAATGTTTTGTGATGATTTGTACAGTGTTGCATTAATTGTTAACTGATTACACTGGATAACAAAGATTTTGCTACTGGGGTGGAAACATATGTTCTCGACCAGTGTTTCTCAACCTTTTTTGTCCCACACCGAACTTTGATTTTCAAAAAAATCGTTTGCCCCACCATGATTGGAGACACTACAGTATATACTACATATGTATTCAAATGGCTTTATTAAAACTTTATTGCAAATTTTATTCAATTGCTACTCACTTCAATGGGAGCCCTGCCCTTGACGCTGGCTGCAGATTTGTTTGATTCGAGGAACCAATTTTGACAGTTTCAGCCTTAAATCACCACGTTTCGTGATTTCCAGTCGATTTCTCTAAGCTTGCAGCAAATCGGTAACAACACTAAATCCACATTCGACTCAATAAGATGATGGAAAATTTATCAATACTTCCCTTGCCAAAGTAGTCGAGTTTGGTTATTTATTTTCGCTCTCCTCAGACAGCCACATCATGGTTCAAAACTTTTGAAAATTTGAAAGTGCAAAGCTATGAAAGCGATCATATATTGATTCATTAATTCTGAATCCTCATGCCCCACCAAAATATTGCCACTCCCCACCTTGAGAAACACTGTTCTAGATTAACGTGACTATGCTGATTCTGAATCTGAATTCAGAATTTTCTCAGCACGTCAGGATTTTGAGTTATACATATGATCCATGGACGAGTAGGAGACATCTCAATGTGAGTAAGTAAGGAACCTGTGAGCTTAAGTGTTACGTGGCACCACACGAGGGGTAGTGCAGTGTTAATTAGCCTAGGGAGTAAGATTAAGTTCCCCAGTATGTGATTCCCCTCTGTGATTTTTCCCTATAATTTATATTTCAAAATCGGCAATACATTTGGGGAACGCGTCCCTGAAACCACAATAAACGGGCAAAAAGCCCCGCCTTCAAAGGTTGACAACAAGCGAAGTCACGCCCCCGTGGGACGATTGATGGGCATGACGTCAGAAGCTTGCCGAGCAGGAGGAGCCCCGCCTTCCCGGGTTTGGTGCGAGCAGGCCACGCCCCAGAGGTGGAGGAGATATATCAGTATGATCGAAGTAAAAGGATGGCAGGTTGTGCATTTTAAGAGGAATAAGGAGTTGGCTTGCACATTTTGGGAGAGCCGTGATCAGAAGGCTGGACATTTTGAGAGGCATCGGACTCAATCGGCTTGTGCATTTTCTGGAGAGCCTTGATCAGAGTGGAGGCACGAGGCGCATTGCTTGGAGAAGCGAGAGCGGAGGTTGAGCGCATGCCGATGAGGACGACATGGGCATTGAATATGTGTTGAGGCGATTTGGCTCCCGTGGTGAAGTAAGAAGTAAGACCTTTTGCTCTTGGTAGGGTCGAGCCTTGATGTGGAGTGCCGCTCACGAATTGCCTGGCATGCGTTCGTCCCGCTACGAAAGAAGCACCTCAATTCCAATTCCACAAGGGTCAGCTCTGGGCCAAGCTAAGTGCAGGAGTGGTGAAAAGGGAAGGTTTTTCTTTAAATTTTGTGTTCCCGTTTGTCTGTATTTGAGTCTGTGTGAGAGGTGCCTCGACTGTCGGATTAATTTACTTTATTATTATTGTCATTACCTTCTGAATTATTGTCTGTTGTAAATGTTCATTTATTTTCATTAAATGTATTCCTTTTTATAAACTGCAGCCGTGTGCTATCCTGGTGCAGCGCCCCTGTGCTCTGCTGTTCTCCTCCTGGGTGGATCGCCTCTCTGCCATTATGCCCTGTTAATGCGCGTGCATTAATCTCCGAGTCTCAGTTGTAGCCTTCAAGGGAGAAGCTTTGCCATCCATCCAGGTAGGAGTTTAAACCCCCTGGATATGACTATATATATTTATATATTTATATATTTATATATTTATTTATATATATATATATATATTTATACATATATATATATATATATATACATATATAAATAAATAAATATATATATATATTTCTATATATATATATACCGTATATATACATACTGTATATATATATTTGCGGTTCTGGGAACGACATCCCTCCAACGCAATGGCATCCATCATACAGTGGTCCCCAGACAGTTATTTCATTAATATACGTACAGTTAGACCCTTCCTTCTTGTCTAATGGGACAAGTGCGTTGTGTGAATGTCATGATTGGGTCTGATTGTATCTATAACTTTTTTTCCTATTCTGTTTCTCTGTTCCTGAGGTAAATTCAAGCAATGTGTCCTCGCGAGGGCCAGCGGGTGCTTTGCTCGGACACCCATCTGTAAAAACCGCGCCACGCACCCTTTACTGTAAGAATGGGTCCTCGCGAAGGCCAGCCATGGAAAAACAACACACCAAATGCTAACAAGTTACAGTACACACGCGGTGCACTCTTTTCAACCCATTTCTGAGTCTAATAATTATATCTATCTTCTTCTTCAATCCGAATCTCCATCTAATAATTATATGTATCCTCTTTTCAATCCAAGTCTACATCCAATAATTATATCCAATCTTTTCCTTTGGTTCATGACACAGATCAGGGCTGGCACCACGCACACCACTGCTTTTGATAAATGACCGCATGCTCAATGGTGGTGGACCCACGCACAGCCCTGGGGTAATTTATTATCGCACACAGAGCAGGGCACGAATGGCACACTTCTTGTTCGGGTCTGCGCATAGGTTTACCATAACATCTTACCGTCGGTCTTTGCTGACCAACGCGGCCGCGGGTGTCTCTCATGGACGGCGGACGTCTTCTCGCCTATCCGCCCGGCGAGACTGCTGCTAGACAGATGCGCGCTGTACGACTCGGGCCGCATGGCTTACGGACAGGCAGCACATTGGCCAGCGCTAAGCGCCAGTCGCCAGGGCATGGGCCGTGGGTTCGGTGCAGGGCGATCGTGTCGCGGTGTTCGGAGTGGGATGATTCCTCAGCTTGGAATCATCTTGCCGGATGTCAAGTGGAGCCGCTTCCGGCAATCATGGCCCAACCAGACTGCCCGATTCGGGTGACGGCAGATCGCTTCAGGTCGTCGCCCCTGCCCTGCACCTCAGGGTCTATAAAAGGATGGGTCACGGGGCCGTTGGAGCATTCCCGTCTGCTGGTTGTTTTCCGTTCCTGCTCATTGCTCATGGTTCCTGTTGGCTGGTCCTGCTCTCCGTCTGGCCTGGGATCGACAATCCGCCCATTCGCTTGCTGACTCCACCTTCCTTCACCAACTCCCCTGCTGACGCATCTCTGGCCACGTCTGTGTGGTGTTTGTTTCCAGACGCATCCAGTCGGTGTTTGTCTTCGGACGCGTCTGTGCGGTTTTTGTCCCTGGACGCATCTGTGCAGTATTTGTCTCCACATCCATCCATGCGGTGTTTGTCTCCAGATCCGTCCATGCGGTGTTTGTCTCCAGACGCGTCCGGGTGGTGTTTGTCTCTGGATGCATCCGGGCAGTGTTTGTGTCCAGACGTGTGTGGGTGGTGTTTGTGTCCGGACGCGTCTGGGCGGTGTTTGTTTCCGGACACGGCTGGGTGGTGTTTATGTCTGGACGGGAGTTTGTCTCCAGATGGGAGTTTGTCTCTGGATGCGTCCAGATGGGAGTTTGTCTTCGGATGTGTCCGAGCAGTGTTTGTATCCGGACGGCTTGGCTCCGGATGCGTCTGGCTGGTTTTGTCTCCAGACGTGTCTGGGCGGTGTTTTTCTCTGGACGGGAGTTTGTCTCCAGACTTTGTTTATAGTATGACCGGTAGAAAATGGATTTCAGACATTATTTGTTTCCATCTTCACTGTTATTCTCTGCGAATCATTTTGATGAAACAGTATGAATCGTAATTAATGCTCCACTGCACGTCTACCTTCCCTTCCTCTCATGTCACACTGTCTTCCCTTCTCCCACCCCTCCTCGCTCCCCTCCCTCCTCTCTCCTTTCCCCTGCACCTCTTCACTCTCCTCGCACTCCCTCCCCACCTCTCTCTCCCTCTTCTTCCCTCCCACCTTTAGTATCCCTGTCAGCGAAGCGACGGGTGTTATTTTCAAGTATACACACACACACACACACACACACACACACACACACACACACGTACATGTGGGAATAATATATGAGGCAGAAAATAAGAGGCATAATTTGCACAGTTACTTCATGCCAATAACAATGAGTAATCCTGGAGGCCATAAAATGTCAAGCATTTGTCTATCGATCATCATCTCCACAAAATCTCTCATTGTCTGAGCTGCATTTGGCCTCAACTGTTTTCAAACCATTTGCGTTCGACCTTTGCTAAGAGTGCGAGAATATAAAAATGGCCGGATGATGGGAAGCATCGTGGTTTAATGGAGGATTATTCAGAGATTGTCGAGCGGATGTCGGAAAAAAGAGTAAACTATATGCAGACTCGAGGTTTTCCATGTCGGTCACAGCCTGTGGTCCGCCCTCGATGAGACAGGAAAGCATTTGGCTGGGCCTTCCACCTGAGGTTTGAGGAAGTCCAAATCCCACAGGACAAACCATCTCAAACCGACTAACCTTACGCCTTTTTGCATGTTACAAATTTCGACGTTTCCTGATTAATTAAGCACCCTTCCACATTTCAATCACACATAAAATAGGCTGAAATTCCAGTTATGTTTCTCATTTGAATATATATGACATCAGTCTGATGAATACATCCATTTTAACATCATACTTATTGCCTCATATTTGCTGCCATTTTTTGGTTGTTTTTTATTTTATTTTTTTTACTCATATTTGTGATTTATTTGCTTTGCAGTGCGGAAAAATACTGTTATTTAAAACAGCACGTGAGTATTTATTTTGAGTGGAATTGTCGGTATAATTTTGTGCCAATTTTTGATTGGGGGCTGTGGTGAGGATACAATGATGCATTATGATGTCATGTCGTAAATCTCAACAAAAAGGGCCAACTGGGCAAATCCTCAGCGAAATGGATTCGTATCTTTCTGTAAACAGTACCCTGTCAAAGAAACTGACTTGGTGAATGATCGTCCTATATAACCATTGCCTCCATGTCGGTTAACCGATACCTCACTGTGATTTACACTGGATGATCCATTTGCAATAAGTCATCCCTTACAAGTCGGGGCCATGTACACCGCGAGAGGTCAAAAGTTTTGCTGATTCTTTTGCACGCAGCGTGCACATCGTTTGGGTTTTTGTTTAACCGAAACTGATCGGCGGGGACACGACCAAAATCAGAGATCCATGGATGGTATAATAATCATCATTCTTCGTTAGTTCTTTTCGTAACTAAGCTAATCTACTGTTGTCCTGATTCTGATGTACCTACCATTCTCTGTTATAGATGTTTTTTT
>CM068963.1:76071751-76083422 GCA_035128595.1 Eptatretus atami | reverse complement strand
TGTGATTGTTTCGCGGAAAAGAAATTCTGCTTCTGAGCCATGTATGCACAACAATCACGAGGCAATTATTGATCCCTTTACAACCTTGTAGTCGTATACAAATCCAATACATGTATGCAAAATAAAGGGCTATACCATGTCCACAAAATATAAAATGTGACTGTTGAACACTTTCCATTAAAAATAATAACTTACAGGGAATACAAGTAAAATACTAAAGATTAATATTTCATCATTTCAAGGTGCAAGGAGATAATTTTAAAATCAAACAATGTGAAAAACCTGCACCCACATTTTGCAGCTTATTGAATTGTACGTTGAAACCACCTGCTGGGATAGGTACGATTCCAATACATGCAAGCCAGGTATGGCTGCACTCGACATACATGCGTTTATTCTAAAGTGAAGGTACTGCTTCCATTGGCTTGCTATTCATTAGCATTTCGCCAAAATGCTGTAATAAATGAACAGGGTAAAATATGTTGGCACAACTAGTGAAAGACAAATTTATCTGTCCTATTACACGGCCTCATAGCCTCGGACTCTTACGCATTGACTTATACATTGTGTGCATGCCATTACAAGTTACTTGTCAAACTCGAGATCTCTAGAGTCTAGACTAGTCCGATAAATCCGTCGTCCGTCTGACTAGGCTGATAAATCGCGTCCGTCCAACTAGTCCGATAATCCGTCGTCCGTCCGACTAGACCGATAAATCGGACGTGCTGTAGCTTTCTTTTATTATTCTTTTTTCTTCATTGTTTTCTACTGGCGCTACATGACGACAGTAGGAATAAAATAAATAAAATGCAACAGAACGTCAGATTTATCGGACTACTCCAGCAATTGTGTCGCAAGGTGTGTTCTGCACAAAAGTTTTCATCGTATCCGGACAGCGAGATTGCTTCGTTTTATGCGTGGAGAGATACGGCCGATGACATGCGCTGACCTTGCTTGTCAAGCCGCGGAGAAACATGTCTGCTGCTCTGGTCACGTCACCTCACTAAAATATTTCTGCTATCGAGCAGTATGCAAGTCGAATTTTACATTATTGAATTACGAATAGGATTTAGTCCAACCAGTTGTTATTGCCAAGTCTTCCTTCGATGTCCTCCGATCATCATGAACTCCGGGAATTTCATCGCCATTTTCCTCTGCTTGTCCTGCTTCGGGCTCGAACTGGTAAGGCCGTATTTCATTTCCAGCTGCCTAAACTTCATCTCCCGCGACTACGTTATCCGACAATTCTCCATGTGATTCAGACCAAATCCTTCATTTCTCTCACACTCACTGTCGTTATCAGACAAATGAAAGTCCATGCCATCCATTATTCAAAACCAAATGTTCGATTTTTTTAAAGCAGAAATGAACGAAGCGATTGAGTCGACCAATAGAACGTGGAAACACACAGAAAGCCAATAGAATCACGTAGACCACCAACCCGAGTAATTTATGTGCAGCCTTTGTCAAACTGCAGTTGACGTCATGTGGGTTACGCCCCTTTCAGTAGAATTTTTAGGGCGTTCCCGAAGGTTTTTTTTTTTTTATTTTACATTTTACAGAAATGAGTATTGTGAAAAAACATTCAGATCTGAAATCACGATGAAAAACTCATATAGGACATATATATATATATGAAATTTCAGTACTTTTGGTGTTATGGGACCTTTAAGTGAGGGGACCACAAGCCTGTGCTCACGCCACAGTCTCTTCTGTCAGAGGTGACTTTCAGTTGCCCAGTATGCCATGCTTCTAGTATTCGCCTCAGGCTGACTCTGACTGGGTCACTCAACCTTGGCACTGGGATTATCATGCATGTTCTGCTTGTGAATGTCTGCAGCTGTGGAAAACTCGAGTAGAGTTTGAAACAGCAAAGGGTTTCTCAAAAAAACGAGCTGTCGAAAACTTTTCTTGGTTGGTTTTAAGCAGCTTTCTTTGGCTGTACGTGCAGCTTTCTATCTTTATCGACTCCTCCCATATCAAGGTGGGTGATGTAAAGACATTTACAGATGTGAATGGATCTTTCTTTATCATTTATATATTGACTGCTTTCGACATTTGCATGTAGTACATGCTTGGGAGCCTCGTTGGTATGCATTTCTGTCTGTGCTGTCACTGATGATTCACCAATCAGTGATGAAACTGGTTTGGCAGCTGAGGGGTGGTGTAGCATCGGCATTCTCATGTTTGTACTATTTGTGAATGTCTTTACAGCTGTGGAGGAACTCCGGGAAGGGAATGAAACAGCAAAGGGCTTGCCTTGGTAGTCTTTCGTGATTGCTTTGCACAGCAGTTTTGGCAAGACGAAACTGGGAGAAGTTGATTTATACATATAATCCTAGCCACCTGGGTTTAATTGATTTGGTGAGACCTGATTGGTTTCCCTCCATTCACAGGTAAAGAAGTTGGCAAGTCTTTCTTCATTATATATATATATATATATAGTATATATATATATTAATTATTATTATTATACATATATCAGGTTATTGCTGTCAGTGTTTCTCTGATAAGACATTTCTTATTGTCAACTGTGTTGCTATCCCAGGGTAATTTTGTCCTTGTCTTTAAATGCAATCAAATACTTCACTGTACCTTGTGAAGAATGGAGTTCGACAAATAAAATCAGCGAAGGAGTTGGCAATATTTTCACATACAAATCCAATTTACACTGTGTAATTCCGCCTAGACTTCTTAATAGCTCTGAAATTATCAGATCAGGCAAATCTAATTAATTATTGCATTTTTTAATAAAGCAATATCTACTCAGGTCTCATTAAGATGTGCTGATAATTTGATTTTTATGTTGTTAACACGCTGGGCGATTTCGTGCCTCCGCCTCGAGCAGCTAAGACTTCATCTAAAAAAAGAGCACTCAGCATAAGGAGGAAACTTCTTTCAATCAAAGCACCTCCAAGCTGCCCGATTTTCAACGTTTCATTGTCAGTTCTATGCTTCCACCCAAAGTCCAAGTTTACCATCCCCTAAGGTGAATAATTCTGCCAAAGCAGTTTCATAGTAAATTAAATGCATGGAGTGGTTTGCCATTGCCTTCCAGTGCACTATGAAATATTTTACTATTCTACTTTCTATGTCCACGATGACAACTATGACTATTACTTTAATGGGCCAATAATTTTCGACCTTCTTGTGGCCATTGTCTGGGGAACGTCCCCACCCCCCAAGTCTTTCACGAACCGATTGGCCAGGCAAACAATCGACTAAGTTGGCAGGGATTTGTAATTTTGTTCAGGATGCCGGCAATAACTCATGTAGTCTTCGAGAAAGACGCAGTGGGAACTTTAACATCCACCAATGATTTGTGGTGCCAGATGGACCTTCTGGCATAACAACAATCCATAGGACGACACACACACACACACACACACTGATGTATCACCCTGCATGCAAAACACAGGGTGACAGTTTTTTAACTGGGTCTAAGATTCAAACCCAGCTTGATGGCTTGAAAAGCAAGTGTGCATGACTCGAAGCTGTCCGAGCAGCACTCAATGGGGGTGGGAATACGAATCTTCAATCTCCAGATTACAATACAGAAGATCTATCACTGACTCCAATGAAAAAAATGCACATTTTATGTTGAAGAGGTGTAAAATGATCTTCAGTACAAGCTTAACTGTCAAAAGCAATACTTTCAAGTATGTATTTTATCTTTTATTTTCTCCTTTTATTGCTTGATACGATTACGAGAAACATGTTCTGGAGCAAAATAAGAAAGTCTGATTGCTTCGTGTTAAGAGTTTAACAATGACATAAACCATATGTTTTTTTACCATGTAGACCTGAACCTTACCTTATAATTTCTTTTGAGCATTTTATTCACTGTTTGCTTGTGTGAATAAAACTCTTCTGAAGTCATTGACCAAAATGTGGTTCCTTTGTGAAAAGTAGGTGATTAAATAAATGCATTGCATGTGGTCAAACTAAAAAATGTCTGAGCATTTAACTATGCAGAGCTTCACCAGGGAATATCGATTACAGAAGATCTGAGAATGAACGAGCTATATTAAAGTGGTTCTACAGGTAGACACACACACACACACACACACACACACACACACACACACACAACACACACACAACACACGTCTTCTTACTGCAAGCCGATTAAATATCTTCCCACCCCTTTGGGAAGTCTGGGTGATGTGAAAAGCAAGTTGGGTCTATTAAGGTATTTTCCAGGTTTCGAAGAGACTTTTATTCAATAAAACTTTTGAGTATTTAGCTCGTTTTAGGCTGAATTGTACTCTTGAGTGTCCTTTTATATTATTTAGGGAAGACACCAGTGACGTCATTTACAGTGAAATGTATTTGGTGTGTAATAATCAATATGATATGAATCCAATTTTTGTCTACTTTTAAAACGTCAGACATTAATTTACAACCCATTACGGTATATTAACTATAGCTGACAGGTTAGTACTTGACTTGAGGTGCAGTATGTTCACTCACCTTGGTGCTGTCGAGCCTGGGTTTGAATCTTGACCCAGTTATAAAAACTGTGATTCGGTACTTCGCATGCATGGCCATGGTCCCTCGGATGTACCATAAGCCATGTGTCCCATCTGGCCAGCACCCTGGACAAATTACAAAATTCTTGCCTGAATGTGCAGGGGGCACTGCAATCAGCGGAAATAGCCAGGCATCGTTAATGATGCAACCAGCGGGCTGAGCAGAATTTAATCCCTCGAACATACATTCTCGCAATTACAACAACACTATCAACTGCAAAGCAATAGGTTCAAGTTCCTCAGTAAATCAAACACCTTCCTGTACTACAGCGTACATATATTATAGAGTATATCCTTAACATAAATTTCGATATTCATAAACATTCCTCCATTGTTATTGCAATTATAGGGTAGGTACTAAGTACGATATAATACCGGAACATTCATTCTATTTTTTCTTTTAACCGAAATGAATTTTTATTGAATTCGTGAATTCAAAGCAATATAATTTTGATTTTCCTGTTTATTAAAAACACGACTAAAAACAATAATTATGATTAATTTTTGTGCTGTAATACTTTCTTCTGTACTCAGGCTATCCATCATGTTGGCCACTTATGTGTATTGCTGCGAATATTGGCTGTTTCATCACATGTAATATATCCTCGGTAATGTTTATGCTCACGATAAATATTCTGGGGAGAAAGAACACACTCACCGCATTGTTCGAACCTCCACTGGAGCCAGGAAATGCTGGATTTAAAACTGAGATCGGGCAAAACGCTAGGAAATCGTGAAACATTCAACGTGAATGAAGCCATCTGGCCCATCTTAGCTGTGTTGCTTTCCCATTTAACACGTCTGTGGGTTGTCCCTTGGTAACGAACAGAGGAGAATGAGAAAACGAGGAATACATTCCCAGGAAGCTATAATTGATATTATAGGAGACAAACGAGGATACATTCCCATGACGCCGGACCCCGACTTTGGCTGGACACCTTGCCAGCTGTCCCGCCAGTTAGTTCGATTTGGTTCCGGCATCCCTGGCTACCTGGGTTTGATTTAGAACAAAGCTAACAGGACCTTTAGGGGTGGCACATCACTGCGATGAGGACATGGATTACTTTTTTTTTTTTCTTCCTAACAGACGAAATATCACAACAGGAGAACCTCTTTTTCAGATTTATTGGAGCTAATGAAGCAATTGCATAAATATTACATGAAAGTCGAAAACGTTTTTGGCACAACAGAAAATGATTTTTCACCAGACTCAGTGGCGTAATGGTTGGAGCGTCTGTTCTGAGCCTGGGAGGTCTGCGAACCTCGGCGAGTCAATCCCAGAAACTTTAAAAATGGGTTTGTGCTGCTTCCTTGCTTGATGCCTGCATCATTATAAAAGGTAGAGCATGGACAAAACAACCAGATTTTCAACTACTGCACATGCTTCATGGGCTTAGTGCTAGTGGCCTCCTCCTACATTGAAGGGAACTGTTTTTAATATAATAAGAGAGAGTTCAGAACCAGCTTGGTTCTTGCTGTGCCTACTTAATTCCTGTCAAATAGGCATGGGGTGAAGTCATTCAGAATCACTCAAAAATGATCCCACAAAGCCTGCTGATGAATTATCACACACACACAAATACAATATGTCATTGCATCGGCATGATAATGTCAATACCGCTTTTTTCTCGAGCATCATCATGTTTACCTGGAGCCATTTTCAGCAACTTGGATGACTTACAACCCAGTTCAAGATGGAATATGATGGAAGTTTACGAGTTGAGAGCCAATTAATTCTTGAATGCACCATACATGGAGAGGGAATCTTTGCCTTGAGCTTCGGTTTGATGAAAGCTGTTTACATGGACTCTGATTCTGCATCAGATTGGTTCAAATTTACAGATGTTCTGAGCTTATTCTCAGAGAGGAGGCATCAAAAGCTGAGTCTTCAATGTCATTCTGCGTTTCTATCCTGCTTTTGGAAAGGGAGTCTCTTAGACATCGATGTACGCACCATACTCTGTTATACAGAGGTTGGTTCTGCCAAAGCAGTTTCTAGGTCTGGAGTCATGCTGGGCAGTTTATCATCCCTCTCCCACCAGTAGGCTAGGCGCAGAAATTTGGAATTTGTTATCATGCCGGCAATAGCTCGCATACTCTTCATCAGGTCACCATGGGATCTTTAATGTCCAACAACTAATGCGCAGACAGGACACAGTTTTAGCGTCCAGTCCATCTGAGGAACAGCACACACATTGATGAATCAGCCTGCCAGGATGACAGTTTTAAGCTGCATCAGTATTCAAACCTAGGTAGACTGAGTGTGCATACGTCTAGGCCATCCTGTTCAGCCTCTTAGAAATAGACATGTTTAAAATAAATACCTAGCAGACTACAGCAACAACACACACCACACACACACACACACACACACACACACACACACACACACACACACATGGGAACCGCGCACGAGGCGCAGGTATCACCCCATTTGACATGCATTTGTGACGTGGCTGGTCATTCAGCATGGCGGGACTTGTTGACCACATGCTGACAGGAATGAAGGCTTGAGATTTGACAAACTCCCTCTTGCAAGCTCTGCTCATTTGTGGATGAGAGTGGCGAGTTCTGTGGAGATCGAAGAAAGCACTGAATATATGATGATGATGGGAGCGAGAACAAGCTGAGGATGGCAGCTTTGATGAGGCCGAAGACCCGCCACAAGTAGCAACTGGAGTTGAGCCAATCGACATGCATTTGGCCTGCAGCTTTGCCTGTGGATTGTTGGCGGTTTTTGCCGACTCCATCCCACCGAGAAGAAAAAGACTGAGACTAGGTGTACCCGAGGTAACACGGGAGGTCGTTCGGATTGACATCATCACCATTTCGGGACGTAGGGAGAAATGGAGCATGGAATAAGGAGACACCTTGGTCCATGAGTCGTGGTTCCTTGCTGGGGTGAAGATACAGTAGATGCTTCTGGACTAGGGAAGACTAATCAGTTCTTAGAGACTCACAAGTAGAGATAATGATCAGTGGAAGCAGCGCATGCAAATGCACACACGCACATATACATAAATCGTGATTTAAACATACACATGCACAGTTGTCATTGCACATGCACATGAATAGTGATTATGCACATATTATACTTGATATACATATTACACATGACAATATTTTACATATTATATCCACACATAATACACACACACAAACACACACACACACACACACCACACACACCACACACGGACACTGTGGACCCTGGTAGGTCTCCATTCCATCTCCTGAAAGCTACCAACATGTGGAGATGGCCGACCAACAACAGCAACTTGTGCACACATGGCGCTCACACACACACACACACACACACACAACACAACACACACACACACACACACACACACAACACACACCAAGACATCTGAGTGATGCTGCAGGTGGGCTGAGTCAACCGGGACCTCAGGTGGTTGGAGCCTCCTGCACGAGAGGAGGACGTTGAGAGAAAAACGAATGTGGTCCGGTGCAGTTTGAACTGATGCTGCAGAATGGGCCAAACCGCTGGCAATGTCCACTGGGACCTCAGGCGATTCTGGACCCTCTTCCCTGAAGGCGGACAAAGAAAGGAGAAGAACGAATGAGGTATGCTGCTATGTGAATTGCGTACGGACCGGAATCTTGCATTGTTGATCCCGGAGGGGACGGGCTTTCAGTGAAGCGGGGAGGATGTCGCCATTAACGATCGATGAGATGGGCTATGTGAATATCCATGGAAGTGCCCCTAACACTGGGGCCGATAGATGGAGACTGCTTTGTGAACAGACATGGCTTCCGATGAACTGCCTGAAATGCTGAATGCCAGAAGCGAAGGTTTGAAGGGGGATGGAATTAGTCTAGGCCGGGTTAAGGGTCCTACTAGATGTGGAGACAGGAAGTGACACAAATGTATATGGCTCTGCGATGTGTGGGTCAGGGTGGTGCTGCGCGATAGACCATGGTGATGCATTGATTGAGGCACTGGTAGATTCCAGGGTATCGACCCTGATGGCAGATGCCAGTCCTGCAATGAGGTGGGAGAAACGTGTGTGATCGCTGTGTGTGCAATGCTGTGTGGCTTATGCACAGTCTGGCCTCTTGGGTAAACTGCAAGGTGGGATCTGGGGTGGAGGAGCCTTCAGAAGAATGAGAGGAGGTGATGAAGACAGGGCACGGGAAACGACGGAAATCTTGCGTTGTAAAAAGAAGAAAAATATCTCAAGCAAAGAGTCACGGCCTCCGATAGGGGAAACCTATGTCTGTGCAGCCACTCCGAGCAGGCAGGAAAGTGTGCTGTAAAAATAATGACTACACCTTCTCAAGTGAGGAAAAACATCACCTTGCAAAGAGACATGATTATGCAGTATGCACCAAAGCAAGGAGCTGAAAAGGTGCTAACTGTCTCTCCACCATCAAGACAACACTCCGGAAAGAAAACTATAAACAGAAACTTGGAGTGGTTGGAGTAGGAGATAATCCTCCAAAGCAAAATGTATTCCATACATGAAGACATAGGGAAGGAAAGGTAAAAGGGAGTAGTTCAAGGATAACTGAAAAAAAAAAAACGAAACTGGCCACTAGGGTGGAGAGAGTTCTCCTTGATAAATTTGAGAAGGTTTTTTTTCAACAATTGAAAGAATATCTAGATAAAGATAGAATAGAAGAGAATACATCTCGGCAAGGCAATAAGTGGCATGAAGAGATGAGAGTGAGGGGAACCAAAGTGCTCATTTGAAAGTGAAAAAAGGGATGGGATTGGTGGAGATGGCAAAAAGAGGGAGTTTTGGCTGTGCACGAGATGGCGTCCCAAACTCCGACATAGAGCCAGTCCAAAGGCGGTGAAAGAAAGAATGTGGCAAAAGGAGAGAAGAAGTCCCCTGAAAGAGGGGGCAAGACCCATTCAGAGACGAGGATCAGGTGATTCAGGCACCAGATGAAGGGGGAAAAGAGTGGAAATGGTGGATGCTGATGAGCAGAAAGACGAGAGAGCAGCAGAATGGGGAAAGGAGGAAGGTGAAGATGATGAATAGCAGCATAGACTTGAAGAAGAGTTAGCCAACAAAAATAGAAGAGATAAAATGATAAAACTCAGAGAGAGACCAAAACTCCATCGCAAAAGAAAAACAATAAAGGGAAAAAAGTGAATGAGGTGAACCAACCATCATTTGAAAAATTATATTTCAAAATCATCCACCTTGAAGGAAATCAATACCGGGTGTTCTGCAGCGCACTATTTTATTCAAGAAAAAAGTAACGGGCAACAACACCAGAAGAGGAAAAACAAAAAAAAACAGGCCTTCCAAATAGAAGCCAAATTCCACATGGAAACAGAATTCGAGACAAAGAGAGCAACCGAGGTAGGAAATAGGACAAATAAACAGTGAATGTTTTTTAGGACAAATATAGTAGGAAATATAGGACAATATAAGTTTTAGGTAGGAAAATATAACAAAAAGTGAATGAGGCGAACCAACCATTCAATTCGAAAAAGTATTTCAAAATCATCCACTTGAAGGAAATCAATACCGGGTGTTCTGCAGCGGCACTATTTATTCAGAAAAAGTAACGGGCAAAACACCAGAAGAGGAAAACAAAAACAACAGGCCCTTCCAAATAGAAGCCAAATTCCACCATGGAAACAGAGATTCGAGACAAAGAAGAGCAACCGAGGTAGGAAATAGGCAAATATAACAGTGCAGGAAGGAAACAGAAATCTAAAACTAAAAAAGAGAATCCAAAGAATAAAAAACAATTACAAAATCGAAGACAAAGACCTCGAGTGTTTGGGTGCTGAAAACAAACTTAGAATAAAAATTATAACCAAGGAAGACAAAAAACTATGAGGAAGCATAAACAGGGAAAAACAACACCACAAGCTTGAGAGTAATCCCAAAGAGATTGTCCCACAATTTGAGAAAACAAAGCAGAATGTGTCAACTCCCCTGAAAAAGAAAAGCTAGAAAATTCTGGAAAGGAATTTTTTTAAATCGTTGGTAAAAACTTAAAAAATTGCAATACAGCAGTTTAAAAACGAAGCATAATACAAATACTTTGGAGTAGAAGAGGGCCACCAAAATATGTCACAAGCAAATGTGCAAAACAATTGCCAAAAGAATGCCTACGTAGAACGGAGCTGATCCTGAAAACACATCTCTCCCCAAGAAAAAATCAAAACCATAAACCAACCTCTCATACCAGTGCTCCAATACAGCTGTGGAATAATACTGGGCCCCAATCAGAAATCATTAGGTGGGACATCAAAAACAAGAAAACTCCTTACCATCTGCAAAATGTGATGCAAAAACCAGAATACCCCGAGAATGTACCTGTTGAGATGAGAGGGAGGAGCGGCTTGATGGAACTCAACCTGGTGCACAGAGCAATAATTGTTGGACAAACTGAGTATGTGAAATGTTCACATACTATCGGATTCAATTTGTAAACAAACATGAACACAACAAACCAAAATGTATCCTCAACTGACTTGCAAAAAAATTCCAAAAACCAGGTGTGAATAGAAATAACCCACAGGAATATGTAACAGCAACAAATACAGCCCCCCAGCATTGCAAAAAACACAAAAGAAAAATATGAAAAGACACATCAGCAATGTACACCAACAACTGGAAGAAACACAAAGAGCAGGAGAATAAAAAATAATTGGACACATTGGGGATTGACAAAGAAGGCTCATTGGAATGGCTAAGAAGAGGTCTGCTCAAATGGGACGGAGAAGAATCATAATATATGCCCAAGATCAAGGACAACGACAACCAATGGATGTACAAAGATGGCAGACTCAGCCAGATGGACAAGAGTAGGTCTGCAAGACAGAAACAGAAAGTACTAGTCACCTGCTCTTGTGGATGCAAAAAAATATTATCAGAACAACTTAACACACAACAACACAACAAAGTATGCAAAGTATTCATTGGCATAAGTGCAAAAATTTCAACATCCCAGTTCCAGAAAACTCATGGAAACGCAAACAGGAATATAAAAGAACCTCACTGAGGTTATAAAACCTCCCCGGGAATATTACCACAAAACTAACTACATTGGAGGCAGTCCGGGTTCGGTGACTATCCTGAAAAGAGCCGTCGGAATGAAACTCTAAGAACACAAAGTTGAAACAGCTTGGTCCATGACCGTGATCC
>CM068963.1:76057771-76071726 GCA_035128595.1 Eptatretus atami | reverse complement strand
TCAACTCGAGATCTCTAGAGTCTAGACTAGTCCGATAAATCCGTCGTCCGTCTGACTAGGCTGATAAATCCGTCGTCCGTCCAACTAGTCCGATAAATCCGTCGTCCGTCCGACTAGACCGATAAATCGGACGTGCTGTAGCTTTCTTTTATTATTCTCTTTTCTTCATTGTTTTCTACTGGCGCTACATGACGACAGTTAGGAATAAAATAAATAAAATGCAACAGAACGTCAGATTTATCGGACTACTCCGACAATTGTGTCGCAAGGTGTGTTCTGCACAAAAGTTTTCATCGTATCGGACAGCGAGATTGCTTCGTTTTATGCGTGGAGAGATACGGCCGATGACATGCGCTGACCTTGCTTGTCAGCCGCGGAGAAACATGTCTGCTGCTCTGGTCACGTCACCTCACTAAAATATTCTGCTATCGAGCAGTATGCAAGTCGAATTTACATTATTGAATTACGAATAGGATTTAGTCCAACCAGTTGTTATTGCCAAGTCTTCCTTCGATGTCCTCCCGATCATCATGAATCCCGGGAATTTCATCGCCATTTTCCTCTGCTTGTCCTGCTTCGGGCTCGAACTGGTAAGGCCGTATTTCATTTCCAGCTGCCTAAACTTCATCTCCCGCGACTACGTTATCCGACAATTCTCCATGTGATTCGACAAAATCCTTCATTTCTCTCACACTCACTGTCGTTATCAGACAAATGAAAGTCCATGCCATCCATTATTCAAAACCAAATGTTCGATTTTTTTAAAGCAGAAATGAACGAAGCGATTGAGTCGACCAATAGAACGTGGAAACACACAGAAAGCCAATAGAAATCACGTAGACCACCAACCCGAGTAATTTATGTGCAGCCTTTGTCAAATGCAGTTGACGTCATGTGGGTTACGCCCCTTTCAGTAGAATTTTAGGGCGTTCCCGAAGGTTTTTTTTTTTTATTTTACATTTTACAGAATGAGTATTGTGAAAAAACATTCAGATCTGAAATCACGATGAAAAACTCATATAGGAAATATATATATATATATGAAATTTCAGTACTTTTGGGTGTTATGGGACCTTTAAGTGAGGGGACCACAGCCTGTGCTCACGCCACAGTCTCTTCTGTCAGAGGTGACTTCAGTTGCCCAGTATGCCATGCTTCTAGTATTCGCCTCAGGCTGACTCTGACTGGGTCACTCAACCTTGGCACTGGGATTATCATGCATTGTTCTGCTTGTGAATGTCTGCAGCTGTGGAAAACTCGAGTAGAGTTTGAAACAGCAAAGGGTTTCTTCAAAAAAACGAGCTGTCGAAAACTTTTTTGGTTGGTTTTAAGCAGCTTTCTTTGGCTGTACGTGCAGCTTTCTATCTTTATCGATCCTCCCATATCAAGGTGGGTGATGTAAAGACATTTACAGATGTGAATGGATCTTTCTTTATCATTTATATATTGACTGCTTTCGACATTTGCATGTAGTACATGCTTGGGAGCCTCGTTGGTATGCATTTCTGTCTGTGCTGTCACTGATGATTCACCAATCAGTGATGAAAACTGGTTTGGCAGCTGAGGGTGTGTAGCATCGGCATTCTCATGTTTGTACTATTTGTGAATGTCTTTACAGCTGTGAGGAACTCCGGGAAGGGAATGAAACAGCAAAGGGCTTGCCTTGGTAGTCTTTCGTGATTGCTTTGCACAGCAGTTTTGGCAAGACGAACATGGGAGAAGTTGATTTATACATATAATCCTAGCCACCTGGGTTTAATTGATTTGGTGAGACCTGATTGGTTATTCCCTCCATTCACAGGTAAGAAGTTTGGCAAGTCTTTTTTCATTATATATATATATATATTATATGTATATATATATATTATTATTATTATTATACATATATCAGGTTATTGCTGTCAGTGTTTCTCTGATAAGACATTTCTTATTGTCAACTGTGTTTGCTATCCCAGGGTAATTTTGTCCTTGTCTTTAAATGCAATCAAATTACTTCACTGTACGTTGTGAAGAATGGAGTTCGACAAATAAATCAGCGAAGGAGTTGGCAATATTTTCACATACAAATCCATTTACACTGTGTAATTCCGCCTAGACTTCTTAATAGCTCTGAAATTATCAGATCAGGCAAATCTAATTAATTATTGCATTTTTTAATAAAGCAATATCTACTCAGGTCTCATTAAGATGTGCTGATAATTTGATTTTTATGTTGTTAACACGCTGGGCGATTTCGTGCCTCCGCCTCGAGCAGCTAAGACTTCATCTTAAAAAAAGAGCACTCAGCATAAGGAGGAAACTTCTTTCAATCAAAGCACCTCCAAGCTGCCCGATTTTACACGTTTCATTGTCAGTTCTATGCTTCCACCCAAAGTCCAAGTTTACCATCCCCTAAGGTGAATAATTCTGCCAAAGCAGTTTCATAGTAAATTAAATGCATGGAGTGGTTTGCCATTGCCTTCCCAGTGCACTATGAAATATTTTACTATTCTACTTCTATGTCCACGATGACAACTATGACTATTACTTTAATGGGCCAATAATTTTCGACCTTCTTTGTGCCATTGTCTGGGGAACGTCCCCCCCCCCAAGTCTTTCACGAACCGATTGGCCAGCCAAACAACGACTTAAGTTGGCAGGGATTTTGTAATTTGTTCAGGATGCGCAAAACTCATGTAGTCTTCGAGAAAGACGCAGTGGGAACTTTAACATCCACCAATGATTTGTGGTGCCAGATGGACCTTCTGGCATAACAACAATCCAATAGGACGACACACACACACACACAACACTGATGTATCACCCTGCATGCAAAACACCAGGGTGACAGTTTTTAACTGGGTCTAGATTCAAACCCAGCTTGATGGCTGAAAAGCAAGTGTGCATGACTCGAAGCTGTCCGAGCAGCACTCAATGGGGTGGGGAATACGAATCTTCAATCTCCAGATTACAATACAGAGATCTATCACTGACTCCAATGAAAAAATGCACATTTTTATGTTGAAAGGTGTAAAATGATCTTCAGTACAAGCTTAACTGTCAAAAGCAATACTTTCAAGTATGTATTTTATCTTTTATTTTCTCCTTTTATTGCTGATACGATTACGAGAAACATGTTCTGGAGCAAAATAAGAAAGTCTGATTGCTTCGTGTTAAGAGTTTAACAATGACATAACCATATGTTTTTACCATGTAGACCTGAACTCTTACCTTATAATTTCTGAGCATTTTATTCACTGTTTGCTTTGTGAATAAAACTCTTCTGAAGTCATTGACCAAAATGTGGTCCTTTGTGTAAAGTAGGTGATTAAATAAATGCATTGCATGTGGTCAAACTAAAAATGTCTGAGCATTTAACTATGCAGAGCTTCACCAGGAATATCGATTACAGAAGATCTGAGAATGAACGAGCTACTATTAAAGTGGTTCTACAGGTAGACCACACACACACACACACACACACACACACACACACACACACACACACACACACACACGTCTTCTTACTGCAAGCCGATTAAATATCCTTCCCACCCCTTTGGGAAGTCTGGGTGATGTGAAAAGCAAGTTGGGTCTATTAAGGTATTTCCAGGTTTCGAAGAGACTTTTATTCCAATAAAACTTTGAGTATTTAGCTCGTTTTAGGCTGAATTGTACTCTTGAGTGTCCTTTTATTATTTAGGGAAGACACCAGTGACGTCATTTACAGTAAATGTATTTGGTGTGTAATAATCAAATTGATATGAATCCAATTTTGTCTACTTTTAAAACGTCAGACATTAATTTACAACCCATTACGGTATATTAACTATAGCTGACAGGTTAGTCTTGACTTGAGGTGCAGTATGTTCACTCACCTTGGTGCTGTCGAGCCTGGGTTTGAATCTTGACCCAGTTATAAACTGTGATTCTGGTACTTCGCATGCATGGCCATGTCCCTCGGATGTACCATAAGCCATGTGTCCCATCTGGCCAGCACCCTGGACAAATTACAAAATTCTTGCCTGAATGTGCAGGGGGCACTGCATCAGCGGAATAGCCAGGCATCGTTTAATGATGCAACCAGCGGGCTGAGCAGAATTTAATCCCCTCGAACATACATTCGCAATTACAACAACACTATCAACTGCAAGCAATAGGTTCAAGTTCCCTCAGTAAATCAAAAACCTTCTGTACTACAGCGTACATATATTATAGAGTATATGCCTTAACATAAATTTCGATATTCATAAACATTCTCCATTGTTATTGCATATATAGGGTAGGTTACTAAGTACGATATAATACCGAACATTCATTCTATTTTTTCTTTTAACCGAAATGAATTTTTATTTGAATTCGTGAATGTCAAAGCAATATAATTTTGATTTTCCTGTTATTAAAAACACGACTAAAACAATAATTATGATTAATTTTTGTGCTGTAATACTTTCTTCTGTACTCAGGCTATCCATCATGTTGGCCACTTTATGTGTATTGCTGCGATATTGGCTGTTTCATCACATGTAATAATATCTCGGTAATGTTTATGCTCACGATAAATATTCTGGGGAGAAAGAACACACTCACCGCATTGTTCGAACCTCCACTGGAGCAGGAAATGCTGGATTTAAACTGAGATCGGGCAAAACGCTAGGAAATCGTGAAACATTCACGTGAATGAAAGCCATCTGGCCCATCTTAGCTGTGTTGCTTTCCCATTTAACACGTCTGTGGGTTGTCCTTGGTAAACGAACAGAGGAGAATGAGAAAACGAGGAATACATTCCCAGGAAGCTATAATTGATATTATAGGAGACAAACGAGGATACATTCCCATGACGCCGGACCCCGACTTTGGCTGGACACCTTGCCAGCTGTCCCGCCAGTTAGTTCGATTTGGTTCCGGCATCCCTGGCTACCTGGGTTTGATTTAGAACAAAGCTAACAGGACCTTTAGGGGTGGCACATCACTGCGATGAGGACATGGATTACTTTTTTTTTTTTCTTCCTAACAGACAGAAATATCACAACAGGAGAACCTCTTTTTCAGATTTATTGGAGCTAATGAAGCACTTGCATAAATATTACATGAAAGTCGAAAACGTTTTGGCACAACAGAAAAAATGATTTTCACCAGACTCAGTGGCGTAATGGTTGGGCGTCTGTTCTGAGCCTGGGAGGTCTGCGAACCTCGGCGAGTCATACCAGAAACTTTAAAAATGGGTTTGTGCTGCTTCCTTGCTTGATGCTCAGCATTATAAAAGGTAGAGCATGGACAAAACAACCAGATTTTCAACTACTGCACATGCTTCATGGGCTTAGTGGCTAGTGGCCTCCTCCTACATTGAAGGGAACTGTTTTAATATAATAAGAGAGTTCAGAACCAGCTTGGTTCTTGCTGTGCCTACTTAATTCCTGTCAAATAGGCATGGGGTGAGTCATTCAGAATCAACTCAAAAATGATCCCACAAAGCCTGCTGATGAATTATCACACACACAAATACAATATGTCATTGCATCGGCATGATAATGTCAATACCGCTTTTGTTCTCGAGCATCATCATGTTTACCTGGAGCCATTTTCAGCACATTGGATGACCTTACAACCCAGTTCAAGATGGAATATGATGGAAGTTTACGAGTTGAGAGCCAATTAATTCTTGAATGCACCATACATGGAGAGGGATCTTTGCCTTGAGCTTCGGTTTGATGAAAGCCTGTTTGACATGGACTCTGATTCTGCATCAGATTGGTTCAAATTTACAGATGTTCTGAGCTTATTCTCAGAGAGGAGGCATCAAAAGCTGAGTCTTTCATGTCATTCTGCTGTTTCTATCCTGCTTTTGGAAATTGGGAGTCTCTTAGACATCCGATGTACGCACCATACTCTGTTATACAGAGCGTTGGTTCTGCCCAAAGCAGTTTCTAGGTCTGGAGTCATGCTGGGCAGTTTATCATCCCTCTCCCACCAGTAGCTAGGGCAGAAATTTGGAATTGTTATCATGCCGGCAATAGCTCGCATACTCTTCATCAAGGTCACCATGGGATCTTTAATGTCCAACAACTAATGCGCAGACAGGACACCAGTTTAGCGTCCAGTCCATCTGAGGAACAGCACACACATTGATGAATCAGCCTGCCAGGATGACAGTTTATAGCTGCATCAGTATTCAAACCTAGGCTAGACTGAGTGTGCATACGTCTAGGCCATCCTGTCAGCCTCTTAGAATAGACATGTTTAAAATAAATACCTAGCAGACTACAGCAACAACACACACACACACACACACACACACACACACACACACACACACACACACACACACATGGAACCGCGCACGAGGCGCCAGGTATCACCCCATTTGACATGCATTTGTGACGTGGCCTGGTCATTCAGCATGGCGGGACTTGTTGACCACATGCTGACAGGAATGAAGGCTTGAGATTTGACAAACTCCCTCTTGCCAAGCTCTGCTCATTTGTGGATGAGAGTGGCCGAGTTCTGTGGATCGAGAACAGCACTGAATATTGATGATGATGGAGCGAGAACCAAGCTGAGGATGGCAGCTTTGATGAGGCCGAAGACCGCCACAAGTAGCAACTGGAGTTGAGCCAATCGACATGCATTTGGCCTGCAGCTTTGCCTGTGGATTGTTGGGTTTTGCCGACTCCATCCCACCGAGAAGAAAAAGACTGAGACTAGGTGTACCCGGAGGTAACACGGGAGGTCGTTCGGATTGACATCATCACCATTTCGGGACGTAGGAGAAAATGGAGCATGGATAAGGAGACACCTTGGTCCATGAGTCGTGGTTCCTTGCTGGGGTGAAGATACAGTAGATGCTTCTGGACTAGGGAAGACTAATCAGTCTTAGAGACTCACAAGTAGAGATAATGATCATGGAAGCAGCGCATGCAAATGCACACACGCACATATACATAAATCGTGATTTAACATACACATGCACAGTTGTCATTGCACATGCACAGAATAGTGATTATGCACATATTATACTTGATATATACATATTACACATGACATATTTTACATATTATATCCACAACATAATACACACACACAAACACACACACACACACACACACACACACACACACACGGACACTGTGAGACCTGGTAGGTCTCCTTCCATCTCCTGAAAGCTACCAACATGTGGAGATGGCGACCAACAACAGCAACTTGTGCACACATGCGCGCTCACACACACACACACACACACACACAACACAACACACACACACACACACACACACACACACACACAGACATCTGAGTGATGCTGCAGGTGGGCTGAGTCACCGGGACCTCAGGTGGTTTTGGAGCCTCTGCACGAGAGGAGGACGTTGAGAGAAAAACGAATGTGGTCCGGTGCAGTTTGAACTGATGCTGCAAGATGGGCCAAACCGCTGGCATGTCCACTGGGACCTCAGGCGATTCTGGACCCTCTTCCCTGAAGGCGGACAAAGAAAGGAGAAGGACGAATGAGGTATGCTGCTAGTGGATTGCGTACGGACCGGAATCTTGCATTGTTGATCCCGGAGGGGACGGGCTTTCAGTGAAGCGGGGGAGGATGTCGCCATTAACGATCGATGAGATGGGCTATGTGAATATCCATGAAGTGCCCCTAACACTGGGGCCGATAGATGGAACTGCTTTGTGAACAGACATGGCTTCGATGAACTGCCTGGAAATGCTGAATGCCAGAAGCGAAGGTTTGAAGGGGGATGGAATTAGTCTAGCGGGTTAAGGGTCCTACTAGGATGTGGAGACAGGAAGTGACACAAAATGTATATGGCTCTGCATGTGTGGGTCAGGGTTGGTGCTGCGCGATAGACCATGGTGATGCATTGATTGAGGCACTGTAGATTCCAGGGTATCGACCCTGATGGCAGATGCCAGTCCTGGCAATGAAGGTGGGAGAAACGTGTGTGATGCTGTGTGTGCAATGCTGTGTGGCTTATGCACAGTCTGGCCTCTTGGGAAAACTGCAAGGTGGGATCTGGGGTGGAGGAGCCTTCAGAAGAATGAGAGGAGGTGATGAAGACAGGGCACGGGGAAACGACGGAACATCTTGCGTTGATAAAAGAAGAAAAATATCTCAAGCAAAGAGTCACTGGCCTCCGATAGGGGAAAACCTATGTCTGTGCAGCCACTCCGAGCAGCAGGAAAGTGTGCTGTAAAAATAATGACTACACCTTCTCAAGTGAGGAAAAACATCACCTTGCAAGAGGACATGATTATGCAGTATGCACCAAAGCAAGGAGCTGAAAAGGTGCTAACTGTCTCTCCACCATCAAAGACAACACTCCGGAAAAGAAAACTATAAACAGAAACTTGGAGTGTTGGAGTAGGAGATAATCCTCCAAAGCAAAATGTATTCCATACATGAGACATAGGGAAGGAAAGGTAAAAGGGAGTAGTTCAAGGATAACTGAAAAAAAAAAAACGAAACTGGCCACTAGGGTGGAGAGAGTTCTCCTTGATAAATTTGAGAAGGTTTTTTTTCAACAATTGAAAGATATCTAGATAAAGATAGAATAGAAGAGAATACATCTCGGGCAAGGCAATAAGTGGCATGAGAGATGAGAGTGAGGGGAACCAAGATGGCTCATTTGAAAGTGAAAAAAGGGATGGGATTTGGTGGAGATGGCACAGAGGGAGTTTGGCTGTGCAACGAGATGGCGTCCCAAACTCCGACATAGAGCCAGTCCAAAGGCGGTGAAGAAAGAATGTGGCAAAAGGAGAGAAGAAGTCCCCTGAAAGAGGGGCAAGACCCATTCAGAGACGAGGATCAGGTGATTCAGGCACAGATGAAGGGGGAAAAGAGTGGAAATGGTGGATGCTGATGAGCAGAAAGACGAGAGAGCAGCAGAATGGGGAAAGGAGAAGGTGAAGATGATGAATAGCAGCATAGACTTGAAGAAGAGTTACCAACAAAAATAGAAGAGATAAATGATAAAACTCAGAGAGAGACCAAAACTCCATCCAAAGAAAACAATAAAGGGAACAAAAGTGAATGAGGTGAACCAACCATTCAATTCGAAAAATTATTTCAAAATCATCCACCTTGAAGGAAATCATACCGGGTGTTCTGCAGCGGCACTATTTTATTCAAGAAAAAGTAACGGGGCAAACAACACCAGAAGAGGAAAAAACAAAAAACAGGCCTTCCAAAAGAAGCCAAATTCACCATGGAAACAAGATTCGAGACAAAGAGAGCAACCGAGTAGGAAATAGGACAAATATAACAGTGAATGTTTTTTAGGACAAATATAGGTAGGAAATATAGGACAAATATAAGTTTTAGGTAGGAAATTAACAAAAAGTGAATGAGGCGAACCAACCATTCAATTCGAAAAAGTATTTTCAAAAATCATCCACTTGAAGGAAATCAATACCGGGTGTTCTGCAGCGGCACTATTTATTCAAGAAAAAGTAACGGGCAAACAACACCAGAAGAGGAAAAACAAAAACAACAGGCCTTCCAAATAGAAGCCAAATTCCACCATGGAAACAGAGATTCGAGACAAAGAGAGCAACCGAGTAGGAAATAGGACAAATTAACAGTGCAGGAAAGGAAACAGAAATCTAAAACTAAAAAGAGAATCCAAAGAAAAAAAAACAATTACAAAATCGAAGACAAAGACCTCGAGTGTTTGGGTGCTGAAAACAAACTTGAATAAAAATTATAACCAAGGAAGACAAAAAACTATGAGGAAGCAATAAACAGGGGAAAAACAACACCACAAGCTTGAGAGTAATCCAAAGAGATTGTCCCACAATTTTGGAGAAACAAAAGCAGAATGTGTCAACTCCCCCTGAAAAAGAAAGCTAGAAAAATTCTGGAAAGGAATTTTTTTAAATCGTTTGGTAAAAACTTAAAAATTGCAATACAGCAGTTTAAAAACGAAGCATAATACAAATACTTTGGGTAGAAGAGGGCCACCAAATATGTCACAAGCAATGTGCAAACAATTGCCAAAAGAATGCCTACGTAGAACGGAGCTGATCCTGAAAACACATCTCTCCCCAAGAAAAAAATCAAAACCATAACCACCTCTCAGTACCAGTGCTCCAATACACTGTGGATAATAAACTGGGCCCAATCAGAAATCATTAGGTGAGACATCAAAACAAGAAAACTCCTTACCATCTGCAAAATGTGATGCAAAAACCAGAATACCCCGAGAATGTACCTGTTGAGATGAGAGGGGAGCGGCTTGATGGAACTCAACCTGGTGCACAGAGCAATAATTGTTGGACAAACTGAGTATGTGAAATTGTTCAACATACTATCGGATTCAATTTGTAAACAACATGAACAAACAAAACTAAAAATGTATCCTCAACTGACTTGCACCAAAAAATTCCAAAACCAGGTGTGAATAGAAGATACCGCACAGGAATATGTAACAGCAACAAATACAGCCCCAGCATTGCAAAAAACACAAAAGAAAAATATGAAAAGACACATCAGCAAATGTACACCAACAACTGGAAGACAACAAAAGAGCAGGAGAAATACAAAAATAATTGGACACATTGGGGATTGACAAAGAAGGCTCATTGGAAGGCTAAGAAGAGGTTCTGCTCAAATGGGACGGAGAACGAATCATAATATATGCCAAGATCAAGGACACGCACCAATGGATGTACAAAGATGGCAGGACTCAGCCAGATGGACAAGAGTAGGGTCTGCAAGACAGAAACAGAAGTACTAGTCACCTGCTCTGTGTGATGCAAAAAAACTATTATCAGAACAACTTTACACACAACAACACAACAAAGTATGCAAAGTAATTCATTGGCATAAGTTGCAAAAATTTCAACATCCCAGTTCCAGAAAACTCATGGAAAACGCAAACAGGAATAATAAAGAACCTCACTGAGGTTTTATAAAAACCTCCCGGAATATTACCACAAAAACTAACTACAATTGGAGGCAGTCCGGGGTTCGGTGACTATCCTGAAAAGAGCCGTCGGAATGAAACTCTGAGAACACCAAAGTTGAACAGCTTGGTCATGAACCGTGATCCCTTGCCGAGCAGAGGTGGATATTTTGAGTTCTGGGAGGACTCTGTTCACCCTTCTGAAACCCACATGGAATGGATACAACCAACAACAACAACACACACACATATAAACACCCACAATACACACACTCATATGTACACACACACACGAAGGTAGATAATTTGAGACCTAGGAAGGCTCCGTTACACTTTCTGAAACCCACATGTGGAGATAACGTCAACGACAACGCTCACACGCACACACTCTGCACCTTGCTCAATATGGAGCATCGTTTCTAGCAAAACACTCTCTTGACAAGGTTTACAAATCATCGATGGTTCACCATTTCTATGCAGGAACTTGATTGAGGATGTCGAATTGTAATTTGTTCAGGTTGTCAGTTAAACTCGCCGACTCTTCAACAAAGTTACCGTAGGATCTTTAACGTCCATCAACTAATGCGAACAGTCAGGACACCAGCCTTAACATTCATCAAAGGCATGGCTCACACACTGATGTATCACCCTGTATGTTGAAACACCAGGATGACAGTTAAGAGCTGGATCGGGATTCAAATCCCGCTCTTGTAGCTCAGAGGTGATTGCGCATATCTCGTCGCAAACTTAAGTGTAAGGCAGCCCGACAAACAATCACATTACCTTCTAAACCTCATTGTAAAACTATTTTTTTTAAAAACGCTTTCAATGTTTCTTATAAACCATTAACCTTTGTGGCAGATACTCCAAATATCCATCTTTTAAATGATGAAGTCTTTCATGCTTTTTATTATTTTCTTTCAGACTTCTACTTAAATAACATGCTTCTTGGCTCCTGTCACTCGTAAAATGATGCATTGATTCCTGTTAAAGACTCGCTATTCACGGAGCCATTGGGCCTTTGAGGTTATTATAGACCATGAAGGGTCCTTATAATTCAGGGGTGTCAACCTAAACTATAACCTGGCCGAGGTACTGGCCCAAGGGCCTATCTTTGAAATGTACTCTTGTT
Organism: Eptatretus atami; assembly: GCA_035128595.1. Classification (NCBI taxonomy): domain Eukaryota; kingdom Metazoa; phylum Chordata; class Myxini; order Myxiniformes; family Myxinidae; genus Eptatretus; species Eptatretus atami. Next base: position 76,059,705 of record CM068963.1, on the reverse strand, counting down.
ATTTTCATGAGTGCATTGCCAACTACAAGAAGCACCATCCCCAGACTATCCTGGTTTGGACTTCTAGAAATGGGAAACAGTATTTCGTTATATTCTCAAACTAGTCCGGTCTGAACTAGTTCAAAACTTCTGGTGTGGATAATGCATTGTCACCTTCAGAAAAACGACATGCTCCATAATGCAGCGCTTACTGTTATTACGCAGTGCTTGTTCTGTGTTTTTTTGTTTGTTTGTTAGATCTGAGAATCAAAGCCAAGCAGGACCAGGCAGCCCATAAGTGAGCAACTGGCCACAGAACTATCCTCATCTTTTTTATTTACTTATTTAAATTAAGCGATGTGGAGAATGCTGTTTGCTAAGATTTTCAGCAGTGTATGCTTTTGACACATTTCCTTGCCATTTCAGTTGTATAAGATTCTGTTTGTTTGGGAAAGTATGGGGGTTATGTGTTAAAATGCATCATGGTGGTACTCATGGTGATGTGCTGCAGCTCTTTTCACCATTTCATTGAGTGGTTATTTTTACACTATGGTGTCCTTTCGTGTTGATCCTTACATGGAAGTTCACTTGGCTGCAATGAATCATTCGTGTGTCTCCTTCTGCGTCTGTTTGACTCAGTCGAAGTTGACTGCTCCCTATCCTCTCTCCTTCAAGGCCTCAGCTTGGAAAATTGCTCATGAGGGTGACAGTCACACTGGAGTGAAGTAGTGACAGTCTGACTCCACCAACTGAACGGTGAAGCATCTGCGTCCTCTTCCTTTCCATAGTCCATTGGATCGCAGATCATCTTCAGTTTAATTATTTTAAGAGTGTCTCGGTTTAATCGAGGAGTTCATGTGTACAGAACAAGAGAATTCCGAGGTCAGTGCTTCTTTTACATGGAATATAAGGACTTTATTTTTAAAAGTATTTCATAGGATCTAAGGCTCGTCGTGGAGCTGCAACACACACACACGCATGACGCACACACACGCACACAAACACACACACACACACACACACAACATCTCATACACATGGAAATATACAGTAGATGGTTACATGAAACAACACATGACTGTTACACGAGAAAAATGCAGCGACTGAGCTTGGGGGAAGTGCCGTAACTTCTCACTGCCATTCTGGGTACCGGTTACGTCGCAACAATATTGTCACTTATTTGGGTGGTGCGCCGCATCTTCTCACCACACACAGCAGACAATTTTAGTAGATGATGGACAAATTGACACAGTAATAGGATTTGAACTTGAGATCCCGGCATCATGAGGCAAGCACTCATATTGGATGTCAATTCTTAGTTCATCCTTGGTGGTTTCTAAACATATACCAGCAACCATTACTGAAACAATCTATTTAATTTGCACCTGAGAAAAGTGTAAATTTTGAAATTGAGGATGCTAATGAGATTTAGTATGAAGGAAATTATTTATTTATTTGCTCGTATGCATCCTGTGGGTGCTTGGCTGCATCATTTTCAGGGAGTGGTGGATGTGCCGCTGATGCAGTGCCTACTGTTACCAGTAAGCTGGTACTCATTTTTCCGACCTCAGAAGGGATGACAAGCTGAGTCACCCACCTGGTGCTTATTCAACGGTTAACAGAGACGTGAACTCAAGCCCCTATAGTAGGGTGGGCACACATCGACTTTTTCTCTGTTGTCCCGTTGAAATGAGTGTTTTTTTATGGCCATTTTTCACGCTGATCACGAAAACCGTGTGAAATTTTTTGACTAGGATGATGTTCTTAGGTGGTAAAATGCAAAAATCAAAATGGCACCAAATTTACCCACTTTTCAGGTAAAATTTGATAATTATGGCTTACTAGGGCATGTAATATTATTACATGTAATAAAATTTTACCTGAAAGTTTGGTAAATTTGGTGGCCATTTTGATTTTTTGCTTTTACCAACCTAAGAGGGTTACTATCTCCTCTT
>CM068963.1:76025762-76053924 GCA_035128595.1 Eptatretus atami | reverse complement strand
ATTCGCAATTACAACAACACTATCAACTGCAAGCAATAGGTTCAAGTTCCCTCAGTAAATCAAACAACCTTCTGTACTACAGCGTACATATATTATAGAGTATATGCCTTAACATAAATTTCGATATTCATAAACATTCTCCATTGTTATTGCAATTATAGGGTAGGTACTAAGTACGATATAATACCGAACATTCATTCTATTTTTTCTTTTAACCGAAATGAATTTTTATATTGAATTCGTGAATGTCAAAGCAATATAATTTTGATTTTCCTGTTATTAAAAACACGACTAAAACAATAATTATGATTAATTTTTGTGCTGTAATACTTTCTTCTGTACTCAGGCTATCCATCATGTTGGCCACTTTATGTGTATTGCTGCGATATTGGCTGTTTCATCACATGTAATAATATCTCGGTAATGTTTATGCTCACGATAAATATTCTGGGGAGAAAGAACACACTCACCGCATTGTTCGAACCTCCACTGGAGCAGGAAATGCTGGATTTAAACTGAGATCGGGCAAAACGCTAGGAAATCGTGAAACATTCACGTGAATGAAAGCCATCTGGCCCATCTTAGCTGTGTTGCTTTCCCATTTAACACGTCTGTGGGTTGTCCCTTGGTAAACGAACAGAGGAGAATGAGAAAACGAGGATACATTCCCAGGAAGCTATAATTGATATTATAGGAGACAAACGAGGATACATTCCCATGACGCCGGACCCCGACTTTGGCTGGACACCTTGCCAGCTGTCCCGCCAGTTAGTTCGATTTGGTCCGGCATCCCTGGCTACCTGGGTTTGATTTAGAACAAAGCTAACAGGACCTTTAGGGGTGGCACATCACTGCGATGAGGACATGGATTACTTTTTTTTTTTTCTTCCTAACAGACAGAAATATCACAACAGGAGAACCTCTTTTTCAGATTTATTGGAGCTAATGAAGCAACTTGCATAAATATTACATGAAAGTCGAAAACGTTTTGGCACAACAGAAAAATGATTTTCACCAGACTCAGTGGCGTAATGGTTGGAGCGTCTGTTCTGAGCCTGGGAGGTCTGCGAACCTCGGCGAGTCATACCAGAAACTTTAAAAATGGTTTGTGCTGCTTCCTTGCTTGATGCTCAGCATTATAAAAGGTAGAGCATGGACAAACAACCAGATTTTCAACTACTGCACATGCTTCATGGGCTTAGTGGCTAGTGGCCTCCTCCTACATTGAAGGGAACTGTTTTAATATAATAAGAGAGTTCAGAACGCAGCTTGGTTCTTGCTGTGCCTACTTAATTCCTGTCAAATAGGCATGGGGTGAGTCATTCAGAATCACTCAAAAATGATCCCACAAAGCCTGCTGATGAATTATCACACACACAAATACAATATGTCATTGCATCGGCATGATAATGTCAATACCGCTTTTGTCTCGAGCATCATCATGTTTACCTGGAGCCATTTTCAGCACTTGGATGACCTTACAACCCAGTTCAAGATGGAATATGATGGAAGTTTACGAGTTGAGAGCCAATTAATTCTTGAATGCACCATACATGGAGAGGGATCTTTGCCTTGAGCTTCGGTTTGATGAAAGCCTGTTTGACATGGACTCTGATTCTGCATCAGATTGGTTCAAATTTACAGATGTTCTGAGCTTATTCTCAGAGAGGAGGCATCAAAAGCTGAGTCTTTCATGTCATTCTGCTGTTTCTATCCTGCTTTTGGAAATTGGGAGTCTCTTAGACATCCGATGTACGCACCATACTCTGTTATACAGAGCGTTGGTTCTGCCAAAGCAGTTTCTAGGTCTGGAGTCATGCTGGGCAGTTTATCATCCCTCTCCCACCAGTAGCTAGGGCAGAAATTTGGAATTTGTTATCATGCCGGCAATAGCTCGCATACTCTTCATCAAGGTCACCATGGGATCTTTAATGTCCAACAACTAATGCGCAGACAGGACACCAGTTTAGCGTCCAGTCCATCTGAGGAACAGCACACACATTGATGAATCAGCCTGCCAGGATGACAGTTTATAGCTGCATCAGTATTCAAACCTAGGCTAGACTGAGTGTGCATACGTCTAGGCCATCCTGTCAGCCTCTTAGAATAGACATGTTTAAAATAAATACCTAGCAGACTACAGCAACAACACACACCACACACACACACCACACACACACACACACACACACACACACACACATGGGAACCGCGCACGAGGCGCCAGGTATCACCCCATTTGACATGCATTTGTGACGTGGCCTGGTCATTCAGCATGGCGGGACTTGTTGACCACATGCTGACAGGAATGAAGGCTTGAGATTTGACAACTCCCTCTTGCCAAGCTCTGCTCATTGTGGATGAGAGTGGCCGAGTTCTGTGGGATCGAGAACAGCACTGAATATGATGACTGATGGGAGCGAGAACCAAGCTGAGGATGGCAGCTTTGATGAGGCCGAAGACCGCACAAGTAGCAACTGGAGTTGAGCCAATCGACATGCATTTGGCCTGCAGCTTTGCCTTGTGGATTGTTGGGTTTTGCCGACTCCATCCCACCGAGAAGAAAAAGACTGAGACTAGGTGTACCCGGAGGTAACACGGGAGGTCGTTCGGATTGACATCATCACCATTTCGGGGACGTAGGGAGAAATGGAGCATGGATAAGGAGACACCTTGGTCCATGAGTCGTGGTTCCTTGCTGGGGTGAAGATACAGTAGATGCTTCTGGACTAGGGAAGACTAATCAGTCTTAGAGACTCACAAGTAGAGATAATGATCAGTGGAAGCAGCGCATGCAAATGCACACACGCACATATACATAAATCGTGATTTAACATACACATGCACAGTTGTCATTGCACATGCACATGAATAGTGATTATGCACATATTATACTTGATTATACATATTACACATGACATATTTTACATATTATATCCACACATAATACACACACACAAACACACACACACACACACACACACACAGCACGGACACTGTGAGACCTGGTAGGTCCTCCATTCATCTCCTGAAAGCTACCAACATGTGGAGAGGGCGACAACAACAGCAACTTGTGCACACATGCGCGCTCACACACACACCAACACACACACACACACCACACACACACACACACACACACACACCACACACACACACACACACACACAGACATCTGAGTGATGCTGCAAGGTGGGCTGAGTCACCGGGACCTCAGGTGGTTTTGGAGCCTCTGCACGAGAGGAGGACGTTGAGAGAAAAACGAATGTGGTCCGGTGCAGTTTGAACTGATGCTGCAAGATGGGCCAAACCGCTGGCATGTCCACTGGGACCTCAGGCGATTCTGGACCCTCTTCCCTGAAGGCGGACAAAGAAAGGAGAAGGACGAATGAGGTATGCTGCTATGTGGATTGCGTACGGACCGGAATCTTGCATTGTTGATCCCGGAGGGGACGGGCTTTCAGTGAAGCGGGGGAGGATGTCGCCATTAACGATCGATGAGATGGGCTATGTGAATATCCATGAAGTGCCCCTAACACTGGGGCCGATAGATGGACACTGCTTTGTGAACAGACATGGCTTCGATGAACTGCCTGAAATGCTGAATGCCAGAAGCGAAGGTTTGAAGGGGGATGGAATTAGTCTAGCCGGGGTTAAGGGTCCTACTAGGATGTGGAGACAGGAAGTGACACAAAATGTATATGGCTCTGCGATGTGTGGGTCAGGGTGGTGCTGCGCGATAGACCATGGTGATGCATTGATTGAGGCACTGGTAGATTCCAGGGTATCGACCCTGATGGCAGATGCCAGTCCTGGCAATGAAGGTGGGAGAAACGTGTGTGATGCTGTGTGTGCAATGCTGTGTGGCTTATGCACAGTCTGGCCTCTTGGGTAAACTGCAAGGTGGGATCTGGGGTGGAGGAGCCTTCAGAAGAATGAGAGGAGGTGATGAAGACAGGGCACGGGGAAACGACGGAACATCTTGCGTTGATAAAAAGAAGAAAAATATCTCAAGCAAAGAGTCACTGGCCTCCGATAGGGGAAAACCTATGTCTGTGCAGCCACTCCGAGCAGCAGGAAAGTGTGCTGTAAAAATAATGACTACACCTTCTCAAGTGAGGAAAAACATCACCTTGCAAAGAGACATGATTATGCAGTATGCACCAAAGCAAGGAGCTGAAAAGGTGCTAACTGTCTCTCCACCATCAAAGACAACACTCCGGAAAAGAAAACTATAAACAGAAACTTGGAGTGTTGGAGTAGGAGATAATCCTCCAAAGCAAAATGTATTCCATACATGAGACATAGGGAAGGAAAGGTAAAAGGGAGTAGTTCAAGGATAACTGAAAAAAAAAAAACGAAACTGGCCACTAGGGTGGAGAGAGTTCTCCTTGATAAATTTGAGAAGGTTTTTTTTCAACAATTGAAAGATATCTAGATAAAGATAGAATAGAAGAGAATACATCTCGGGCAAGGCAATAAGTGGCATGAGAGATGAGAGTGAGGGGAACCAAGTGCTCATTTGAAAGTGAAAAAAGGGATGGGATTTGGTGGAGATGGCACAAGAGGGAGTTTTGGCTGTGCAACGAGATGGCGTCCCAAACTCCGACATAGAGCCAGTCCAAAGGCGGTGAAGAAAGAATGTGGCAAAAGGAGAGAAGAAGTCCCCCTGAAAGAGGGGCAAGACCCATTCAGAGACGAGGATCAGGTGATTCAGGCACAGATGAAGGGGGAAAAGAGTGGAAATGGTGGATGCTGATGAGCAGAAAGACGAGAGAGCAGCAGAATGGGGGAAAGGAGGAAGGTGAAGATGATGAATAGCAGCATAGACTTGAAGAAGAGTTAGCCAACAAAAATAGAAGAGATAAAATTGATAAAACTCAGAGAGAGACCAAAACTCCATCGCAAAGAAAACAATAAAGGGACAAAAAGTGAATGAGGTGAACCAACCATTCAATTCGAAAAATTATTTCAAAATCATCCACCTTGAAGGAAATCAATACCGGGTGTTCTGCAGCGGCACTATTTATTCAAGAAAAGTAACGGGCAAACAACACCAGAAGAGAGAAAACAAAAAAAACAGGCCTTCCAAATAGAAGCCAAATTCCACCATGGAAAAGAGATTCGAGACAAAGAGAGCAACCGAGGTAGGAAATAGGACAAATATAACAGTGAATGTTTTTTAGGACAAATATAGGTAGGAAATATAGGACAAATATAAGTTTTAGGTAGGAAATATAACAAAAAGTGAATGAGGCGAACCAACCATTCAATTCGAAAAAGTATTTCAAAATCATCCACCTTGAAGGAAATCAATACCGGGTGTTCTGCAGCGGCACTATTTATTCAAGAAAAAGTAACGGGCAAACAACACCAGAAGAGGAAAAACAAAAACAAACAGGCCTTCCAAATAGAAGCCAAATTCCACCATGGAAACAGAGATTCGAGACAAAGAGAGCAACCGAGTAGGAAATAGGACAAATATAACAGTGCAGGAAAGGAAACAGAAATCTAAAACTAAAAAAGAGAATCCAAAGAATAAAAAACAATTACAAAATCGAAGACAAAGACCTCGAGTGTTTGGGTGCTGAAAACAAACTTAGAATAAAAATTATAACCAAGGAAGACAAAAAAACTATGAGGAAGCAATAAACAGGGGAAAACAACACCACAAGCTTGAGAGTAATCCAAAGAGATTGTCCCACAATTTGGAGAAACAAAAGCAGAATGTGTCAACTCCCCCTGAAAAAGAAAAGCTAGAAAAATTCTGGAAAGGAATTTTTTTAAATCGTTGGTAAAAACTTAAAAATTGCAATACAGCAGTTTAAAAAACGAAGCATAATACAAATACTTTGGAGTAGAAGAGGGCCACCAAATATGTCACAAGCAAATGTGCAAAACAATTGCCAAAGAATGCCTACGTAGAACGGAGCTGATCCTGAAAACACATCTCTCCCCAAGAAACAAAATCAAAACCATAAACCACCTCTCAGTACCAGTGCTCCAATACAGCTGTGGAATAATAAACTGGGCCCCAATCAGAAATCATTAGGTGAGACATCAAAACAAGAAAACTCCTTACCATCTGCAAAATGTGATGCAAAAACCAGAATACCCCGAGAATGTACCTGTTGAGATGAGAGGGAGGGAGCGGCTTGATGGAACTCAACCTGGTGCACAGAGCAATAATTGTTGGACAAACTGAGTATGTGAAATGTTCAACATACTATCGGATTCAATTTGTAAACAAACATGAACACAACAAACCTAAAAATGTATCCTCAACTGACTTTGCCAAAAAATTCCAAAACCAGGTGTGAATAGAAGATACCGCACAGGAATATGTAACAGCAACAAATACAGCCCCAGCAATTGCAAAAAACACAAAAGAAAAATATGAAAAGACACATCAGCAAATGTACACCAACAACTGGAAGAACAACAAAAGAGCAGGAGAATACAAAAAATAATTGGACACATTGGGGATTGACAAAGAAGGCTCATTGGAATGGCTAAGAAGAGGTCTGCTCAAATGGGACGGAGAACGAATCATAATATATGCCCAAGATCAAGGACACGACACCAATGGATGTACAAAGATGGCAGGACTCAGCCAGATGGACAAGAGTAGGGTCTGCAAGACAGAAACAGAAAGTACTAGTCACCTGCTCTGTGGATGCAAAAAACTATTATCAGAACAACTTTACACACAACAACACAACAAAGTATGCAAAGTAATTCATTGGCATAAGTGCAAAAATTTCAACATCCCAGTTCCAGAAAACTCATGGAAAACGCAACAGGAATAATAAAGAACCTCACTGAGGTTTATAAAACCATCCCCGGGAATATTACCACAAAACTAACTACAATTGGAGGCAGTCCGGGGTTCGGTGACTATCCTGAAAAGAGCCGTCGGAATGAAACTCTGAGAACACAAAGTTGAACAGCTTGGTCCATGAACCGTGATCCCTTGCCGAAGCAGAGGTGGATATTTTGAGTTCTGGGAGGACTCTGTTCCACCTTCTGAAACCCACATTGGAGATAACAACCAACAACAACAACACACACACATATAAACACCACACATACACACACTCATATGTACACACACACACGAAGGTAGATAATTTGAGACCTAGGAAGGCTCCGTTACACTTTCTGAAACCCACATGTGGAGATAACGTCAACGAACAACGCTCACACGCACACACTCTGCACCTTGCTCAATATGGAGCATCGTTTCTAGCAAAACACTCTCTTGACAAGGTTTACAATCATCGATGGTTCACCATTCTCATGCAGGATACTTGATTGAGGATGTCGGAATTTGTAATTTGTTCAGGTTGTCAGTTATAACTCGCCGACTCTTCAACAAAGTTACCGTAGGATCTTTAACGTCCATCAACTAATGCGAACAGTCAGGACACCCAGCTTAACATTCATCAAAGGCATGGCTCACACACTGATGTATCACCCTGTATGTGAAACACCAGGATGACAGTTAAGAGCTGGATCGGGATTCAAATCCCGCTCTGTAGCTCAGAGGTGATTGCGCATATCTCGTCGCAACTAAGTGTAAGGCAGCCCGACAAACAATCACATTACCTTCTAAACCTCATTGTAAAACTTAATTTTTTTAAAACGCTTTCAATGTTCTTATATAACCATTAACCTTTGTGGCAGATTACTCCAAATATCCATTCTTTTAAATGATGAAGTCTTTCATGCTTTTTATATTTTCTTTCAGACTTCTACCTTAAATAACATGCTTCTGGCTCCTGTCACTCGTAAATGATGCATTGATTTCCTGTTAAAGACTCGCTATTCACGGAGCCATTGGGCCTTTGAGGTTATTATAGACCATGAAGGGTCCTTATAATTCAGGGTTGTCAACCTAAACTATAAACCTGGCCGAGGTACTGGCCCAAGGGCCTATCTTTTGAAATGTACTCTTGTATTTTCATGAGTGCATTGCAACTACAAGAAGCACCATCCCCAGACTATCCTGGTTTGGACTTCTAGAAATGGGAAACAGTATTTCGTTATATCTCAAACTAGTCCGGTCTGAACTAGTTCAAAATCTTCTGGTGTGGATAATGCATTGTCACCTTCAGAAAAACGACATGCTCCATAATGCAGCGCTTACTGTTTTACGCAGTGCTTGTCTGTGTTTTTTTGTTTGTTTGTTAGATCTGAGAATCAAAGCCAAGCAGGACCAGGCAGCCCATAAGTGAGCACATGGCCACAGAACTATCCATCATCTTTTTTTATTTACTTATTTAAATTAAGCGATGTGGAGAATGCTGTTTGCTAAGATTTTCAGGCAGTGTTATGCTTTTGACACATTTCCCTTGCCATTACAGTTGTATAAGATTCTGTTTGTTTGGGGAAAGTATGGGGGTTATGTGTTAAAATGCATCATTGGTGACTGCATGGTGATGTTGCTGCAGCTCTTTTCACCATTTCATTGAGTGGTTATTTTGACACTATGGTGTCCTTTCGTGTTGATCCTCTTACATGGAAGTTCACTTGGCTGCAATGAATCATTCGTGTGTCTCATTCTGCGTCTGTTTGACTCAGTCGAAGTTTGACTGCTCCGTATCCTCTCTCCTTCAAGGCCTCAGCTTGGAAAATTGCTCATGAGGGTGACAGTCACACTGGAGTGAAGTAGTGACAGTCTGACTCCACCAACTGAATCGGTGAAGCATCTGCGTCCTCTTCCTTCCATAGTCCATTGGATCGCAGATTCATCTTCAGTTTAATTATTTTAAGAGTGTCTCGGTTTAATCGAGGAGTTCATGTGTACAGAACAAGAGAATTCCGAGGTCAGTGCTTCTTTTACATGGAATATAAGGACTTTATTTTTAAAAGTATTTCATAGGATCTAAGGCTCGTCGTGGAGCTGCAACACACACACACGCATGCACGCACACACACGCACACAAACACACACACACACACACACACACATCTCATACACATGGAAATATACAGTAGATGGTTACATGAGACAACACATGACTGTTACACGAGAAAAATGCAGCGACTGAGCTTGGGGGAAGTGCCGTAACTTCTCATGCCATTCTGGGTACCGGTGACGTCGCAACAATATTGTCACTTATATTGGGTGGTGCGCCGCCATCTTTCTCACCACACACAGCAGACAATTTTAGTAGATGATGGACAAATTGACACAGTTAATAGGATTTGAACTTGAGATCCCAGCATCATGAGGCAAGCACTCATATTGGATTGTCAATTCTTAGTTCATCCTTGGTGGTTTCTAAACATATACCAGCAACCATTACTGAAACTATCTATTTAATTTGCACCTGAAGAAAAGTGTAAATTTTGAAATTGAGGATGTAATGAGATTGGAGTATGGAAGGAATTATTTATTTATTTGCTCGTATGCATCCTGTGGCTGCTTGGCTGCATCATTTTCAGGAGGTGTGGATGTGCCGCTGATGCAGTGCCTACTGTTACCAGTAAGCTGGTACTCATTTTTCCGACCTCAGAAGGGATGACAAGCTGAGTCAACCCACCTGGTGCTAATTCAACGGTTAACAGAGACGTGAACTCAAGCCCCTATAGTAGGGTTGGGCACACATCGACTTTTTCTCTGTTGTCCCGTTGAAATGAGTGTTTTTTTATGGCCATTTTTCACGCTGATCACGAATCCGTTGAAATTTTTGACCTAGGATGATGTCTTAGGTTGGTAAAATGCAAAAAATCAAAATGGCCACCAAATTTACCCACTTTTCAGGTAAAATTTGATAATTATGGCTTACTAGGGCATGTAATATTATTACATGTAATAAATTTTACCTGAAAAGTTGGTAAATTTGGTGGCCATTTTGATTTTTTGCATTTTACCAACCTAAGAGGGTTACTAAGACATCATCCTAGGTCAAAATTTTCAATGGATTCGTGATCAGCGTGAAAAATGGCCATAAAAAAACACTCCTTTCGACGGGACAACAGAGAAAAAGTCAATGTGTGCCCAACCCTAATATTACATGCCCTAGTAAGCCATAATTATCAAATTTTACCTGAAAAGTGGGTAAACTTGGTGGCCATTTTGAATTTTTGCATTTTACCAACCTAAGACATCATCCTATGTCAAAAAGTTCAACGGATTCGTGATCAGCATGAAATTTGGCCATAAAAAACACTCCTTTCAAAAAAAGTATGGTTGTATGCCCAACCCTACCTATAGGATCTTAAGCCAGCCACCCAGCTAACCATTAAGCCAACACCAGGCTTGAGGAAGGAATGGGAGAGAGAAAGAAAGTGAGAAAGAAAGAATGAATAACAATAAAAATCGTTAATATCAGAGGGAAGGGATGTTAAACAACAATATATGCCATTACAGGTGATCGTTTTTTTTCCTCCACCGAAGGCGGACAGATGTTGTGTTTTCACCCCTATCTGTTTGTCTGTCTGACTGTGAGCAGGCTATCTCAAAAAGTTATGGACGGATTCGGACGAAATTTAGTGGACAGGTTTGGTGTGTGATTTGGAAGAATTGACATTTTGGTGAAGATCTGGATCTGGATCTGGCTGTGATAATTTTTTAAGTGATTCTTCACCATTGAGAGATGGGGCGAAAAACTATAGATAGCACGATATCTCAAAAAGTTATGGATGGGTTCTGACAAAATTAGGTGGATGAGTTGGTTCGGTGAGAAGAACAACCTATTTCAATTTTGGTTCAGCTCCGGATCCAGATCCGGCCTATTAGTGGGATACAAAACGTAAACTGTTCGGCCTGGCGGAGGTGTGCGCTCTACCGAGTGCCTGTTCTCGTTTTCGTCTGAAATGTTTAAATATACTTTCGCATTACACAATCAATAAGATCAGTTGGATATTGAAAACATTTTTCCCCAGTCCCATGATAATTCACCGTTTGATGTTATTTCATCCAAATTAGTAAAATGCAGTAACTTCTCAGAAAAAAATATTTCACACTAACTTTTAGGAAAAACCAAAACTTTTTTGGTTGTCAGTACTGAAAGCAAATCGTTGATTGAGCAATCATTATTTCCCTGGAAATTTGACAATTATATATATATATATATATATATATACATATATATATATATATATATATATATATATATATATATATATATATATATATATATATATATATATGTCATTTCAAGCGTCGAGGAACGAGATACTCCTTTCTCTGTTTTTCAAAATCGATCAATCAAATGTACCATTCACTTTGCAGAGCACCGGTGCTGCCGAAGCGGTTCCTGGGCAGAGGTTATGCTCGGTGGTTTACTGTTGCCTTCCTCGCAGTCGGAGTCATGGCAGAAATTTGTAATTTGTTCCAGGGTGCCAGAGATCTCACTATCAAGAATACTCGCTCACTCTTGGCGAAAAACATCTCCGGTTCTTTAACGTCCACCAACCCCCCACCAGTGGTCCTCTGGCTTCACGTCCTTCCGATGGACGGTACACATATTGATGCCTTGCCCTGCCCTGCAAGTGAGTTTATAGCTGGGTCGAGATTTGAATCCAGAAAAGACAGCTCACATTCCTCAAGGTCTAGGATATCCTTTCAACCCTTTTTCAATATGACGTACAGCATATATGATTAGTAAGATAAAACACATTTCCTTACTAATTGTATATCTTGACTAAAATTCGTCGGTGTTTGTTGGATCGCATGAGTAATCGGAATGCCTCTTGTGCAAGCAATAATGACATTGTTCATCATGTTGCATGCAACATGCCCATCAGAGTAGGGAGGGAAAACATCATTGTGATGATGTTTTGTTTTTATTAAAAAGATCTGGAGTGATGTAAATTTCCTCATAAGCTCCATTGCTTGACCACATGTGCATCAAAGGCGACATGATGGGAATTAATACAGGAAAGTCCCATGGCATGTAATTAGAGGCATTGCGCTTGTAAACACTCAGACCATCCTTCAGCGATCCTCACGTGTTCTTTTTCCCTAGCTGATGTGGATTAATTGTCGAAATGTCTTTCTGCCGCTGAAACTCTGTAAACGTGGTACTTTTGTTGTGGTGTAAGGTAACGCCACGGTAGGTATGAAGGTAAGCATTTCTTGTGAGGAGAAGCTTCCAGAGAGATGCATTGCGGAGAGCGGTTAAGATTTGATTATCTTGGATGGATTTTCGTTCTTCAGTTTGAATTGGTGCGACCTAGGAATGCTTTACATAGTTCTGCTGACCATCATTTGGTCACAATGATCACCCAAACACGTTGCAGGCACAAGTACTAAAACCTCTCATGCAAAGGTCACCATGGAAACGATCACTGCTGCTGTGTTATGCATGTACAGTATCATGTTACCTGCCTCACCTTTGTTCAACCCTTTGTTGTTAATTGGATATCATGAATATATTTCTATTGTTTGACCTTTTCTTATAGTATTACCAATCGACCTTACATACATGGCAGTGTGGGTGAGCAATTTTTATACTATGCACCATTAATGGCTTCATTCACTGGTAGGTATTTTGAATGGAAAGTACAGTAGAAGGATAGGACTCGTAGTTATTCAGAATGACCTCTAATAAGGGAAAGGGATAAGAGTCAAGAGAACACCACAAGAGTGGATGAGCATCACATGTAGATCAGACCAGGTGGGGCAGGCATACCATCCTACCCTGAGGGTCTTTAATGGGCCAGCTGGGTTTTACATACCCATAATCCAATGGCAAAGGGGCAATTCTCCCAAGATAACTTGACTTCGAGAAGATAAGAATCCAAATCCTTAATACTGCTGCCTTTAGCTGGATTTGAACCTACATCCTCTTGGGATCCCAGTCCAACAGGTCACTGCTGTACCCTTATGTCCATATGACAATTGTGGGTTATGGCTCAAATCCCATATATTCAGCCCACTGTATAAGCTGATGCAACTAATCTCAATTGCTGGTTGCATCATTGCTGATGCAGTGCCCCATTTGTCCAGTAAGTTGATACTCATTTTTCTGATCTTGGAAGGATGACAGGCTGAGTCAACCCACCTGGTGTTATCTAGCAGCACGACAGGGACTTGACCTCAAGACCCTAACATCTTAAGGAGACCACTTTAACCATTTAAGCCAAAAACCAGGCTTATATAAATCGTATTCTTGTTTATGGGAAAGCAATAATCGACATGTCCAGGGTTGTGCAGGCAAATGTCTCATTCACTGCTTCCTGCGTCAGAGATCTGAGCCTCGCGAGTAGAACCAATGGATCATTATGGCTGTCATGACAGATTTTACGCGTCTGTAAAATCGATTCATCATCATGATGAGTATTTTAATATCACGGCTTTCAGCTAACATCACCATTCTTGGAAGATAAAAGTGACTGTCCTGTCACTCAAGATCAATGTAGCCAGTGCAACGACAAACAAGTCCTCACGTGTCATCAGCTACCATTCCGTCTCTGCATATCTTTTGTCTTTGTACAATTTTCCCCCTCCTCAAAGTTGCATGCAACTTATAGAAGTGGACCACCTGGCTCACGCGACAAGCTTGTCTGAAGACTTGCATCACGTGGCTATGTTTCACAGGGTACGTTTTTGGAATTATACGTGCATTTGATGACATCACCGTTAAGTTGATACCTCCTCTTTGAGCACCAAGTGTAACGACTGCATCACCCTTACTTTCTTCCAGAAACAACATATTAAAATTATTTTTGTAATTTCTGTATGGTGGCAGTGTACAAGCTGGAATAATTATTTGCATGAAGACACGGGGTGCACGATTGGCTCAGAAAGAATGTACAAAGAGGACCCTCGAGTGAAGCGTAGAGAGAAGGCATGAGGGGTAACACGCTTTGTCTTTTGCTTTTCAAAGCACCACTCCTGCAAACACGTTTTCCAATTGCCATAAACTGTTCTGCCCCCTTGAAACACCTCTCAAGTTTATCCGTCACGACCAGAGAGGGTGACAAACAGCTACTAACACTACATTACAGGACAGCACGGTGAAAGTCTCACACTCCTGACATATTACCGCCTTCTCGTCCTTCCTCCACTGAGGGATGCACGCTATACGGAGGCATTGTCGCAGAAGCCAATTACTCCCAGGCTGCTAACCTGGCTGCCTGGGATGCTCTGCCGGCACGCAAACATAATCATCCCGCGGTTTCGGGCGCCTCCTCACTCATTAGAGGCACGCCGCTAGCTTCTTTGCACGTTTTAATAAGTGCGAGGAATGACGTCTCTGGCACGGGCCGCTGTCCCAGAGCGGCACTCTGTCAGCCTCCTCTAGCTCGAGCAACAGAGCCGGGTGGGTTGCAGCAACTCATCGTTCTGTCTCTATCCCTCGTCATCGCCATCACCTGGAGTGGCGTGTTTTGGCCATCGGGGTCACGTGCCACCACGCGCTGCTCTTGATCGACGCTGCTTGAAGGGCACACACTGGTTTGGGGGGGAGCAAAAAGAAGGGAAGGAACAAGAAGATCAGAAACCAACGTCAGTGGTTAAATGAGGCGAAATTACATGGACAATCCATTGCCCACGCTGAGATGGTACATTGCTTTGATATGATAATGTGAGAGTCGAGAAAATGGATTTCGCAACAAATCATATAACGTGATGCAGTTGGAAATGCTTTAATAAGCATTCAAACGCGAATTGTCCGAGCAAGCACGTATAATGAAGCAATCATGATAATAGATGATTATTATTTTTTTCTTCTTGGAGTATTTGAAGTTTCAAGACTTACTTTATAATGCTTCTTGTGTCATCATTGTGCTTTCTTGATTACATTCTTAAACCAACATTTTTGATTGTGTGTGTGTGTGTGTGTATGTATCTATGTATATATATATATATAATATATATATATATATATATATATATATATATAGTTACAGACGCTGTATATATTTCAATTAAATTAACGATAACACAAAAAGGATTGTAGTGACAGACATGACTAGCCAGCATCTTTTTGAGGTGCTGCATCAGTCGGGCTTCTTATTGTTTTAATTAGTCTCTTTTCTGTATAAATTAGTGGGTTTGAAACACAATTTGCATGAGCTAATTAGCGGTGAATCTTAATTACGAGCCAAAGCGCATAATTAGCACAAACAGTTGGATTTATACTCTGCTTTGGTATTTCTAAATAACATATAATTGCAATTAGAAAAATGCCCCAATATATATTATGCCTTTGAAGTCCCCAACTTGAGGACAATCCAGATATATATATATATATATATATATATATATGTATATATATATATATATATATATATATGATGTGTGTGTGTGTGTGATAAGTAAAATATATATATATATATATGTGCGTGTACATTATATATTATATATTATATATATATATATGCGTGTACATATATTATATATTATATATATTGTGCGGCTGTGGAAATTCGCATTACACCATAAAGGTCCCGTAGGTGAGATATATTCTTTAAGTACATGTGTAGTTAGCCCAAACCCATTGTTTAGAGGGAATTAATGTGATTCATTCGGGCTGCGATCCTTTGAGTTAGGCGTTTTTCTGTTCTACCTTTGTTTTGAGCCAACCACTACAACAACAACAACAACGCCAGCAGCCACAACCTACCTTCACCACTCGCTACCGCAAACCTCACATCACCGCCATTCCAAACAGCACCATGGCCATCGAACACCGCCGAAAACCCTCCACCACCTTCTCCTACGGCCATTCCCGCACCACCTGTGGGCACCGAGCGTCGGGCTATCTTCAGCGATACACGCGAGCCGCGAGTGCAGATGGCGGTTTTTCCGAGGAGAATGCGGATCAGGAATGCTACACGCCCACATCTGATCCATCCAATTAGGAAGCGCGGGCGGCTTGGCCCCGCCTCCAGACGCGCCTGACGAAAATCGGCATATGCAAATTTGA
Organism: Eptatretus atami; assembly: GCA_035128595.1. NCBI lineage: Eukaryota > Metazoa > Chordata > Myxini > Myxiniformes > Myxinidae > Eptatretus > Eptatretus atami. The sequence continues at coordinate 76,038,040 of CM068963.1, read as the reverse complement.
GGATCAGGAATGATACACGCCCCTTTTCTCCATCCAATCGGCGAGCGTGGCTCCGCCCTGAGGTCGTTTGGATCCGAGAATTTGCATATGGTGGGTTCCTGGAGCCGATAAAAAGACGAGCGAGAGACGGAGCTCGGAGCAGTATCGGTGGGGCAGAGTCGGGAGATGGAGCTCGAAGCAGAAGTGGGGCAGACGGCTACGGAGGCGAACGGCTGCGGAGGGAGATCGGCTGAGGAGAACCTGGAGGCTCGGGTCCGGGACGAGGAGGTCGGCGACGAGGTCGCGTTGAGTCGCGCGTCGCTGGACTCGAGCAAGCCAGCCATACTCCCTCCCCAGAGCATCAACAATTCCCCCTTTCCCCCGCGCTGAGAGAGTGCGACAAGGGGGCCCCGTTCCCACTTACACCAGCAGGTGCCCACGAAACCGCCGTGCAGCGACATTCTGCGGCTCGCCACGAGGGCGCGGGTAGGACCCTTCGGTCTCGTGGACCTGGCCGCTCATCCAGGTTCCACGCGCATTAGGCCGCACGGGCCCAGTCTGACTCCCTTGCCTTTGAGGGGGTCTTTTCTTTGCTTAGGTGTGAATGCGTGTTGTGGGCCGTGTCTTGTAAGGTAGAAACTGATAAGTGTTGCCGAGTGTTCGCGTTTAGTCGGTCGTAGCTCTGCGTTGCTTGCATTATTGTTTTTGTCTTAAATTGATATATGTGCATTTGCTAATTGTGGCTGTAAATACGTGCTATATGTGTGCTCCGTGTGCCGCGGAATAAATGTGCTTTGTGTGAACTGTTTTCCCGTTTCGCTTCGTCTTTTCTTCATTGACCTCCATCCTGCTTCACGTAAAGGGTTCGTAGTGGGTGCAAAACGCCCGGTAAATAATCTGAACCGTCGAGGTCGACGATAACACCGCTCGGTTATCCCGATAGTACGGAACGGGCCGCCCAAGCGGCTCGTGTCCGGAGTCGACCTGCGGCGAGGTACGATCGCCCGGTTTACCATCCGCGTGGGGTACTTAGGTAGGTCGAGTTTGGCGAACAACCCTATCCTACGCGGGTGGCCGATTGGCACGATTGTGGTTGAGGTCGAAAGGCCCACCATGACTGGCTCCGGGCGATAGTTCCCGGAGGGTCACGACTGAATTGTCCGTCCGGGGCGGCGTGCCGCGATCCGAGTTACGTGGCCGTCCGCACGCCGACGGGCGCGAATTCGCAACAATATATATGTATATATTTACATATATATATATATATATTATATATGTGTGTGTATATATATGTATATATTGTTACGGCTGTGGAAATTCGCAACCACCATTCAGGTCCCGTAGGTGAGAAACTCTAAGTACATGTATAGTTATCCCCAAACCCGTTGTTTAGAGGGAATTTCCGTGTTCACAGGGCTGTGATCCTTTGAGTTAGCCCTTTTTCTTTTCTCTATCGTATTTTGGACCAATAATCCCCCAACAACTCAAACACCGCCACCTTCGCCTCTTTACCTCCACAACTCCATCCCGCAAACATCGCTTCACCGCCATTCTCAAACGACGCCCGCAACAACTCAAAACACACCACCTTTGCCTCTTTACCTCCACAACTCCACCCACAAACATCGCTTCACCGCCATTCTCAAACGACGCCCGCCAACAACCAAACTCCCACCACCTCCGCCTTTCTACCACACGTCGTGCCATGGGCTGTGAATGCATTCTTTCGCCTCAAGAATCAGATCAGGAATGCTTCACGCCCCCTTTCATCCATCCAATGACCGAGCATCGGGTAGTGTAGCCCCGCCTCCGAACCCGCTGTGAATGCGTTCCTTTCTCCCCGAAAAGCGGATCAGGAAGGCTTCACGCCCCCTTTTCATCCATCCAATGACCGAGCATCGGGTAGTGTAGCCCGCCTCCGAACCCGCTGTGAATGTGTTCCTTCTCCCGAAAAGCGGATCAGGAAGGCTTCACGCCCCCTTTTCATCCATCCAATGATCGAGCATCGGGTAGTGTAGCCCCGCCTCCGAACCCGCTGTGAATGCGTTCCTTTCTCCCCGAAAAGCGGATCAGGAAGGCTTCACGCCCCCTTTTCATCCATCCAATGACGAGCATCGGGTAGTATAGCCCCGCCTCCGAACCCGCTGTGATCCAGAAATTTACATATACGCCCCTCCCCCGGGCTATATAGGCGCGAGCTCGGGGCGGGAAGTAAAGAGGAAGTCAAGTGCGCATACGTCGCAGGTCAAGTTGCGCAGTACGTCGGCAGGAAGTCAAGTTGCGCAGTACGTCGGCAGGAAGTCAAGTTGCGCAGTACGTCAGCAGAGAACCAAGTGGGAGCAGTGGAGTGGCAGCGGCGGAGTGTCGGGAGACGAAGTCAAGTCTGCAGTTTCGGCAGGGCAGTCGAGTCGGGAGACGGAGCTCGAAGCCGACGGGAAAGGCAAACGGGGAGCGCCGGAGAGAGCTCGCCGACCATGCCAGGGCACGAAGCCAGGCGCAGCTACACTGACATTGCGGCTTGCCCGCCATCGCGCCACGAGGCGCGGTAGGACCCTTCAGTCTCGTGGACCTGGCCGCTCATCCAGGTTCCACGCGCATTAGGCCCACGGGCCCAGTCTGACTCCCTTGCCTTTGAGGGTCTTTCCTTTGCTTTTGTGTGAATGCGTGTTGGGCGCCGTGTCTTGTAAAGTAGAAACTGTTTAAGTGCATGTAAATAAACCTTTGCTTGTATTCGGTAGTAATTCTTTCTTTGCATTCTTACTGTATGGCTGTATATGTGTGCTATCCGTGTGTGTGAAATAAATGTGCTTTGTGTTTGTTGAATTGTTCCCGTTTCGCTGCGTCCTTTCCTTTGTTGGGTCTCCATCTTGCTTCACGTAAAGGGTTCGAGTGGGCGTGATATGCCGATAATTAGTTGGAACCGTCGAGGCCGACGATAACACGCTCGGTTATCCCGATAGCACGGAACGGACCGCTTAAGCGGTCCGTGTCCGAAGTCGACCTGCGGCGAGGTGCGATCGCCCGGTTTACCATCCGCGTGGTACTTAGGTAGGTCGAGTTTGGCGAACAACCCTACCCACGCGGGTGGCCGATTGGCACGATCGTGGTGAGGCCGAAAGCCCACCCGTGACTGGCTCCCGGCGTTAGTCCGAGAGGGTCACGACTGAATTGTCCGTCCGGTGGGCGCGACGTGCCCGATTCGAGTCACTGCCGTTCGCACGCCGGCGGGCGCGAATTCGCAACAATATTTACATATATATTGTGTGTGTGTGGTTTGTGTGTGTGTGTGTGTTTGTGTGTGTGTGTGTGTATGTATGATATATATATTATATATTATATATATATATATATATATATTATATATATATATATATATATATATATATTGTTACGGCCGTGGAAATTCGCAGAACACGATAAAGGTCCTTAGTTCAGTTATATTGCTAAGTGTGTGTTCAGAAAGATTTCCCCACCGTTGTTTAATGGAATTATTCATGTGCACAGGGCTGTGATCTTTGAGTTAGCCGTTATTCTTTACTATCGTTATTTTGGACCAACCACTTCACACAACCACCCTAACCACAAAGCCCCACTAATTACAACAACCATGATCACCTCAACCCTCATAACCACACCACCGCGTTTCCACCTCGGCACACGGTTGCCAGAGGCCTGGCCTTCGTCGAGGGAAAGCAGGCGGCCCCGTTCCCCCTCCCCCGGAAGAATGGCGTCTCCACGGTGAATTTCACCCTGCAAGGGACAAAGAGAAGACCGCGCGGCGCGCGTCGCGTCCTGCGGTTTAGGGGACGCGCGTCTTCTGCGGCAGTTCCCGCTGCATGTTCTGGAAGGAGGGCAGGGCTCAGAGCGGAGGGGCGGAGCTGTGGGAATAAAAAGGGCGCACGGAGCGTTCGCTCTCTCTCTCTCTCTCTGGAGTTTGCTGGGGTTGCTGTCATGCTGGTGTGGTTGCTGCCGCTGGACGCAGCGTAAGGAGCTGTGCTGCTGCTGCCGGAGCTGCGTGGAGATCTGGCTTGTGTCCGAGTCGGAGCTTGGTGCGGTCAGTCGGTGGGAGTCGGGCGTCGCGAAGGAGACGCGGGCTGGAGGCGCAGCCCTCTGTGTCGCACGAACCTGCGCGTGCGTGTGGGAGAGCCGGAGAGAGCTCGCCTGCCGCTTGGCAAGGCCGAGCTCAACCGCGGCTACGCTAGCTGCCGTGGGACGGACGTCGCGACTCGCCCATCAAGGCACCACGAGGTGCAGGTAACCTGCAACGGTGTCGTGGGGCCCTTTCGGTCACCCAAGTCCCACGTTTTAAAGGCCCACGGCCCAGTCTGACTCCCTTGTCTATGAGGGGTCTTTTCTTTGCTTTTCTTTTGAGTGAATGTTGTGGCGCCGAGTCCCGTAAGTAAAACCTGTTTAAGTGATTGTAAATAATAACCATAGTCGGTTGTAGTGTTTTTGCCTTGCTCGTGTCTTGTCCCCCTTCCCCATTGATTGCATATGTGCATACCTGCATACATGTAAAATAAATGTGCATGTTTAAATGTATCCCGTTCGTCGTGTCATTTTCCCCCATTGAAGTGCCATATTGTTTTTCGGAATGCTAGTTGGTTTTTGAATACCGATAATCGAATCGGTCCGGCGAGGTCTGGCGATAATACCCGCTCGGTTATCCCAGAACGGAACGAACCGCTTAAGCGGTTCGTGTCCAAACAGGCCTTCGCCGAGGTAGGTCCCTCGGTAGGTTACCCGCGCGAATACTTAGGTATATCGATATTCGGCGATTGACCCTGTCGCGCGCGGGTAGAATATGGACTGGGCCGTGTGTGCGTTGATGGCACACCCGTGACTGGTTCTCGGCGTTGTTCCGGGAAGTCCCGCCTGAATTGCTCGTCCGGTGGGCGTGCGGCTGCTATTAGTGAAAAGCGGTCATTCGCACGCTGGGCGGCGGTAGATTCGTAACAATATATAATATTGTTGCGAATTCGCGCCGTCGCGTCGTCGCGTGCGTGCACCCACGCCAACGCACCGCGACCGCCTCCGCCACCGACGGACAATTCAGTCGTGACCCTCCGGCTAACGCCCGGATCCAGTCACGGGTGGGCCTTTCGACCTCACCACAATCGTGCCAATCGGCCACCCGCGTAGGATAGGGTTGTTCGCCAAATTCGACCTACCTAAGTACCCACGCGGATGGTAAACCGGGCGATCGTACCTCGCGCCAGGTCGACTCCGGACACGAGCCGCTTGGGCGGGCCGTTCCGTACTATCGGATACCGAGCGGTGTTATCGTCGACCTCGACGGTTCAGATTATTTACCGGGCGTTTTGCACCCACTACGAACCCTTTACGTGAAGCAGGATGGAGGTTCAACTAAAGAAAAGACGAAGCGAAACGGGGAAAACAGTTCACACAATGCACATTTATTCCGTGGCACACGGATCACACCTATAGCACACGTAAAGCAAACAGCATGTATTTACATCACAATAAGCGATCGCACATATATCACATTGAACAAAAGAAATGCACATATAAGAGAAGTTAAAACCGACTACACGACACACGGACCACTTATACAGTTACTACCTTACAAGACACGGCGCCACAACACGCATTCACACCGAAGCAAAGAAAAGACCCCTCAAAGGCAAGGAGTCAGACTGGGCCCGTGGGCCTAATGCGCGTGGACCTGGATGAGCGGCCAGGCCCACGAGACCGAAGGTCCTACCCGCGCCCTCGTGGCGAGCCGCAGAATGTCGCTGCACGGCGGTTCCGTGGCACCTGCTGGTGTGGGTGGACGGGGCCCTTGTCGCACTCTCTCAGCGCGGGGAAAAAGGGGAATTGTTGATGCTCTGGGAGGGAGTATGGCTGGCTTGCTTGGATCCCGCGACGCGAGCCTCCAGGTCCACCTCAGCCGTTCGCCTCCGCAGCCGTCTGCCCCACCGATCTCGCCTCACCGATCTGCTGCTCCACCGACACTCTCGATACTGCTCGATACTGACTTCGCCCCACGATACTGCTCGAGCTCCTCACTGCGCTCGCCCTTTATCTTAGGCTTCGGGAACCCACCATATGCAAATTATCGATCCAAACGACCTCAGGGGCGGAGCCACGCTCGCCGATTGGATGGAGAAAAAGGGGGCGTGTATCATTCCTGATCCGAATTCTCCTCAGAAAACCCCGCCATCTGCACTCGCGTCTCGCGTGTCTCGCTGAAGACAGCTCGACGCTCGGCGTCCACAGGTGGCGCGGAATGCCGTAGGAGAAGGTGGTGGAGGGTTTTCGGCGGTGTCCGATGGCCATGGCGCTGTTGGAATGGCGGTGATGTGAGGTTTGCGGTAGCGAGTGGTGAAGGTAGGTTTTTGCTGCTGGCTTGTTGTTGTTGTTGGCGTGGGTGGCTCAAAACAAAGGTAGAACAGAAAAACGCCTAACTCAAAGGATCGCAGCCCGAATGAATCACATTAATTCCCTCTATACAATGGGTTTGGGCTAACTACACATGTACTTAAGAAATATATCTCACCTACGGGACCTTTATGGTGTTTTGCGAATTTCCAAAACCGTAAACACTACCCCTCCCCTTTTTACAGACTCGTCCCGAGTCGTCAAATTATCGTGTGCCATCATGTGTAGTTCTCCCCTAGTACGTTTTACCTACGGATCCCTGAGTGCGACATTCATGTATTCATGTCCCCAAAATAAATAACCTGAGGGCTGAGTAACTAACTAAACAAACTCACTCACACGACGACTTAAATAAAATTCGCGGCGCTAGACAGAATGCCGGGGGGCGCACTCATTTTTACAATACAACTTAACACCTAACTTACAAATTTACACTAAACATGGCCCAGGATCAATGGACTCTGCAGGAAAAAGGTAAGAGTCAAAAGAAACGCGTGCACGGGCCGCCACTGCAGGCCCGTGTTGCAGCTGCCAACAGGACAGTTCCTGCAGCTTGCAAACTGTTGTGACGATCCTGGCGCGCATGAAATGAACAAGGGGGTGCAAAGCAAAATTGAACGGGGCTGTGAACAGGGGCAGTGGGCATGACATGGCAAAGGTAAAGGCAACATAGCCTGCAGAAAAGGCCGTTGCAGGCAAACACAGCCGGCAGACGAACTGGCCGGCACAGGCCTTGCAGTAAAAACAGCCGTCGGACGATCCGGCCGGCACAGGCCTTGCAGCAAAACACAGCAGACGATCCGGCCGGCACAGGCCTTGCAGAAAACAACCAGCCGATGAAGTTGGCCGGCACAGGCCCGCAGCACACAGCCGCAGACGATGAAGTTGGCCAGCCTTTGCCTTGCAGTGGAGGGAGTGCGGTGGTGTTGGCCACACAGAAGGTGGACTCGGACCTACCCTACCTGTCTCCCTCCCACCTATCGCCTTTGCCTGTTACTGTACCTACCCACTCCCTTAATTTGTAAAAAACCAATTTAGCCCCAACTAATTTTTTTTTTGTTTTTATTTTCATTCTCTCCACTATAAATCGTCCCCTAACCCCCTTTACTGTCTCTGTTCGGCTAACCTATCTCGTCACCTAGCCTACTCCCAACCCCTACGTTCCCTTCCCGGAGGGGAATAGGAGAGCTAGCGTCCTGTGTCGAGGCCCAACCAAGCCTCAAGATGGCCCTCCCAGATCTCAGCGATCTCTAACCCAAAGTGGTGTCCAGCGGCCCACAACGAGAGCGAAGGGATGGATGGTGCGGAGGGGTACACTTCCTATCTACCCTAACCGTTAACCTTTAAACTACCCCGGGGCTTTCAACAAGCGCCTCTCGCTTAATCTATTGGTTCTAAAAACCCAGATTCCCGTCGCCTTGTTTGGTGTCCACTCAAATTTCGGGCTCGCCCTCTAATTTTCCCTCGTGCCCTTGCACGGTTTCGTGGCTGGGACGCGTGGCTCCCTTTGGCAGGCACGACCCTCTGCCGAATCTCCAACAATGGCACCCCCGGGCACTACACTGCCTCCGAGCCTACCAGCTCCCTAAACACCGGGGAGCCCCCATGGCAACTCCCCTGAAACGCACACGTGGCAGGCTGGCGCCCCGGGCCCCTTTCCGAGGGTCACCCGTGCCCACGACACTGCCCACGCGGCCAACGGCGCTCCGGGCCCCCGCACCAAGCGGGCGCACCCGTGCCCACTACGCTAACCCGGCCCCCCATGGGCCCTTGGCCTACCACGGCCGACTAGCCGGTGCCCGGGTACCCACTCAGCGATACTCACCGTTCGCAGCCACGCTCCCAGCCCGTCAACAGGGCTCCTGCACCCTCCAAATGGTATCGAGCCTACATTCCCACCAACAGCAAAACGACCTCCATTTTGTCAATTTGACTAACCCAGCTAACTCACTCTACACTGACCCCGGGGTCCCTGGCGGGAGTCACTCCTCCCCCCAATCACTCATCGCACCATGCATTCCCCATTCGCTCCATTCACACAGACCCGCTGGCCTCACTCACTCAACATGTTTCAATCCACAACTCTTCAACACACACCGCTGAATCCTGCCATCCTTCTAACTACCTCCCCTAACTACCTCGTGCTCCCACGTCGTCCCTTACACTGTAGCACGTTCCTTTTAACACTACGTACTAAGCTACGTCCCCACTACACACTCACTGTCTGTCACTGTCTCCAAATCTCTAAAAAATCATTTCCCAACCTAAATCAACTACAATCCCTCTACCTAATCCATTCCACGGCTCCATGAGGACTTACCCCTGCCCCATGAAGCCGGTCTAACTATCACTAACCCTTCCCCCTGACTAGTTCCATCCTGTGCCCAGGTAAGGGGTCTCCCACCCCTTACCGGGAATCCTGTTCACCCGAAAGCGAGGCTTGCTTTTGTTAATTTTGATTTTCCAATTATGCGCAGCACCAGCGCGGCAACTCGCAGCTCGCGCACTCTTGCACCTTGCCCGTGACGTCATGCAGCTGCACGTGCACCTCGTCCCTCTTGGACGGTACCATCCGGCAGGATTCACCCTCCTGCCGGATTCCAACCCCACGTGCAGCCATGACGTCACCCTGCGCACCCCCAAAACAACCCTTGCACTCCGAGGGGCTCCCCACGCGAACACATGTGCTCTGCCCGTTGGAGCTTAACACAAGCTCGCGTGGAGAACCCATCCGTCCAAATCCGTTTACCTGCCTTAACTTTGTCCGTCCGCGGGATCGGCAAATCCACCGCTGGCGTTTCCGGACCGGGCTTCACTCCCGCAAGCGAGCACGTGGGGTCTCCTGCGCTGCACAGCACGGACCGCAGCGCTCGCTGCTGGGTGAAACCGGCACGGTCCCCACAACAGCTACGGCCGCTACCCGGCTTCTGTCCCTCTGTCGCCGTCGTCTCCGTTCCACCCACGCACACCTGCGTGTCACGACGCACAGACTCCACTCCATCACACTCACATTCACACCGGGAGACGCGGCTGCATGCTCACGCATGCCGACCGACATCTCCCTCTCATACAGAGACCTCACACACACGGTCTCCCTCACACGACCCTCTCACTCACACCCAACCTTCCACTTGCACAGGGGGTCTCACTCACACCATGCGTGCTGGAAAGCACGCATCTCCGCACACTCGCAAACACACAGCCCTGCACAACCACACTGGGATTCGTGTCCCCACAAGGGTTCCCGGGGCCTCTGTACCCCCCAAGCTACACGTGCACCTGTCCACAGCACTCGTCCTTCAACTCCGCTTGGCACGACCGAACCCACTGGTCGTGATTCGCCTCAAGGGGCATACTCCCTCCCCTCGTTCCGGAGGCAGCCATCCAGCTGCTCACACCGGGTCTCTACCCAGTCCGCGAGCTCACCCCCATTATCCTCACTACCTCTGTGGTGTGTTGTTCTGTTCCTTTAACCCCGTCATTATCATGCAGTCTCTCCTCTATTTTCTCTACCTCCCTGGTCTCTATACATCTATTAGTTTCTGTTTCTTTCTGGAGTTTTCCATTTCTCTGGACTTCAATTTCATTCTCTCCTTCAGTTCATTAATTTCAAACTCGTATAGTTTTGTTTTCTCTCCCACTCTTCCTCATGCTCCTCATTTCCAATCTCATCGTTTCTTTCAATTGGCCATTTCCCTTCCTGTTGTTCATTCGCTGCTCTCTCATTACCCTTCCTTGCTTCCTCTCCTGTCCTTCCTCTCCAGTTTCATGGTTTGCTTCATTTGTTAATCTCTTTCTTGTGTTTCATTGCTGCTGTCTCATTACTCTTCCTTGTTTCTTCTCGTGTCCTTCCTCTGCAGTTTCATGGTTTCTTCATGTGGTTAATTTCCCTTTTGTGTTTCATTCGCTGTTCTTTGTCTACCTCTTCGCACTCCAGCCTTGCCTTTCTTTCAATTGGTCAACCTCAGCTTCATTTCTTTTTGTTTCTATCCCATGTTTCCTCTCGTTCTTCCCTCTCCAATCTCGTTTGTGTCCTTCCATCTCCTCATTTCTCCTTCCTGCTTCATTCGTTGCTCCTCAACTTCTCCTCGTATTCCAACTTATTTTTTTCCTTTTGTCGTTCAGTTTCAAATTCATACTCTTTCAGTTTTTATTCCACTGTCTTTCTTGCTTCCTCGTTCTGCAATCTCGTTATTTCTTTCAACTGACAGATTTCTTTCTCCTGTCTCATTCCTTGTTCTTTCAGGACTCTTTCTTGTTCCTCATTCTGCAATCTCGTGGTTTCCTCCATTGATCGATTTCCTTCTTCTGTCTCATTCGTTCTTCCATCATTACTCTTTCTTGCATCTCATTCCCCAATCTGGCCTTTGCTTCCAGCTGTTCGATCTGTACAGCGTGGTTCCTTAACGTTTCATTCTCCGTTCTCGTCTTTTCCTCTCTCACATCCTCAGCTCGTTTTGTAACTCAGAAGCTTCTTTTCCAATTCCTTTCTCATCTCCGCACACTCCAACTTGCTTTGGCTTCTAATTGTTCAATCTGCTCAGTGTGGTTCCTTAACGTTTCATTCTCCATTCTCGTTCTTTCCTCTCTCAACATCCTCAACTCGTTTTGCAATTCCGTCTCTTCGTTCTGGTGTTCTGTAACTCAGTTTTCTTTTCCAATTCCTTTTCTCATTCCGTACACTCCGACCTTACTTTGGCTTCTAACTGTCCTTCCGGCTTCCCCTTGTGTTGTCTATCCGTCTTCCCAGTTCCTCTGTCTCCGTTTTCACCGTCACGTCCCAGCTTATCAACTCTCTTAGCATGTCTTGAAGTCTTTTTCTCACACTCCACTATTTTTATTTCCTTCTCGGCACGTCTCCGTCACCCCAATTAATTTTTCCCTCTCGGTTACCGTCACTTTTTCCGTCACCTCCACGCTTCTCGCCCAACACGTCTCCCGAATTATTTTTCTCACCCGCCTTCACCGCGGCCTGACAACCGTTGCACCCCCTCCCAGCTCGTCGCTCCCACACGGTGGCGTCGCCATTACCACTTCGCTTGTTGTTTTCATGCCCGCCTGCAGGCATTGGCCTATTTGCTGCGTTTCACCCCGCATTTCTTTATTTCTTCCTTCATTTCGTTTTTGTTGTTTCCATTTTGAGTGCGTTTCCATCCATTTTTCGTTCATTCCATCCATTTGCCGTTCATTTCGTTTGTGTTTGTTCCATCTGCTGTTCACTCCTTTTATTTCGCGTGCGTTCCATCCATTTTTTCGTTCATTTCTGCCAGCATGGCGAATAGCCGGGCCATGTCGGGTGCACTCAGCTGAGCCGATGCGGCCAGGATCGGGGGGTTTGGTGGAGAGGGGGAGGGAGTGTTATACACCGCGGCCGCCGCCGCACCCATTTCGGGCCCTGGATTCGTTTGGGGAAACTGTTCCTGCACACCAATGTCCTGCATGGGATTCCATCCTGGCGCCATGGATTCTACATCACTACACATATACATTTCTACCCCCGCACCCGCTCGCCTTGAGACGCATCTTATTCCAGTAAGGGGTTAATTTAATCGCTCGTAATTTAGAGGAATCGGTGGTCGCTCCTCTACACCCCTGGACCATTCCCTGTGAATTTAGCTTGGAGACGGGAAGGGATTAGAATCCCACTCGCTGACACCATGTGTGCGAATTCGCGCCCGTCGGCGTGCGATCGGCACGCGACTCGAACGCGACCGCCTCGCCCACCGACGACGGACAATTCAGTCGTGACCCTCCCGGCTAACGCCGGGATCCAGTCACGGTGGCCTTCGACCTCACCACAATCGCTGCCAATCGGCCACCCGCGTAGGATAGGGTTGTTCGCCAAATTCGACCTACCTAATACCCACGCGGCAATGGTAACCGATCTCTCTCTTTTT
>CM068963.1:76007315-76017567 GCA_035128595.1 Eptatretus atami | reverse complement strand
TGGAGCTGCCACACATCCAGCTCACACACATGGACATACAGACTAATAAACGAGACACAACACAGGACTGTTAGATTAGAAAAACAAAGCCACTGAGCTTGGGGGAAGTTCTCAGGGCACTTGGGTATCAGTGACATCACAACAATGGCACTACCTTTCTCACCACACTCAGTGGGGTGTTTCCCAAGGATAAATTTTCTCCTCTCCTTGGTTGCCAACCTATGGGGTTTGTCCATGCGCTTATCCTTTTAAATGCTGATTGTCAAGCAAGGAAGCAATACGTACCATTTTTAAAGTCTTTGGTATCATTGCAAGGTTTCGAGTCACCAACATCTCAAACTCAGAGTGTATGCTCCAACCATTACACCACAAATATACATACATACTCGTATAATTATGTATACTTATTTTTATGAAAGATGCAAAATAGAGGGTGTGTCTTTGACAATATTGTGAGTATCTTTGTCCTATAGTTTTTCAAATGCCTCTCGTATGTAAGCTATTAAAATATACTTCTCACAAAAAAAATTAAGCAGCAACAATTTTGAGAAACGTGTTCACATTGTGGTGGAAGAGGACACGCACAGTGATCTGTATACCTCTTAATCAAGGATGATGCCATTTCTTTAGGTTGCCAGTTTGCAATCCTTGTTGTCCACTGGTTGTCTGTTCTTTTTGCTACGTGTAGCACCTACCATTGACCCCAATACAAGTATTACCACTATTGACTAATAAAGTTTATGCACATCTTGCCACCAACAAAATCAGACACTCAAGCTCTCACTGCGGGGTGTTGTACCATTCATTGACCAGGGTCTCCTCCAGTTGATAAAGAGACTGTGGATGGACTCGGTGGCCACAGATAGACATTGCGAGGATGTCCTAAGCATGGTGAATTGGATTCAAACCCAAAGATCATCCAGGCCAATGCATGCGAGTGGTGTTGTGGTCTTGAAGTGCAGTGTTGACAACATGTACTTGGTGTGGATGGACGTAGGTGACAAATCATGTTGGGATCTTGCTGCTGGACCAGAAGGATGGCTGCAAGCAAAATGATCTCATTGCTGGATATTACACAATTCATCAGTTCTCCAGCCAATTTGAATTCCAGCCCCCATCAATTCCATCAGGTTGCCCCCACCAATCCGATCATGACATCGGAATGCTTCCCACCTCATCTCCATGAGACTCGAGAATGTCCATCATTGAAGCCGAAGCAGAATATAGGTGTGTCGGTAAAAGAACATGGCGCCAATGGTTCACCCTCCAGTTGTAATATTGTGTCGGAGAGATGCAGAGAAGTGTTTTTTTTCTGGACCTCATATCATTAGCATAAAGCCAGTTCCAGATTACTTTGGTTGAATTTCCATGATTGATTGTTCTATACATGTCATTCTGGAGATATTGGGCTTTTGAAAAGCAGGTACTTCTGGCAAGGATGACAGTAGCAATCCTCACGAGCGGTTATATTTCTTGTGTGACCTGAACGAGGTCTACCTAAACTATCCAGACTGGCAGAACATTGTCAGTACCCTAGAAATGACACTGCAATGAACATTTTACTGAGAAGCAACTGCAGTCTGACTCAACTTTCCTAGAACCAACCTGATGGCGTGAGACAATTCATTTGGCATTCGGCTTGCCATTCCTAAACTGGCTTAGACTGCAAGGTTGGCCAATTTTAAGAGGGTATGCACACATTGACACAGGTTCCATGGGAGATGTGATTTGTATGTGAATTATCAGGATCTCTCAGTCCAGGTGAGGGTAATTGTAACATTCCATTTTGCACGTCCAATTTCCTGATTTGGTTTCTTTCCTCATTATTATTATCCATGGTTTGCCTTCACATAACTAATAAATTTCTGAACTGTAAATGTATAATTCATTTCGCAGTTTCAAAGTTGATCCTTAATTTTCTCATGAAGAGTTTATGAATAAACAAAGAAATTCTCTCAGAGATTATACAACTCTCGAGTTGGCATGTTTGGCATTCCCATCTGAACACATAGCTCATGATGCTGGGATTCCAGGCAATCCCATATACTCTGCTATTTTGTGGATTGTCTATTAATGTCCTTGTAATTTGTGTAACGGTACAATGATGTGTGCTCATGTACTTGTCTTGCATGTGATTCATGTATAAGGCTCTTGTATTAACAATACGTATAATCACCTTTAGAACTACACTTGCAGGATGTTCAACCCTTCGGTAAAAGTTTTAAGATCTTGCCTGGCAGATAATGGCAACTCCTCACTTACCAAGTGATGGGCATTAAGCAGAGCATGTGTGCAACAGTGTATTTAAAGAAAAAAATCCAAACCATGAATCAATTAAACAGCTTAATTTACCTCCATAGGACCACTTGGCAAAGTGTTTAGCTCTGCCACTGTTGCAGTATATTTGGTGTTTGAAGGCTATAGATGGTGGGAAAATTCAGAATGAATGGAAAAAAAAATCCCTTCAGCTTAAAGCAATGATAGGAAGTTTACACAATAACGGCAACGCAAGAAAAAGTGTAGCTGCCTGTAGGGATTTTTTGGTAACAATAGTGGGGTTTAACTTCAAAACAAACGTGGCAGCTTGGGGAGATGTAAAGCCAGGAAAAAGGGGGTGAGGGATAACGGTTGAAGATGAGGCTTTCAGGACAATTGGGAGGAAAATGCAAAACAACTGGGGGGGGGGAGGGGGGAAAAGCCAAGCAGAATTAAATGCTGGGACCCAAAAGGCCGAGCTGGCCACAGGGTGCCCGAGGAGGGCGGAGGGACAGATGGCAAGCGCTGCCTTTCCCCGGGTGTGCGTGTACCCAGCACAAGTGCCCATTTCTCACTGTCAGAGCGCACTCACCTACAAGCCTGCCGCACTCGGCCCCAGGAGTTTCCCGCCTCTTACCGCCATTGTGCGTGCTGACAACGAACATTAGCCAAATCGCAAATTTTGTCAAATTTTGGCCGGCTAATAAATCATATTACCACCTGGCTGCCCTCTTTCGGGCTTCTTCGGAGACTGGCTCCCAGAGCGCGCTGTGGACCGGTCGTCGTGTGGACGAGGACAGGCAGTTGCGCTGATTTTGCGGTGTAAGGATCACACGGGGACATGTAAGGTACAGAAGGACAGAGTGTAATGGTCAAAACTTACTCCACCTATTCATTTTCCTCGAGTCCATTTCCTGATGCATCCAACCCTAGCGCAGCATATTAGAACATTTTGTCTTAAATAGCGGGCTATGAACCATTTGCGCCGATTGTAACTCTTACCCACGGACACATTAACACCATGTGTGCCGGTTCCCATGCCAAATTCGAAATGCCAGACTAAATGGATTCAGGTCTGCTGGCAGTCTCACTACACGTCGAATTTGCATCCGAGGCCGAAGGCAGACGGAGACTCATTCAACACCATTAAATTGCACTAAATAAGACATTCACACTTGCATTTCAACGATGCAGCCATCCATGTGGTGACGAGGAATCAAGATCAGTAAATACGTGCTATCGGAACGAATGCTTCGACATCATCGGCATCCATGTTGTACCTCGTTCTGAGCACATGGAGATGCTCGACGGGTTAAGAAATGATCCTCGTAATGAAGAAAGCTAGTCAGTCTTATTTGGAACTGTAATTGCACATTAGCACGTGTTTGATATAAGGCACCGTGGCAAAAGGTTCAATTTGGTCACTGGCAAGTCATGTGCAGTCTGTTTAACCGAGCGTCGCTTCCTCTCGGCTTTAAAGTTTGTGTCAAATGTGCTCCACGAGAGCGGTAATTGAGCAAGAGAACGGAAAACCTGCTTGAACGGATGAATGGCTCAATTCGATTTCAAGTGCTTAATTTATGGCAAGTAGAAAGTTGTGTATAATTTCAGCAATCAGGAGGAATTAAATTGGAAAACCAGTCCAGGTCACCACTCTTTCAGAATTTTGTTGAAATAGAGACTCTTCTTCTTCTTCTTCTTCCGCTTCTTCTTCTTCTTCCTCACCAGGCTCTTATTCTTCTTCTTCTTCTTCTTTTTCTTGTGCCAATTTTTCTTTGTTGTTCTTCCAATTCGTTGTTGCAATTGTAATCATAAATCATTAATTATTATCAATGGAAATTACGATCGCTTTTGTTCTAATTTCCAGCATTTAAACGAGTGACTTTCAAAGAAATTATATTTACTTCACTCAAGTCTATTTAGATTTCGTAAGTATATTGATGACTTCCATCCTCTGTTTGTGTGTTTGTGTGTTTGTTTGTATGTTTGTTTGTTTGTAGGCACGATAACTCGAGAACGAAAGAAGCTACCAATGTCAAATTACACCACGTGATTCAGGAGGGTGATGGCTAGCGCTGATTAGATTTTGGTCAAAATCGGTCAAAGGTCAAGGTCACAGTGAGGTCAAACATTCGATTTTTGATGGTTTTGTGCAGAATCATCGTAGAAACTTCTGGTTTGCGTCGCTACCTTCTCTAGAGACAGCTTTTATTAGACAAGGTCAGAGGTCAAGTTGACGATTTCGTAAGTACCAGTCTATGACTGCTTGTTTATTTATTTATTTATTTTTGAAAAATAATTTGCGAATTATAAGTCCGCTAAATGAAACCGTCTCCTTTGTGAACTCATTTTTTTTTTTTCACTCACCTCGACGATAACAGAGACTGTCCAGACAGCCTGAAGGTATGCACGTTCACGTTTGAGTGCTCTAGCCTGGGTTTGAATCTCAACCCAGCTATAAACTGCCACCCTGGTGTTCCACATGCCCTGTGTGTGACGTCCCTCGGATGGATGTTAAGCAGGAGGACTCATCTGCCAGCAATGGTCATTGGTGGACATTGAAGGGCCCATGGTGTTTTTTGAGTAGGTGAGATATCGCCAGAACCATAAACAAATTCTACCACCTTATTCACCTTTAGTGGAGTATCCTGTGACAGGAGCAAATATGGTTTACCTTCATTGTTGTATTCCTGAGTGCAAATCGGACTTGCGGAAATATTGGAATATGAGAAATATCCTTGATTGAGAGGTGTCAGGATTGTACCACTTACTGTTAGTACATTCCAGCATCAGCAGTAGATATCACACACACACACACACACACACACACACACACACACACACACACAAGCATTTTAAGGCCATTTTTCCCTGCAAGAGCAATCATGGTTCCCTTTTTGAGGCAATGTTTTATGGCCGGACGCCAACCCTTTAGTCGCCTCTTACGACATGCAGGGATACGGTGTACCTATTCTAACCGGGGCACACACCGGGACCAATACTTTGGTACTCATTTTGCCGACTTTGGAAGGATGACAGGCTGAGTCGACCACAGCTGGTGTTAATTCAGCAGCCGACGGGGCTCAAACTCAGGACCCCAGGATCCCAAGCCAGCCACCAGGGAAAACTGGATATGTTGAACTCATTCTTCAAATCAAGAACCAGAATTTATGACTTGCCTTGACTTTCATGGCCCTTGATCGGAGAGCGAAAAGATTTGGCACACCCAATCAATCCAGTTAACTCCATACAGTGGAAATGTCTTTAAGTCAGTGTAGATCAGAATCCCATTCGAAACCCAGCTACACTTTTTTTCTTTTTTTTAACACTTTACCCTTGTTTAACTCGAGAGTTCATAGAAGACCTTACCCCCACACAGTCTTGAGAAAAGGGACATGGGAAGAGTCTTTTCAGCTTTTGCGTTTCCAAGCATGATCTATATTTCCTATGAGCCGCCATTTTGTCTGAATCTTGATATTCCCCAACACTGAGCGGCAAAGTTGATTGGTCGAGATAGCATGAATATTGTACATTGATGTAATATTTTTGCCAAGTCCTGCTAACTGTAGGTTTTCGGAAGTGCCAACAAGGCAGTTTGTCTTCTACAGTGTTCAAGTATATAATTAAATTCAAATAAAATGAAAGTTTTAAAATGTAAAGGCTTTAGAAAAACAAAATTCTGAAGTATACCGCCGTTGATGCAGCACCTTGTACGCCACCTTATTTAACATGTTACATTAGTTATTCGTGCCTGTTGTTAGTGTCCTTTATGACGTCTTTATAAACAGTAAGTTTCCTGTTTGAAGTGTTTTTCAATTTTGTTTGACTACCAGACAGGCAGACAGAGTAAAAAAATATTTACCTTACTCCTCTGTGCATGTGTGTTTCGGATGAGATTCCATACAACTTACCAAATCTAGAGCCAAAGTACTGCTAAACTACAGGTTCGTGTTCCACTTCATGCTCTACAGTGTTCAAAGTATAAAATTCAATTGAAATTAAGTAGTTCCTCGATCAGTTCCTTAACCTTGCTTTGCGCTACGCATGTGCGGGGTAAAATATTCGGTCCCTTTTTAGGAACTTCAACACAGGAGGTCGTTTGGGCCAAAGCCTGCATTATGATTTCCAACATACAGTTGTTTATCCGTGCTCTATCCTTAATTTTAAATGGTGAATGTCAAGCAAGGAACTTTTTTTATTTTTTATTTTATTTCAGTACAACTCAGCAGGCGTTCAGACTCAGAGCAGACCCTCTAACTGTCTAACCATAACACCACCGAGTCTGGTATGAAGATTTCTTTCGATGTTCCCCCTTCTTGCCCCCCTTTTCCTTTGATATCAGATTTCTTCCGCAGGTGAAGTCGTTCAATGGAATTCACATCACAAATTCCTTTTTGCCTGCAAATATCTCCGGTCAAGTAACATCAAGTTGAAGTTCTGTTTTATACCTATGCTAAACAATATCAGATGCAAGTATTGTGCCGAGATGTCTCAAATAGATTGACGGTGAACACTTACCGAGCATGCCGTGAGAGGTGCCATGATGATAAATGGAGACGGAATAAGCGATGAACCCTCTGTCACAGCACGGCTTGCACATGTAGAAGAAAGATGCATCTTCCAGGTTCCACCACATTTATATAA
This sequence comes from Eptatretus atami, assembly GCA_035128595.1. Lineage (NCBI taxonomy): Eukaryota > Metazoa > Chordata > Myxini > Myxiniformes > Myxinidae > Eptatretus > Eptatretus atami. The sequence goes on along the minus strand of CM068963.1, from coordinate 76,010,667 downwards.
TAATGTCAGTGGGAATTTGATGATTTTGATTTAATTTTTTTAATCTACTTTCGCGTGATTCATTTTGCTATAAAGTGTCCCCGGATGTACACATTCGTGCCGCCAACTTGTCCGAGGGGTAAAATGACCCGTGACACAAAATTGCAACGTTTGACAGAACCCCGCATACCCGTGGCGCTAAAACCAACAGGCATTCTCTCCACATGCCAACCGGCATCCCTAATTAAACTAACTTTGCTCATTGCCAATCTGCAACCAATTAAGTGCGTTTGACGAGCCATCAGCTTGACGTGTAAACGACGCGGTCATTTCGCCCTGGATCGTGACTGTAGCCGACGCTGCGATGCCATTCCCACACTCTGACGCGCCCCGAGACGTGACCCCCAATTGGGGGCAAATTCTCCCGCATGCTAATATTGTAGACCGCAGAGATGGCGTGCAGGTGTTTGTGATTTCACAAACGTTTCTCTTGCAAAAGTGCATTGTCAGCTTCTAGGTTGTTCTTCCGTAAAGGCGGTGTTAAAACGGGGGATGGGGGTACAGAGGTGGTGAAGAAATGTGGTTATAAGTGCGGTGTTTGGTCGTATTTAGTAACCGATAACTTCCATAACCGTTAATGTATGGGTATGTGTATTTAGTTGTACTTGGTAGGCGTCATAACTCATTCTTGGCCGTCAGTCTTGTGAACGGAAGTTAGGGGTCCATCTATTGACTACGTCCGCAAATTTGGTTGAAATTCTGAGTCCCTGTTCACCTGTTGTCCCCACCTGTAAGCATTTTGTACACATTGGGTCGATTCCCCATTCTCAACACCACAAACGTAATTAATAGATTGTCTCAAATTTGAGCTTCTTTTGGTTCTATCCATTCTGCTTTTATTTGTTACCTCTGCCACCGAAGGTGGATGCAGGTTATGTTTTCACCCCGTTTGTCTGTTGATCTTTTTGTCTGTGAGCAGAATATCTCAAAAAGTTGTGGAAAAGTTATGACAAAACTTGGTGGATAAGTTGGTTCATTGATGAGACCAAGCCGATTCGATTTTGGTTCAGGTCCAGATCTCGATTCAGCCTATCAGTAGGATGCAAAGCGTGAACTAATCAGCCTAGCGGAGGTATGCGCTCTACAGAGTGCTGTTCTAGTTTTGTTTTCTTGTCATTCCTCATATAAAGTACTGTCCACAGATATCCTACATGTCCATATATATGCAAACTCATCAGCATTGCTATTCTTTTTTCCTGGCGTGAGGATTGATCAATAATTATGTGGCCTAATCATAATATACAAATGGAAAAAATAAAGTGAGATTGTTCGGTTCAAAGGTCAAAATGGTGAAAAATTCAATCAAACTGCAAAGATGTATTAAAATAATTACTTTGATTTGAGTTGTTGTTTTTAAGTGTCAGACCTCTGACTTATTGATCACTGATCGTATCCACATCAATTCAAAAGAGAGAAGACGCCACCATCTCGTGTAACCGCCCAGCTGTCAAGGTTCAGTTCCAATGTTTCGACCCCCAAGTGGTCTTCATATGCATCTGTGCAGGCACCCTGACTGAAGCGAGAGGTATTAAGTCTCCGCCAAAGAGGGGGTCACGTGACTGCCACATACAGATGGTGAGACCAAACACCGTTTTCACCAACAATTAAAAATTGCTTTGTTTTCCAGCTTTTAATGCCACAGTCTTGCATTATATAATATCTAAAAATAATAACTGTGCATTTAAGTTTATCAATGACATCAGCATTTCCCTATATTTCAGTACCCAAGGTGGCTCACCAATGACCTTGTGGTCATTAGTGAGCCACCTGTCTCACTGTGCCAAATATCGATTAATGGTTGTGTTGTAAGCCAGAATACACTGTCAAACAAGCAAGCAAGCAAGCAAACGTGAAAGTCTTAATGAAGGCAGAAAAGGAAAAAAAAAAAGAAGTTTAGTTGTTGGAGTAATGGCTAAAGCAACACGGACTGGCCGTTGTAAGCCGTCTGCTTTAAAAGCAGGCGGAGATGTATCATTCCTCAATGACATCTTCTGCAAAGTTTTTTGGAAAGCCATTGGAAGGTAGAGGGAGTAGACGAGCGTGCGGAGGAGATGATTGATTGCGGGGCAATTGAAGAGGGAGGGGGTGCAGGCTGGAGAGAACAGGCTTTGGCTGGAGTGAACTGGAGAGCCTTGGCAAGCTCGGTAGCTGTGCCGCTTGCTGTCCTGCCATTGAGACTGCGTCTGGCGTTTGATTTATGGCTTCCAACCATCGTTACACCTTCACGTCTTAACAAGGCAAACGGCAACGAGCAAAACCATGGCCAAGAAAAACAACAGCAAAGATATGTGCACAAACACACAGTGCCATATCGGGTCATGGTGTATGATGTTGGTTCTTTTATTTTGCATTAATGTACATTGATTATTAATTACTTCAATTTTTAAGTTTCAGGGTGGTTATAAGCGTTTATTACCTCACTTTTCGTTTTTTAAGATATCAGTATTATTCCTTTTAGGGTATGTGCATGGGACATTTTTATTTCCCATGCCAAGTTGCCCTGAGGGCATTTATGAGTCATTCAGAAGGTGACTGGAATGTTGCCACACACACAGGCAGATATGTATATATGTATATATGTACATTATATATATGTATATATATATATATATATATATATATATAATATATAATATTGTTACGGTCTGGAAACCATTTGCATTCAACATACAGATGTCCCAAAAGTCAGTTATGTCGTTAAGTATGTGTGTAGTCAGATCCCTTTCCTTTTGTCTAGTGGGAGAATCAAAGGCGTGCGTTGCGATTTCTTTTTAGTTAGGTTATTAAATCTTTACATCCAATGAACCCTCCAACACAACCAACAACCATTCCATTCCCCATCATGATCCACTACCCACCCACTGTCTACAAGCACTCTGACTTGCCAAGGCAGGGTCTTGCAGCGTTCCTTGCCGCTTCCACCAACGTTCCTTCCACAAACGTTGTAACTCTTGCACGAGGCCTGTGCAACATGGATACTGTTACTCGTCAAGTATGAACCCGCGTGGAAGACTGGCTGGGGTTTCCGGCAGGGGCCGTTGCAGCGTTGATACTGTTACTCGTCGAGTGTGGGCCCGCGTGGAGTGGCTGGGATTTCCCGGCAGGGGCCAAGGCCCCGCCCCGAAAAGGTGGGCCGTAGGACCTGTCCAATCAGAGGCGGACAGCGAGGTGTGCTCACCAAGGCCCCCTCCCCACTGAGGGAGGTCCATAAATTCCCGAGCACTCTCTGAGAGAGGTGGTCTTTTTGAGGTCTTGGGAGGTCTTTTTGAGGTTTAGGGTGGTCTTTTTGAAGTCTTGGGTGGTCTTTTTGAGG
>CM068963.1:75993019-76007283 GCA_035128595.1 Eptatretus atami | reverse complement strand
TGGAGAGTCTTTTAAAAGTTCTTTTGAAGAGTTTTTGGTGGGCGTCGAGGCGGCGAACATGTCTCCGCTGACCCTCTACGAGGAAGGGAAGAGCCACCCCTACCCCCCTCCGTGGACCCCGGCTATTCACCACCCAAGCTCCACCACGAAGGGGGCGCCAGCCTGCACGTGTGGTCGTTTACAGCGGGAGTCTGCCTGATGGGGGCACTCCCCGGTGTTTAGGGAGCTGGTAGTTCCTGGAGGCTGTGTAGTGCCGGGGGGTGGGTTGCCATCGTAGGGGATTCGGCAGAGGTGTGCCTGCCAAAGGGAGCCACGCGTCCAAGCCAACGAAGCGTGTGAAGGGCAGCGGGAGGAAATTGGAGGGCGAGGCGCGAAATAGTGAGGACACCAACCAAGGCGACGGGAATCTGGTTGTTAGAACGAATAGTTAAGCGAGAAGGCGCTTTTTGAAGCCCGGGTAGTTAATCAGTTAAATGGATAGGGTAGATTAGGAGTGTACCCTCCGCACCAATCCATGCCTTCGCTCTCGTTGTGGGCGCGCTGACCCACTTTTGGGTTACGATCGCTGAACTCTGGGAGGCCATCCTGAGGCTTCGTTGGGCCTCGAACATGACCTATCTCCCTTATTCCCCTCCGGGAAGGGAACGTAGGGTTGGGAGTAGGCTAGGGGACAATAGGTTAGCCGAACAGGACGATAAAGGGGGTTAGGGGACGATTTCTAGTGGTAAGTAAAAATAAAAACACAAAAAAATTAGTTGGGGCTAAATTGTGTTTTCAAATTAAGGGGGTGGGTATGGCAGTGACAGGCAAGGCGATAGGTGGGAGGAGACAGGTAGGTAGGTCCGAGCCGCGCTTCTGCGAGTGGCCAGCACACCGCACTCCACCAACCTGCACTGCACGGCAAGAGGCCGGCCAACTCATCGGCAGCTGTTGTTTTGCTGGCAAGGCTGTGCGGCGGATCATCTGCAGCTGCTGTACTGCAAGGCCTGTGCCGGCCGGATCGTCCGCGGTGTTGTTTTATGCAGGCCTGTGCGGCCCGATCATCTGCGGCTGTGTTTGCCTGCAGTGGCCTTTTCTGCCGGCTTTGTATGCCTGTTCACCTTTGCATGCCATGCCTACTGCCCTCGTCATTTTGCCCTGTCAGTTTTGCTTTGCCCCCCTTGTTCATTGCCATGTGCGCCAGGATCGTCGTAGCAACAGTTTGCGAGCTGCAGGAACTGTCCTGTTGGCATGCAACACGGGCCTGCAGTGGCGGCCCGTGCACCGTTTCTTCTTTGACTCTTACTTTTTCCTGGCGAGTCCATTGATCCTGGCCATGGTTAGTGTAAATTTATAACGTTTAAGGTGTTAAGTTGTATTGTAATATGAGTGTGCCCCCGGCATGTCTGTTTAGCGCCGGCAATTTTATTTAAGTCGTCTGTATGAGTGAGTTTGTTTAGTTAGTTACTCAGCCTCAGGTTTATTATTTTGGGGACACGAATACCATGAATGTCGCACTCGGGATCCGTAGGTAAAACGTACTAGGGGAGAACTACACAGATGGCACACGATAATTTGACGACTCGGGACGAGTCTGTAAAAGGGGAGGGGGTAGTGTTACGGCTCTGGAAATTCGCAAACCCATAAGGTCCCGTAGGTGAGATATATTTCTTAAGTACATGTGTGTTAGCCCAACCCATTGTTTAGAGGGAATTAATGTGATTCATTCGGGCTGCGATCCTTTGAGTTAGGCGTTTTTCTGTTTGCTTTATTTTCGAACCAACCACAACTTCAACGTCAACAACGCCAACCAACAAACAACGCTAACCACGCCACAACTCTAACAACGCAGCCCCGCACCTCATAACCACGCCACATCTCAACACGCTACCACACAACGAACGCCATCCTCAGCGGTCTACGTAGACGGTTTGCGCGATGATGGCCGTCGAACGGCTTCGCCTCGCCCACAAGAACGCAGGTGGGAGGGACGAGAGGGAACGCCCCCTTCTCGAAGCGCCTCGAAGGAAGGTGGAGCCGAGAACGGGGCGTGGCGCGGGCGTATAAGAGGCGGAGGCGGCTGAGGCTTCTGGCTCTTCTTCGTCGTCGATGCTTCTGTCTGTCTGCTCTTTTTTTCGTCGTCGATGCTTCTGCTCTCTCCGGGGTTCGTTGATTTCTTCTGGTTCGGCGCTCGCTCGTCCTGCTGCTCCGGGTTCGGCGTGTGCTGTCCCTGTCGGTCGGTGCTCGGTCCAAGGCGTCGAGAGGCCGGTACGGCAGTCCGCAGGCGCGCCGGAGAGGCCTCGCGCCGCCAAGCTCGCGGAGTCACGGCAGAGGACCGTCGCCGAGGACTCAACACCGCAGGGAAGTCGACTTCCATTTCTTTTGGGGTTTTGTGTGAACGTGTGGTGTCGGCGCCAAGTCCGTGAAGTAGAATTGTTTTAAGTGTCCGTGTGTCGCGTTAGTCGTAGTAGCTCTGCTTCTTTTGTTTTCTATGTGATATATGTGCATTTCTGACTGTTGCTATACGTGTGCTTTGTGTTCCGTCTGTGTAAATAAATGCGTCCTTGTTGAATTCTTCCCCGTCTGCTGCATCCTTCCTCGTTGGGTTCCATCTTGTTTCACGTAAAGGGTTTGAGTGGGCGCGAGAACGCCCGATAAATTAATCTGAACCGTCAAGGCCGACGATAACACCGCTCGTTATCCCGTTAGCATGGAACGGGTCGCTTAAGCGGCCGTATCCGAAGTGCTGTGGCGAGGTACAACCCTCGGTAGGTACCCGTGCGGGTATTTAGTATATCGACTTTCGCGATTGACCCTATCCGCGCGGGTAGAATGCGGACTGGGTGTGGTGAGCCGAAAGGTCACCCGTGACTGATCCCGGCGTTAGCCGGGAGGGTCCACGACTGAATTGTCCGTCCGGGGGCGAGGCGGTCGCGATTCGAGTCACGTGGCCGATCGCACGCCGACGGGCGCGAATTCGCAACAATATATATATATATATTTTTTTTACATCTGGAAAGGAGGTGAATTGTACTTTCTGCTTCTACCTTGGCATAATACATTTGTCTGATTGACTTATTCCTGCCATCTTTGGAAAGCCATTGGTGTAATATCCTTGGACTTGGGCATTTATTATGTTCGTTCTCCATCCCAATTGAGCTTACCTCTTCTTAGCCATTCCCATCATCCTTCTTTGTCTATCCACAATATGTCCAACTCTTCTTTTTTTTCAATATCTTCTGCTCTTTTGTCTTTCTCGCAGTTGTCACAATGTATCTGGATACAATATTTGCCATTTTTGGGCTTCACTAAGTCTTTCATTTGGCCGTAGTAACACAGTCAGCCAATGGAAATACCACTGATATTATCATCTCCAACGTTCATCACGTGAATTGTCTTAGCCTACGATGAATGGAAATAGTCTGTACACGGAGTCTCTTTTTTTTTCATCATATGTAAGCCTCGTAGTGGAGCTGCACAACATCCAGCTCACACACATGGACATACAGACTAATAACGAGACACAACACAGGACTGTTAGATTAGAAAAACAAAGCCACTGAGCTTGGGGAAGTTCTCAGGGCACTTGGGTATCAGTGACATCACAAAATGGCACTACCTTTCTCACCACACTCAGTGGGGTGTTTCCCAAGGATAAATTTCTCCTCTCTTGGTTGCCAACCTATGGGGTTTGTCCATGCGCTTATCCTTTTAAATGCTGATTGTCAAGCAAGGAAGCAATACGTACCATTTTTAAAGTCTTTGGTATCATTGCAAGGTTTCGAGTCACCAACATCTCAAACTCAGAGTGTATGTCCAACCATTACACACAAATATACATACATACTCGTATAATTATGTATACTTATTTTTATGAAAGATGCAAAATAGAGGGTGTGTCTTTGACAATATTGTGAGTACTTTGTCCTATAGTTTTTCAAATGCCTCTCGTATGTAAGCTATTAAAATATACTTCTCACAAAAAAATTAAGCAGCAAAATTTGAGAAACGTGTTCACATTGTGGTGGAAGAGGACACGCACAGTGATCTGTATACTCTTAATCAAGGATGATGCCATTTCTTTAGGTTGCCAGTTTGCAATCCTTGTTGTCCCACTGGTTGTCTGTTCTTTTTGCTACGTGTAGCACCTACCATTGACCCCAATACAAGTATTACCACTATTGATAACACATCTTGCCACCAAAAAATCAGACACTCAAGCTCTCACGCGGGGTGTTGTACCATTCATTGCCCAGGGTCTCCTCCAGTTGATAAAGAGACTGTGATGGACTCGGTGGCCACAGATAGACATTGCGAGGATGTCCTAAGCATGGTGAATTGGATTCAAACCCAAAGATCATCCAGGCCAATGCATGCGAGTGGTGTTGTGGTCTTGAAGTGCAGTGTTGACAACATGTACTTGTGTGAGGCGTAGGTGACAAATCATGTTGGATCTTGCTGCTGGACCAGAAGGATGGCTGCAAGCAAAATGATCTCATTGCTGGATATTACACAATTCAATCAGTTCTCCAGCCAATTGAATTCCACCCCATCAATTCCATCAGGTTGCCCCCACCAATCCGATCATGACATCGGAATGCTTCCCACCTCATCTCCATGAGACTCGAGAATGTCCATCATTGAAGCCGAAGCAGAATATAGGTGTGTCGGTAAAGAAACATGGCGCCAATGGTTCACCCTCCAGTTGTAATTTGTGTCGGAGAGATGCAGAGAAGTGTTTTTTTCTGGACCTCATATCATTAGCATAAAGCCAGTTCCAGATTACTTTGGTTGAATTTCCATGATTGATTGTTTCTATACATGTCATTCTGGAGATATTGGGCTTTTGAAAAGCAGGTACTTCTGGCAAGGATGACAGTAGCAATCCTCACGAGCGGTTATATTTCTTGTGTGACCTGAACGAGGTCTACCTAAACTATCCAGACTGGCAGAACATTGTCAGTACCCTAGAAATGACACTGCAATGAACATTTTACTGAGAAGCAACTGCAGTCTGACTCAACTTTCCTAGAACCAACCTGATGGCGTGAGACAATTCATTTGGCATTCGGCTTGCCATTCCTAAACTGGCTTAGACTGCAAGGTTGGCCAATTTTAAGAGGGTATGCACACATTGAACAGGTTCCATGGGAGATGTGATTTTTATGTGAATTATCAGGATCTCTCAGTCCAGGTGAGGGTAATTGTAACATTCCATTTTGCACGTCCAATTCCTGATTTGGTTTCTTTCCTCATATTATTATCCATGGTTTGCCTTCACATAATATAAAATTTCTGAAGCTGTAAATGTATAATTCATTCGCAGTTTCAAAGTTGATCCTTAATTTTCTCATGAAGAGTTTATGAATAAACAAAGAAATTCTCTCAGAGATTATACAACTCTCGAGTTGGCATGTTTGGCATTCCCATCTGACACATACTCATGATGCTGGGATTCCAGGCAATCCCATATACTCTGCTATTTTGTGGATTGTCTATTAATGTCCTTGTATTTTGTGTAACGGTACAATGATGTGTGCTCATGTACTTGTCTTGCATGTGATTCATGTTAAGGCTCTTGTATTAACAATACGTATAATCACCTTAGAACTACACTTGCAGGATGTTCAACCCTTCGGTAAAAGTTTTAAGATCTTGCCTGGCAGATAATGGCAACTCCTCACTTACCAAGTGATGGCATTAAGCAGAGCATGTGTGCACAGTGTATTTAAAGAAAAAAATCCAAACCATGAAATCAATTAACAGCTTTAATTTACCTCCATAGGACCACTTGGCAAAGTGTTTAGCTCTGCCACTGTTGCAGTATATTTGGTGTTTGAAGCTATAGATGGTGGAAAATTCAGAATGAATGAAAAAAAAATCCCTTCAGCTTAAGCAATGATAGGAGTTTACACAATAACGGCAACGCAAGAAAAAGTGTAGCTGCCTGTAGGGATTTTTTGGTAACAATAGTGGGGTTTAACTTCAAACAACATGGCAGCTTGGGGAGATGTAAAGCCAGGAAAAAGGGGGTGAGGGGATAACGGTTGAAGATGAGGCTTTCAGACAATTGGGAGGAAAATGCAAACAACTGGGGGGGGGAGGGGGGAAAGCCAAGCAGAATTAAATGCTGGGACAAAAGGCGAGCTGGCCACAGGGTGCCCGAGGAGGGCGGAGGGACAGATGGCAAGCGCTGCCTTTCCCCGGGTGTGCGTGTACCCGCACAAGTGCCCATTTCTCACTGTCAGAGCGCACTCACCTACAAGCCTGCCGCACTCGGCCCCAGGAGTTTCCGCTCTTACCGCCATTGTGCGTGCTGACAACGAACATTAGCAAAATCGCAATTTTGTCAAATTTTGGCCGGCTAATAATCATATTACCACCTGGCTGCCCTCTTTCGGGCTTCTTCGGAGACTGGTCCAGAGCGCGCTGTGGACCGGTCGTCGTGTGGACGGACGGCAGTTGCGCTGATTTTGCGGTGTAAGGATCACACGGGGACATGTAAGGTACAGAGGACAGAGTGTAATGGTCAAAACTTACTCCACCTATTCATTTTCCTCGAGTCCATTTCCTGATGCATCCAACCCTAGCGCAGCATATTAGAACATTTTGTCTTAAATAGCGGGCTATGAACCATTTGCGCCGATTGTAACTCTTACCCACGGACACATTAACACATAGTGTGCCGGTTCCCATGCCAAATTCGAAATGCAGACTAAATGGATTCAGGTCTGCTGGCAGTCTCACTACACGTCGAATTTGCATCCGAGGCCGAAGGCAGACGGAGACTCATTCAACACAATTAAATTGCACTAAATAAGACATTCACACTTGCATTTCAACGATGCAGCCATCCATGTGGTGACGAGGAATCAAGATCAGTAAATACGTGCTATCGGAACGAATGCTTCGACATCATCGGCATCCATGTTGTACCTCGTTCTTAGCACATGGAGATGCTCGACGGGTTAGAAATGATCCTCGTAATGAAGAAAGCTAGTCAGTCTTATTTGGAATGTAATTGCACATTAGCACGTGTTTGATATAAGGCACCGTGGCAAGGTTCAATTGGTCACTGGCAAGTCATGTGCAGTCTGTTTAACCGAGCGTCGCTTCCTCTCGGCTTTAATGTTTGTGTCAAATGTGCTCCACGAGAGCGGTAATTGAGCAAGAGAACGGAAAAACCTGCTTGAACGGATGAATGGCTCAATTCGATTCAAGTGCTTAATTTATGGCAAGTAGAAAGTTGTGTATAATTTTCAGCAATCAGGAGGAATTAAATTGGAAAACCAGTCCAGGTCACCACTCTTTCAGAATTTGTTGAAATAGAGCTCTCTTCTCTTCTTCTTCTTCTCTCTTCTTCTTCTTCTTCTCACCAGGCTCTTATTCTTCTTCTTCTTCTCTTTTTCTGTGCCAATTTTTCTTTGTTGTTCTTCAATTCGTTGTTGCAATTGTAATCATAAATCATTAATTATTATCAATGGAAATTACGATCGCTTTGTTTCTAATTTCCAGCATTTAACGAGTGACTTTCAAAAGAATTATATTTACTTCACTCAAGTCTGTTTAGATTTTCGTAAGTATATTGATGACTTCCATCCTTGTTGTGTGTTTGTTTGTTTGTTTTGTATGTTTGTTTGTTTGTAGGCACGATAACTGAGAACGGAAGAAGCTACCAATGTCAAATTACCACGTGATTCAGGAGGTGATGGCTAGCGCTGATTTAGATTTTGGTCAAAATCGGTCAAAGGTCAAGGTCACAGTGAGGTCAAACATTCGATTTTTGATGGTTTTTGTGCAGAATCATCGTAGAAACTTCTGGTTTGCGTCGCTACCTTCTCTAGAGACAGCTTTTATTAGACAAGGTAGAGAGTCATTGACGATTTCGTAGTACCAGTCTATGACTGCTTGTTTATTTATTTATTTATTTTTGAAAAATAATTTGCGAATTATAGTCCGCTAAATGAAACCGTCTCCTTTGTGAACTCATTTTTTTTTTCACTCACCTCGACGATAACAGAGACTGTCCAGACAGCCTGAAGGTATGCACGTTCACGTTTGAGTGCTCTAGCCTGGGTTTGAATCTCAACCCAGCTATAAACTGCCACCTGGTGTTCCACATGCCCTGTGTGTGACGTCCCTCGGATGGATGTTAAGCAGGAGGACTCATCTGCCAGCAATGGTCATTGGTGGACATTGAAGGCCATGGTGTTTTTTGAGTAGGTGAGATATCGCCGAAACCATAAACAATTCTACCACCTTATTCACCTTTAGTGGAGTATCCTGTGACAGGAGCAAATATGGTTTACCTTCATTGTTGTATTCCTGAGTGCAAATCGGACTTGCGGAAATATTGGAATATGAGAAATATCCTGATTGAGAGGTGTCAGGATTGTACACTTACTGTTAGTACATTCCGCATCAGCATAGATATCAACACACCACACACACACACACACACACACACACACACACACACACACACACACACACACACACACACACACAAGCATTTTAAGGCCATTTTTCCCTGCAAGAGCAATCATGGTCCCTTTTTGAGGCAATGTTTTTATGGCCGGACGCCAACCCTTTAGTCGCCTCTTACGACATGCAGGGATACGGTGTACCTATTCTAACCGGGCACAACCGGACCAATACTTTGGTACTCATTTGCCGACTTTGAAGGATGACAGGCTGAGTCGACCAGCTGGTGTTAATTCAGCAGCCGACGGGGCTCAAACTCAGGACCCCAGGATCCCAAGCCAGCCACCAGGGAAAACTGGATATGTTGAACTCATTCTTCAAATCAAGAACCAGAATTTATGACTTGCCTTGACTTTCATGGCCCTTGATCGGAGAGCGAAAAAATTTGGCAACCCAATCAATCCAGTTAACTCCATACAGTGGAAATGTCTTTAAGTCAGTGTAGATCAGAATCCATTCGAAACCCAGCTACACTTTTTTCTTTTTTTTAACACTTTACCCTTGTTTAACTCGAGAGTTCATAGAAGACCTTACCCCCACACAGTCTTGAGAAAAGGGACATGGGAAGAGTCTTTCAGCTTTTTGCGTTTCCAAGCATGATCTATATTTCCTATGAGCCGCCATTTTGTCTGAATCTTGATATTCCCAACACTGAGCGGCAAAGTTGATTGGTCGAGATAGCATGAATATTGTACATTGATGTAATATTTTTGCCAAGTCCTGCTAACTGTAGGTTTTCGGAAGTGCAACAAGGCAGTTTGTCTTCTACAGTGTTCAAGTATATAATTAATTCAAATAAAATGAAAGTTTTAAAATGTAAAGGCTTTAGAAAAACAAAATTCTGAAGTATACCGCCGTTGATGCACACCTGTACGCCACCTTATTTAACATGTTACATTAGTTATTCGTGCCTGTTGTTAGTGTCCTTTATGACGTCTTTAAAACAGTAAGTTTCCTGTTTGAAGTGTTTTTCAATTTTGTTTGACTACCAGACAGGCAGACAGAGTAAAAAAATATTTACCTTACTCCTCTGTGCATGTGTGTTTCGGATGAGATTCCATACAACTTACCAAATCTAGCGCAAAGTACTGCTAAACTACAGGTTCGTGTCCACTTCATGCTCTACAGTGTTCAAAGTTATAAATTCAATTGAAATTAAGTAGTTCCTCGATCAGTTCCTTAACCTTGCTTTGCGCTACGCATGTGCGGGGTAAAATATTCGGTCCCTTTTTAGGAACTTCAACACAGAGGTCGTTTGGGCCAAAGCCTGCTTATTGATTTCCAACATACAGTTGTTTATCCGTGTCTATCCTTAATTTTAAATGGTGAATGTCAAGCAAGGAATTTTTTTTTTATTTTTTATTTTATTTCAGTACAACTCAGCAGGCGTTCAGACTCAGAGCAGACCCTCTAACTGTCTACCATAACACCACCGAGTCTGGTATGAAGATTTCTTTCGATGTTCCCCTTCTTGCCCCCTTTTCCTTTGATATCAGATTTCTTCCGCAGGTGAAGTCGTTCAATGGAATTCACATCACAAATTCCTTTTTGCCTGCAAATATTCCGGTCAAGTAACATCAAGTTGAAGTTCTGTTTATACCTATGCTAAACAATATCAGATGCAAGTATTGTGCCGAGATGTCTCAAATAGATTGACGGTGAACACTTACCGAGCATGCCGTGAGAGGTGCCATGATGATAAATGGAGACGGAATAAGGATGAACCCTCTGTCACAGCACGGCTTGCACATGTAGAAGAAAGATGCATCTTCCAGGTTCCACCACATTTATATAATAATGTCAGTGGGAATTTGATGATTTTGATTTAATTTTTTAATCTACTTTCGCGTGATTCATTTTGCTATAAGTGTCCCGCGATGTACACATTCGTGCCGCAACTTGTCCGAGGGGTAAAATGACCGTGACACAAAATTGCAACGTTTGACAGAACCCCGCATACCCGTGGCGCTAAACCAACAGGCATTCTCTCCACATGCCAACCGGCATCCCTAATTAAACTAACTTTGCTCATTGCCAATCTCAACCAATTAAGTGCGTTTGACGAGCCATCAGCTTGACGTGTAAACGACGCGGTCATTTCGCCCTGGATCGTGACTGTAGCCGACGCTGCGATGCCATTCCACACTCTGACGCGCCCGAGACGTGACCCCCAATTGGGGGCAAATTCTCCCGCATGCTAATATTGTAGACCGCAGAGATGGCGTGCAGGTGTTTGTGATTTCACAAACGTTTCTCTTGCAAAAGTGCATTGTCAGCTTCTAGGTTGTTCTTCCGTAAAGGCGGTGTTAAAACGGGGGATGGGGTACAGAGGTGGTGAAGAAATGTGGTTATAAGTGCGGTGTTTTGGTCGTATTTAGTAACCGATAACTTCCATAACCGTTAATGTATGGGTATGCGTATTTGTTGTACTTGGTAGGCGTCATAACTCATTCTTGGCCGTCAGTCTTGTGAACGGAAGTTAGGGGTCCATCTATTGACTACGTCCGCAAATTTGGTTGAAATTCTGAGTCCCTGTTCACCTGTTGTCCCCACCTGTAAGCATTTTGTACACATTGGTCGATTCCCCTTCTCAACACCACAAACGTAATTAATAGATTGTCTCAAATTTGAGCTTCTTTTGGTTCTATCCATTCTGCTTTTATTTGTTACTTCTGCCACGAAGGTGGATGCAGGTTATGTTTTCACCCCGTTTGTCTGTTATCTTTTTGTCTGTGAGCAGAATATCTCAAAAGTTGTGGAAAAGTTATGACAAAACTTGGTGGATAAGTTGGTTCATTGATGAGACCAAGCGATTCGATTTTGGTTCAGGTCCAGATCTCGATTCAGCCTATCAGTAGGATGCAAAGCGTGAACTAATCAGCCTAGCGGAGGTATGCGCTCTACAGAGTGCTGTTCTAGTTTTGTTTCTTGTCATTCCTCATATAAAGTACTGTCACAGATATCCTACATGTCCATATATATGCAAACTCATCAGCATTGCTATTCTTTTTTCCTGGCGTGAGGATTGATCAAAATTATGTGGCCTAATCATAATATACAAATGGAAAAAATAAAGTGAGATTGTTCGGTTCAAAGGTCAAAATGGTGAAAAATTCAATCAAACTGCAAAGATGTATTAAAATAATTACTTTGATTTGAGTTGTTGTTTTTAAGTGTCAGACTCTGACTTATTGATCACTGATCGTATCCACATCAATTCAAAAGAGAGAAGACGCCACCATCTCGTGTAACGCCCAGCTGTCAAGGTTCAGTCCAATGTTTCGACCCCAAGTGGTCTTCATATGCATCTGTGCAGGCACCTGACTGAAGCGAGAGGTATTAAGTCTCCGCCAAAGAGGGGGTCACGTGACTGCCCATACAGATGGTGAGACCAAACACCGTTTTCACCAACAATTAAAAATTGCTTTGTTTTCCAGCTTTTAATGCCACAGTCTTGCATTATATAATATCTAAAAATAAATACTGTGCATTTAAGTTTATCAATGACATCAGCATTCCCTATATTTCAGTACCCAAGGTGGCTCACCAATGACCTTGTGGTCATTAGTGAGCCACCTGTCTCACTGTGCCAAATATCGATTAATGGTTGTGTTGTAAGCCAGAATACACTGTCAAACAAGCAAGCAAGCAAGCAAACGTGAAAGTCTTAATGAAGGCAGAAAAGGAAAAAAAAAAGAAGTTTAGTTGTTGGAGTAATGGCTAAAGCAACACGGACTGGCCGTTGTAAGCCGTCTGCTTTAAAAGCAGGCGGAGATGTATCTTCCTCAATGACATCTTCTGCAAATTTTTTGGAAAGCCATTGGAAGGTAGAGGGAGTAGACGAGCGTGCGGGGAGATGATTGATTGCGGGGCAATTGAAGAGGGAGGGGTGCAGGCTGGAGAGAACAGGCTTTGGCTGGAGTGAACTGGAGAGCTCTTGGCAAGCTCGGTAGCTGTGCCGCTTGCTGTCCTGCCATTGAGACTGCGTCTGGCGTTTGATTTATGGCTTCAACCATCGTTACACCTTCACGTCTTACCAAGGCAAACGGCAACGAGCAAAACCATGGCCAAGAAAAACAACAGCAAAGATATGTGCACAAACACACAGTGCCATATCGGTCATGGTGTATGATGTTGGTTCTTTTATTTTGCATTAATGTACATTGATTATTAATTACTTACTTCAATTTTTTAAGTTTCAGGGTGGTTAAGTGTTTATACCTCACTTTTCGTTTTTAAAGATATCAGTATTATTCCTTTTAGGGTATGTGCATGGGACATCATTTTTATTTCCCATGCCAAGTTGCCCTGAGGGCATTTATGAGTCATTCAGAAGGTGACTGGAATGTTGCCACACACACAGGCAGATATGTATATATGTATATATATATTATGTACATTATATATCTGTATATATATATATATACATTGTATATGTGTATAGATATACAAATATTACAGTACATTATATATATTTTTATATATTGTTACGGATCTGGAAACCATTTGCATTCAACATACAGATGTCCCAAAAGTCAGTTATGTGTTAAGTATGTGTGTAGTCAGATCCTTTCTTTTGTCTAGTGGGAGAATCAAAGGCGTGCGTTGCGATTTCTTTTTAGTTAGGTTATTAAATCTTTACATCCAATGAACCCTCCAACGAACAACCAACACCATTCCATTCCCCATCATGATCCACTACCCACCCACTGTCTACAAGCACTCTGACTTGCCAAGGCAGGGTCTTGCAGCCGTTCCTTGCCGCTTCCACCAACGTTCTTCCACAAACGTTGTAATCTTGCACGATGGCCTGTGCAACATGGATACTGTTACTCGTCAAGTATGAACCGCGTGGAAGACTGGCTGGGGTTTCCGGCAGGGGCCGTTGCAGCGTTGATACTGTTACTCGTCGAGTGTGGGCCCGCGTGGATGGCTGGGATTTCCCGGCAGGGGCCAAGGCCCCGCCCGGAAAGGTGGGCCGTAGGACTGTCAATCAGAGGCGGACAGCGAGGTGTGCTCACCAAGGCCCCTCCCCACTGAGGGAGGTCCATAAATTCCCGAGCACTCTCTGAGAGAGGTGGTCTTTTTGAGGTCTTGGAGGTCTTTTTGAGGTTTAGGGTGGTCTTTTGAAGTCTTGGGTGGTCTTTTTGAGGTCTTGGAGAGTTTTGGGGGTCTTGGAGAGTCTTTAAAAGTTCTTTTGAAGAGTTTTTGTGGGCGTCGAGGCGGCGAACATGTCTCCGCTGACCCTCTACGAGGAAGGAAGAGCACCCTACCCCCTCCGTGGACCCCGGCTATTCACACCAAGCTCCACCACGAACCTCGAGTCCCACACGTGTGACTGGGGACCAAACCAGCGACCATTGTCAGGTGCCGCATCGCGGAGCATGCCCTTCCTCCGACGGTCAGGTACACCAAGAACTCTGGCCCCCAGCTTGTCTCTCTCCACGGCTGCGAGGGTCCAATAGAAACTCTGGGTTTCTTTTCATTTGTGTGTGTGTGTGTCTGTGTGTGGCCCATCTTGTAAGTATAACTGAATAAGTGTTTTTGGAACATTGTAAATACTTCTTGCATATTCACGTTAAGTCTTGCTTTGTGTCTTCATTTACTGCAAATAAAACTTGTTAGAAATGTTCCCAGTTCATTTCCATCCCTTCTTGATTGGTCCAGCATAGTTCGGATCTGAGTTTAGGCGGGTTTTATCCCGATAATCCGTTCATTCCAGCGGCACGGCTTTGGCAGTTTCCACTCGCTGCACCCGAACCGGAGTTGGTAGTCGGTAGATGGAACTCTACCGCAGTTGG
>CM068963.1:75975966-75992811 GCA_035128595.1 Eptatretus atami | reverse complement strand
ACCTGACAAAAAAGAATGGCAAAACGCAAGCTGTGGTGAAGTGCAACGGCGAGGAGTCGTTCGACAACAGGCTCCTAGGGGCAGGGCTGAGTCGTGCAAAGAGGAAAAAGCCCTTCATCAATTGAGAAGCAAAAAAGCCAGGGCGGAGTTGCAAAAGAACCATAAGGATGGACCGTGGAGGGACTAGGGAGTAAGGTCATTTCCTGATGAGTCTCCACATTTTCAGCTTTGCCGAAGCACTTGTCGTCTAGATGGTTAGACGGAGACCTGGGAGGCCTTAACAAGCCTACAGTGTTCACACAGACTGTGAAATTTGGTGGAGGATCGGTGATGACTGTGGGTGCTTCGAGCAAGGCTGGATCGGGCAGATTGTGCTTTGTGAAGGACTCATGAATCAAGCCACGTAAAGGTTGTCCTGGAAAACACTTGCTTTCCTTCTGCTGTCTGCAATGTTCCCCAACTCTGAGGATTGGTTTTCAGCAGGACAATGCTGCCATGCCACACGCCAGGTTAATCAAGGTGTGAATGAGGCCAATCAGATCAAGACCCTAGTCAGGCCAGCCCAATCTCCAGACCTGAACCCCATTGAAACACCTCTGGAATGTGATCAAGCAGGAAGATGGATGGTCACAAGCATCAATGACAAGCCGAGCTGCTTGAGTTTTGCGCGGCAAGGAGTGGCATACAAGTCACCCGACAGCAATGTGAAAGAAACTGGTGGAGAGCATGCCAAGACGCATTTGAAAGCTGTGTGAAAAATCGGGTTACTCACACAAATATTGATATCTGAACTTTCCGAAGTTAAAACATTAGTATTGTGTTGTTTAAAAATGGAG
The DNA here is from genome assembly GCA_035128595.1 of Eptatretus atami. Classification (NCBI taxonomy): domain Eukaryota; kingdom Metazoa; phylum Chordata; class Myxini; order Myxiniformes; family Myxinidae; genus Eptatretus; species Eptatretus atami. The sequence goes on along the minus strand of CM068963.1, from coordinate 75,991,975 downwards.
ATATTAACTTGTTTTGTTGATTATTTGAGGTTCTGAAACACTGAATCTTTGTTGTTATTTATAAACCGTTGTCATTTTCTGCAAATAAATGTCTAAATGACAATATTTTTATTCGGGAATTTGGGAGAAGATCTTGTCAATTAATTTATAGAAGAAAAAAAAAATGTTCCTTTTACTCAAACACATACCTTAAATAGTAAAACAGAAAAACCAATTACATATCATACATACATACAGTATATTATACTATATATACATATATGTACATATATATACATATATATACATATATACAAACACATAAACTATAACATAATATTATGTACATTGTACATATATTTGTATATACATATATATATATAATATATACATATGCATATAATATACATACATATACATATACATTTTCACATATATATAATATATATATATATATATATTATATATATATATAATTACATAAACATATACATAGATCCATTCACATATACATATACATAAACATATACGAGGTGTGTTCAAAAAGTATCCAACTTAATTTTTTCGGCGTAAACAAATGAAGCTCGGAGGCATGGTTTGGTTGCACGTACGTAGGCGATTCCTAATTCGTATGCGTGAATATTTTCCCGCCTGCAAGAAGCTGTCAGTCGCCGACAGACCGGGATGAGTGAGGAAGTGTAAGTGAGCGCCGTTGGATTTTCTGTTTTTGACAAAATGGCGAAAAAACTTGAACAACGCTACTGCATAAATTTTGTGTAAAGCTTGGCGATTCCCAAGTGGAAACGATCCGCAAGATTCAACAGGCTTCGGGAACGAAGAAATGGGCACCACACAGATAAAAGAGTGGTACAACCCACTTCAAAGATGGTCGCACATCAGTGGAAGGTGAAGCACGTTCTGGTAGGCCCTCAACATCCCGAAATGAGATCGTCATTGACCAAGTGAGGACCTGCTGATGCAGGATCGTCGAATACGATCAGAGAACTTGCAGACGAGGCGGGCATCAGCATTGGATCCGTTCATTCCATTGTGACTGAGGATTTTGGCTTAAGGAGAATCTCAGCGAAGTTCGGCCCAAAGTGCTAACGAATCGAGCAGAAGCAACTCCGTTTGGAGATCGCACAGGACATGCTGGAGACTGTGAACAGCGATCCCAACTTCTTCAACACATGCGATCACTGGCGATGAGACCTGGGTTTATGGGTACGACCCAGAAACCAAGTTCCAGTCATCCACAATGGAAGCATCCAACTCCCGAGGCCAAAAAAAAAGCAAGGAAGGTCCGCAGCAATTGTCAAAGTCATGCTGACCATCTTCTTTGACTCCAGTGGCGTGGTTCATCCACGAGTATGCACCACACGGCACAACCTCACCAAAGAGTACTACCAAGAGGTTACTGCGTCGCCTTCGTGACGCTGTGCGACGCAAACGGCCGGACCTGTGGGCAGCGGTCAATTGGCAGCTCCATCACGATAACGCCCCCCATTCTTCACATTTGATACAGAGTTTCCTGGCCAAACACAACACTGTGCTTCATCAGGCTCCCTACTCTCCCGACATGGCTCGTGTGACTTCTGGCTTTTCCCCAAGCTGAAAATGCCCCTAAAAGGGACCAGATTTCAGTCCAGAGAAGACATCATGTGGAATTCGACGGACCAGCTGCGCGCCATCCCAAAAGAGGCATTTCAGCGCTGCTTCCGACGTGGAGAACCGTTGGGAGAAGTGTGTGGCAGCCCAAGGGACTACTTTGAAGGAGATTAGTGTAAGTTTGTTGTCTCTGGATACGAGTATTTCTTATGAACAAAGGTCGGATACTTTTTGAACACACCTCGTATATTTATCTATATATATTTATATAAATACACATATACTTATGTATATATACATATATATATATATATATATTGTTGTGGGCGCGGGGGTCGGTGGTGAGAACGACCATTAGGTGGGGAAAGCTTGCGTCGTCTCCCACAAGACTCCCCGGAATTGTGGGCCGGCGCTCCGGATAATTCCGTGACGCGGCGGGTCGCTGAACCGACCATGGTCGCCAATATTTCAACCGCGTAGCGTAGGGTCTATTTGTCTCTAACCAATTTACCTCATTAACTACGTGATTTCGACTACCAGGGAAACCATCGCCTCGGCACGTCTTGATCGACACGGGTCACTCTTCCAACTGCGGTAGAGTTCCATCTACCGACTACCAACTCCGGTTCGGGTGCAGCGAGTGGAAACTGCCAAAGCCGTGCCGGCTGGAATGAACGGATTATCGGGGATAAAACCCGCGCCTAAACTCAGTCCGAACTATGCTGGACCAATTCAAGAAGGGATGGAAATGAACTGGGAACATTTCTAACAAGTTTTATTTGCAGTAAATGAGACACAAAGCAAGACTTAACGTGAATATGCAAGAAGTATTTACAATGTTCCAAAAACACTTATTCAGTTATACTTACAAGATGGGCCCACACCAGACACACACACACACAAAATGAAAAGAAACCCAGAGTTCTTTATTGGACCCTCGCAGCCGGTGAGAGAGACAAGCTGGGGGCCAGAGTTCTGTGTGTACCTGACCGTCGGAGGAAGGGCATGCTCCGCGATGCGGCACCTGACAATGGTCGCTGGTTTGGTCCCCAGTCATCACGTGTGGGACTCGAGCGTTCGTGGTGGAGCTTGGTGGTGAATAGCCGGGGGTCCACGGAGGGGGGTGGGGTGGCTCTTCCTTCCTCGTAGAGCGGTCAGCGGAGACATGTTCGCCGCTCGACGCCCACAAAAACTCTTCAAAAGAACTTTTAAAAGACTCTCCAGACCCCCAAAACTCTCCAAGACTCAAAAAAGACCACCCAAGACTTCAAAAGACCACCCTAAACCTCAAAAAGACCTCCAAGACCTCAAAAAGACCACCTCTTCAGAGAGTGCTCGGGAATTTATGGACCTCCCTCAGTGGGGAGGGGCCTTGGTGAGCACACCTCGCTGTCCGCCTCTGATTGGACAGGTCCTACGGCCCACCTTTCCGGGGCGGGGCCTTGGCCCCTGCCGGAAATCCCAGCCACCCACGCGGGCCCACACTCGACGAGTAACAGTATCAACGCTGCAACGGCCCTGCCGGGAACCCAGCCAGTCTTCCACGCGGTTCATACTTGACGAGTAACAGTATCCATGTTGCACAGGCCATCGTGCAAGAGTTACAAACGTTTGTGGAAGAACGTTGGTGGAAGCGGCAAGGAACGGCTGCAAGACCCTGCCTTGGCAAGTCAGATGTGCTTGTAGACAGTGGGTGGGTAGTGGATCATGATGGGGAATGGAATGGTTGTTGGTTGTTCGTTGGAGGTTCATTGGATGTAAAGATTTAATAACCTAACTAAAAAGAAATCGCAACGCACGCCTTTGATTCTCCCACTAGACAAAAGGAAAGGGATCTGACTACACACATACTTAACGACATAACTGACTTTTGGGCATCTGTATGTTGAATGCAAATGGTTTCCAGATCCGAACAATATATATAAATATATATATGATTACTGTAATATTTGTATATCTATACACATATACAATGTATATATATATATATATACAGATATTAATGTACATAATATATTATATACATATAATACATATCTGCCTGTGTGTGTGGCAACATTCCAGTCACCTTCTGAATGACTCATAAATGCCCTCAGGGCAACTTGGCATGGGAAAATAAAATGATGTCCATGCACATACCCTAAAAGGAATATCATATATCTGATATTTAAAAACGAAAAGTGAGGTATAAACACTTATAACCACCCTGAAACTTAAAAAATTGAAGTAATTAATAATCAATGTACATTAATGCAAAATAAAAGAACCAACATCATACACATGACCGATATGGCACTGTGTGTTTGTGCACATTATCTTTGCTGTTGTTTTTCTTGGCCTGGTTTTGCTCGTTGCCGTTTGCCTTGTTAAGACGTGAAGGTGTAACGATGGTTGGAAGCCATAAATCAAACGCCAGACGCAGTCTCAATGGCAGGAAGCAAGCGGCACAGTACCGAGCTTGCCAAGGCTCTCCAGTTCACTCCAGCCAAAGCCTGTTTCTCTCCAGCCTGCACCCCTCCCTCTTCAATTGCCCCGCAATCAATCATCTCCTCCGCACGCTCGTCTACTCCTCTACCTTCCAATGGCTTTCCAAAAACTTTGCAGAAGATGTCATTGAGGAATGATACATCTCCGCCTGCTTTTAAAGCAGACGGCTTACAACGGCCAGTCCGTGTTGCTTTAGCCATTACTCCAACAACTAAACTTCTTTTTTTTTTCCTTTCTGCCTTCATTTAAGACTTTCACGTTTGCTTGCTTGCTTGCTTGTTTGACAGTGTATTCTGGCTTACAACACAACCATTAATCGATATTTGGCACAGTGAGACAGGTGGCTCACTAATGACCACAAGGTTCATTGGTGAGCCACCTTGGGTACTGAAATATAGGGAATGCTGATGTCATTGATAAACTTAAATGCACAGTTAATTTTTAGATATTATATAATGCAAGACTGTGGATTAAAAGCTGGAAAACAAGCAATTTTTAATTGTTGGTGAAAACGGTGTTTGGTCTCACCATCTGTATGTGGCAGTCACGTGACCCCCTCTTTGGCGGAGACTTAATACTCTCGCTTCAGTCAGGGTGCCTGCACAGATGCATATGAAGACCACTTGGGGGTCGAAACATTGGAACTGAACCTTGACAGCTGGGCGTTTACACGAGATGGTGGCGTCTTCTCTCTTTTGAATTGATGTGGATACGATTCAGTGATCAATAAGTCAGAGTCTGCCACTTAAAAACAACAACTCAAATCAAGTAATTATTTTAATACATCTTTGCAGTTTGATTGAATTTTTCACCATTTTGACTTTGAACCGAACAATCTCACTTTATTTTTTCCATTTGTATATTATGATTAGGCCACATAATTATTGATCAATCCTCACGCCAGGAAAAAAGAATAGCAATGCTGATGAGTTTGCATATATATGGACATGTAGGATATCTGTGGACAGTACTTTATATGAGGAATGACAAGAAAACAAAACTGAGAACAGCACTCTGTAGAGCGCATACCTCCGCTAGGCTGATTAGTTACGCTTTGCATCCTACTGATAGGCTGAATCGAGATCTGGACCTGAACCAAAATCGAATCGGCTTGGTCTCATCAATGAACCAACTTATCCACCAAGTTTTGTCATAACTTTTCCACAACTTTTGAGATATTCTGCTCACAGACAAAAAGATCAACAGACAACGGGGTGAAAACATAACCTGCATCCACCTTCGGTGGCAGAGGTAACAAATAAAAGCAGAATGGATAGAACCAAAAGAAGCTCAAATTTGAGACAATCTATTAATTACGTTTGTGGTGTTGAGAAGGGGAATCGACCAATGTGTACAAAATGCTTACAGGTGGGGACAGGTGAACAGGGACTCAGAATTTCAACCAAATTTGCGGACGTAGTCAATAGATGGACCCCTAACTTCCGTTCACAAGACTGACGGCCAAGAATGAGTTATGACGCCTACCAAGTACAACAAATACGCATACCCATACATTAACGGTTATGGAAGTTATCGGTTACTAAATACGACCAAACACCGCACTTATAACCACATTTCTTCACCACCTCTGTACCCCATCCCCCGTTTTAACACGCCTTACGGAAGAACAACCTAGAAGCTGACAATGCACTTTTGCAAGAGAAACGTTTGTGAAATCACAAACACCTGCACGCCATCTCTGCGGTCTACAATTAGCAGGGGAAGAATTTGCCCCAATTGGGGGTCACGTCTCGGGCGGTCAGAGTGTGGGAATGCATCGCAGCGTCGGCTACAGTCACGATCCAGGGCGAAATGACCGCGTCGTTTACACGTCAAGCTGATGGCTCGTCAAACGCACTTAATTGGTTGCAGATTGGCAATGAGCAAGTTAGTTTAATTAGGGATGCCGGTTGGCATGTGGAGAGAATGCTGTTGGTTTAGCGCCACGGGTATGCGGGGTTCTGTCAAACGTTGCAATTTTGTTGTCACGGGTCATTTTACCCTCGGACAGTTGGCGGCACGAATGTTGTACATCGGGGACACTTTATAGCAAAATGAATCACGCGAAAGTAGATTAAAAAATTAAATCAAAATCATCAAATTCCCACTGACATTATTATATAAATGTGGTGGAACCTGGAAGATGCATCTTTCTTCTACATGTGCAAGCCGTGCTGTGACAGAGGGTTCATCGCTTATTCCGTCTCCATTTATCATCATGGCACCTCTCACGGCATGCTCGGTAAAGTGTCACCGTCAATCTATTGAGACATCTCGGCACAATACTTGCATCTGATATTGTTTAGCATAGTATAAACAGAACTTCAACTTGATGTTACTTGACCGGAGATATTGCAGGCAAAAAGGAATTTGTGATGTGAATTCCATTGAACGACTTCACCTGCGGAAGAAATCTGAATATCAAAGGAAAAGGGGGCAAGAAGGGGAACATCGAAAGAAATCTTCATCCAGACTCGGTGGTGTTATGGTTAGACAGTTAGAGGGTCTGCTCTGAGTCTGAACGCCTGCTGAGTTGTACTGAAATAAAATAAAAAATAAAAAAAGTTCCTTGCTTGACATTCACCATTTAAAATTAAGGATAGACAGACGGATAAACAACTGTATGTTGGAAATCAAATGCAGGCTTTGGCCCAAACGACCTCCTGTGTTGAAGTTCCTAAAAAGGGACCGATATTTTACCCCGCACATGATCGTAGCGCAAAGCAAGGTTAAGGAACTGATCGAGGAACTACTTAATTTCAATTGAATTTTATCTTTGAACACTGTAGAGCATGAAGTGGACACGAACCTGTAGTTTAGCAGTACTTTGGCTCTAGATTTGGTAAGTTGTATGGAATCTCATCCAGAACACACATGCACAGAGGAGTAAGGTAAATATTTTTTTACTCTGTCTGCCTGTCTGGTAGTCAAACAAAATTGAAAAACACTTCAAACAGGAAACTTACTGTTTTAAAGACGTCATAAAGGACACTAACAACAGGCACGAATAACTAATGTAACTGTTAAATAAGGTGGCGTACAAGGTGCGCATCAACGGCGGTATACTTCAGAATTTTGTTTTTCTAAAGCCTTTACATTTTAAAACTTTCATTTTATTTGAATTTAATTATATACTTGAACACTGTAGAAGACAAACTGCCTTGTTGGCACTTCCGAAACCTTACAGTTAGCAGACTTGGCAAAATATTACATCAATGTACAATATTCATGCTATCTCGACCAATCAACTTTGCCGCTCAGTGTTGGGGAATATCAAGATTCAGACAAAATGGCGGCTCATAGGAATATAGATCATGCTTGGAAACGCAAAAGCTGAAAGCTCTCTCCATGTCCCTTTTCTCAAGACTGTGTGGGGTAAGGTCTTCTATGAACTCTCGAGTTAAACAAGGGTAAAGTGTTAAAAAAGAAAAAAGTGTAGCTGGTTTTCGAATGGATTCTGATCTACACTGACTTAAAGACATTTCCACTGTATGGAGTTAACTGGATTGATTGGTGTGCAAATTTTTCGCTCTCCGATCAAGGGCCATGAAAGTCAAGGCAAGTCATAAATTCTGGTTCTTGATTTGAAGAATGAGTTCAACATATCCAGTTTTCCCTGGTGGCTGGCTTGGGATCCTGGGGTCCTGAGTTTGAGCCCCGTCGGCTGCTGAATTACACAGCTGTGGTCGACTCAGCCTGTCATCCTTCAAAGTCGGCAAATGAGTACCAAGTATTGGTCCGGTTGTGTCCCCGGTTAGAATAGGTACACGTATCCCTGCATGTCGTAAGAGGCGACTAAAGGGTGGCGTCCGGCCATAAAAAATTGCCTCAAAAAGGGAACATGATTGCTCTTGCAGGGAAAAATGGCCTTAAAATGCTTGTGTGTGTGTGTGTGTGTGTGTGGTGTGTGTGTGTGTGTGTGGTGGTGTGTGTGTGTGTGTGTGTGTGTGTGTTGATATCTACTGCTGATGCTGGAATGTACTAACAGTAAGTGGTACAATCTGACACCTCTCAATCAAGGATATTTCTCATATTCCAATATTTCCGCAGTCCGATTTGCACTCAGGAATACAACAATGAAGGTAAACCATATTTGCTCCTGTCACAGGAACTCCACTAAAGGTGAATAAGGTGGTAGAATTTGTTTATGGTTCTGGCGATATCTCACTACTCAAAAAACACCATGGGCCCTTCAATGTCCACCAATGACCATTGCTGGCAGATGAGTCCTCCTGCTTAACATCCATCCGAGGGACGTCACACACAGGGCATGTGGAACACCAGGGTGGCAGTTTATAGCTGGGTTGAGATTCAAACCCAGGCTAGAGCACTCAAACGTGAACGTGCATACCTTCAGGCTGTCTGGACAGTCTCTGTTATCGTCGAGGTGAGTGAAAAAAAAAATGAGTTCACAAAGGAGACGGTTTCATTTAGCGGACTATAATTCGCAAATTATTTTTCAAAAATAAATAAATAAATAAACAAGCAGTCATAGACTGGTACTTACGAAATCGTCAACTTGACCTCTGACCTTGTCTAATAAAAGCTGTCTCTAGAGAAGGTAGCGACGCAAACAGAAGTTTCTACGATGATTCTGCACAAAACCATCAAAAATCGAATGTTTGACCTCACTGTGACCTTGACCTTTGACCGATTTTGACCAAAATCTAATCAGCGCTAGCCATCAACCTCCTGAATCACGTGGTGTAATTTGACATTGGTAGCTTCTTCCGTTCTCGATTATCGTGCCTACAAACAAACAACATAAAACAAACAAACAAACCACAAACGAGGATGGAAGTCATCAATATACTTACGAAATCTAAACAGACTTGAGTGAAGTAAATATAATTTCTTTTTGAAAGTCACTCGTTTAAATGCTGGAAATTAGAACAAAAGCGATCGTAATTTCCATTGATAATAATTATATGATTTATGATTACAATTGCAACAACGAATTGGAAGAACAACAAAAGAAAATTGGCACAAGAAAAAGAAGAAGAAGAAGAAGAATAAGAGCCTGGTGAGGAAGAGAAGAAGAAGAAGAGGAAGAAGAAGAGAAGAGAAGAGGCTCTATTTCAACAAAATTCTGAAAGAGTGGTGACCTGGACTGGTTTTCCAATTTAATTCCTCCTGATTGCTGAAATTATACACAACTTTCTACTTGCCATAAATTAAGCACTTGGAATCGAATTGAGCCATTCATCCGTTCAAGGCAGTTTTCCGTTCTCTTGCTCAATTACCGCTCTCGTGGAGCACATTTGACACAAACTTAAAGCCGAGAGGAAGCGACGCTCGGTAAACAGACTGCACATGACTTGCCAGTGACCAATTGAACCTTTGCCACGGTGCCTTATATCAAACACGTGCTAATGTGCAATTACAGTTCCAAATAAGACTGACTAGCTTTCTTCATTACGAGGATCATTTCTTAACCCGTCGAGCATCTCCATGTGCTAAGAACGAGGTACAACATGGATGCCTGATGTCGAAGCATTCGTTCCGATAGCACGTATTTACTGATCTTGATTCTCGTCACCACATGGATGGCTGCATCGTTGAAATGCAAGTGTGAATGTCTTATTTAGTGCAATTTAATGGTGTTGAATGAGTCTCCGTCTGCCTTCGGCCTCGGATGCAAATTCGACGTGTAGTGAGACTGCCAGCAGACCTGAATCCATTTAGTCTGGCATTTCGAATTTGGCATGGGAACCGGCACACATGGTGTTAATGTGTCCGTGGGTAAGAGTTACAATCGGCGCAAATGGTTCATAGCCCGCTATTTAAGACAAAATGTTCTAATATGCTGCGCTAGGGTTGGATGCATCAGGAAATGGACTCGAGGAAATGAATAGGTGGAGTAAGTTTTGACCATTACACTCTGTCCTTGTACCTTACATGTCCCCGTGTGACTCTTACACCGCAAAATCAGCGCAACTGCCTGTCCGTCCACACGACGACCGGTCCACAGCGCGCTCTGGAGCCAGTCTCCGAAGAAGCCCGAAAGAGGCAGCCAGGTGGTAATATGATTTATTAGCCGGCCAAAATTTGACAAAATTGCGATTTGGCTAATGTTCGTTGTCAGCACGCACAATGGCGGTAAGAGGCGGAACTCCTGGGGCCGAGTGCGGCAGCTTGTAGGTGAGGGCGCTCTGACAGTGAGAAATGGGCACTTGTGCTGGGTACACGCACACCCGGGGAAAGGCAGCGCTTGCCATCTGTCCCTCCGCCTCCTCGGGCACCTGTGGCCGCTCGGCCTTTTGGGTCCCAGCATTTAACTGCTTGGCTTTCCCCCTCCCCCCCAGTTGTTTGTCATTTTCCTCCCAATTGTCCTGAAAGCCTCATCTTCAACCGTTATCCCCTCACCCCCTTTTTCCTGGCTTTACATCTCCCAAGCTGCCACTGTTTGTTTTGAAGTTAAACCCCACTATTGTTACCAAAAAATCCCTACAGGCAGCTACACTTTTTCTTGCGTTGCCGTTATTGTGTAAACTTCCTATCATTGCTTTAAGCTGAAGGGATTTTTTTTTCCATTCATTCTGAATTTTCCACCATCTATAGCCTTCAAACACCAAATAACTGCAACAGTGGCAGAGCTAAACACTTTGCCAAGTGGTCCTATGGAGGTAAATTAAGCTGTTTAATTGATTTCATGGTTTGGATTTTTTTCTTTAAATACACTGTTGCACACATGCTTGCTTAATGCCATCACTTGGTAAGTGAGGAGTTGCCATTATCTGCCAGGCAAGATCTTAAAACTTTTACCGAAGGGTTGAACACTGCAAGTGTAGTTCTAAGGTGATTATACGTATTGTTAATACAAGAGCCTTATACATGAATCACATGCAAGACAAGTACATGAGCACACATCATTGTACCGTTACAACAATTACAGAGGAATTAATAGACAATCCACAAAATAGCAGAGTATATGGGATTGCTGGAATCCCAGCATCATGAGCTATGTGTCAGATGGGAATGCCAACATGCCAACTCGAGAGTTGTATAATCTCTGAGAGAATTTCTTTGTTTATTTCATAAACTCTTCATGAGAAAATTAAGGATCAACTTTGAAACTGCGAATGAATTATACATTTACAGTTCAAGAAATTTTAAGTTATGTGAAGCAAACCATGGATAATAATAATGAGGAAAGAAACCAAATCAGGAAATTGGACGTGCAAAATGGAATGTTACAATTACCTCACCTGGACTGAGAGATCCTGATAATTCACATAACAAATCACATCTCCCATGGAACCTGTGTCAATGTGTGCATACCCTCTTAAAATTGGCCAACCTTGCAGTCTAAGCCAGTTTAGGAATGGCAAGCCGAATGCCAAATGAATTGTCTCACGCCATCAGGTTGGTTCTAGGAAAGTTGAGTCAGACTGCAGTTGCTTCTCAGTAAAATGTTCATTGCAGTGTCATTTCTAGGGTATGACAATGTTCTGCCAGTCTGGATAGTTTAGGTAGACCTCGTTCAGGTCACCAAAGAAATATACCCGCTCGTGAGGATTGCTACTGTCATCCTTGCCAGAAGTACCTGCTTTTCAAAAGCCCAATATCTCCAGAATGACATGTATAGAAACAATCAATCATGGAAATTCAACCAAAGTAATCTGGAAACTGGCTTTATGCTAAGATATGAGGTCCAGAAAAAAAACATTCTCTGCATCTCTCCGACACAATATTACAACTGGAGGGTGAACCATTGGCGCCATGTTCTTTTACCGACACACCTATATTCTGCTTCGGCTTCAATGATGGACATTCTCGATCTCATGGAGTGAGGTGGAAGCATTCCGATGTCATGATCGGATTGGTGGGGGCAACCTGATGGAATTGATGGGGTGGAATTCAATTGGCTGGAGAACTGATGAATTGTGTAATATCCAGCAATGAGATCATTTTGCTTGCAGCCATCCTTCTGGTCCAGCAGCAAGATCCCAACATTGATTTGTCACCTACGTCCACCAGTACATGTTGTCAACACTGCACTTCAAGACCACAACACCACTCGCATGCATTGGCCTGGATGATCTTGGGTTTGAATCCAATTCACCATGCTTAGGAATCCTCGCAATGTTATCTGTGGCCACCGAGTCCATCACAGTCTCTTTATCAACTGGAGGAGACCCTGGTCAATGAATGGTACAACACCCCGCGTGAGAGCTTGAGTGTCTGATTTTGTTGGTGGCAAGATGTGCATAAACTTTAAGTCAATAGTGGTAATACTTGTATTGGGGTCAATGGTAGGTGCTACACGTAGCAAAAAGAACAGACAACCAGTGGACAACAAGGATTGCAAACTGGCAACCTAAAGAAATGGATCATCCTTGATTAAGAGGTATACAGATCACTGTGCGTGTCCTCTTTCCACCACAATGTGAACACGTTTCTCAAATTGTTTGCTGCTTAATTTTTTTGTGAGAAGTATATTTTAATAGCTTACATACGAGAGGCATTTGAAAAACATAGGACAAGAACTCACAATATTGTCAAAGACACACCCTCTATTTTGCATCTTTCATAAAAATAAGTATACATAATTATACGAGTATGTATGTATATTTGTGGTGTAATGGTTGGAGCATACACTCTGAGTTTGAGATGTTGGTGACTCGAAACCTTGCAATGATACCAAGACTTTAAAAATGGTACGTATTGCTTCCTTGCTTGACAATCAGCATTTAAAAGGATAAGCGCATGGACAAACCCCATAGGTTGGCAACCAAGGAGAGGAGAAATTTATCCTTGGGAAACACCCCACTGAGTGTGGTGAGAAAGGTAGTGCCATTGTTGTGATGTCACTGATACCCAAGTGCCCTGAGACTTCCCCAAGCTCAGTGGCTTTGTTTTTCTAATCTAACAGTCCTGTGTTGTGTCTCGTTTATTAGTCTGTATGTCCATGTGTGTGAGCTGGATGTTGTGGCAGCTCCACTACGAGGCTTACATATGATGAAAAAAAAAGAGACTCCGTGTACAGACTATTTCCATTCATGTTAGGCTAAGACAATTCACGTGATGAACGTTTGGAGATGAATATCAGTGGGTATTTCCATTGGCTGACTGTGTTACTACGGCCAAATGAAAGACTTAGTGAAGCCCAAAAATGGCAAATATTGGTATCCAGATACATTGTGACAACTGCGAGAAGCAAAAGAGCAGGAAGATATGAAAAAAAGAAGAGTTGGACATATTGTGGATAGACAAAGAAGGATGATTGGAATGGCTAAGAAGAGGTAAGCTCAATTGGGATGGAGAACGAATCATAATAAATGCCCAAGTCCAAGGATTTACACCAATGGCTTTCCAAAGATGGCAGGAATAAGTCAATCAGACAAATGTAGGTATGCAAGGTAGAAGCAGAAAGTACAATTCACCTCCTTTCCAGATGTAAAAAATATATATATATATATTGTTGCGAATCGCGCCCGTCGGCGTCGCGATCCGGCCACGTGACTCGAATCGCGACCGCCTCGCCCACCGGACGGACAATTCAGTCGGACCCTCCCGGCTAACGCCGGGATCCAGTCAGGGTGGACCTTTCGGACTCACCACAACCCAGTCCGCATTCTACTCCGCGCGGATAGGGTCAATCGCGAAAGTCGATATACCAAATACCCGCACGGGTACCTACCGAGGGGTTGTACCTCGCCACAGGCCGACTTCGGATAGGCCGCTTAAGCGACCCGTTCCATGCTAACGGGATAACGAGCGGTGTTATCGTCGGCCTTGACGGTTCAGATTATTTATCGGGCGTTCTCGCGCCCACTCAAACCTTTCGTGAAACAAGATGGAACCCAACGAAGGAAGGATGCGAAGCGAGGGGAAGAATTCAACAAGGACGCATTTATTTACACAGACGGACACAAAGCACACGTATAGCAACAGTCAGAAATGCACATATATCACATAAGAAAACAAAAGAAGCAGAGCTACTACGACTAACGCGAACACACGGACCACTTAAAACAATTCTACTTCACGGACTTGGCGCCGACACACACACGTTCACACAAAACCCCAAAAGAAATGGAAGTCGACTTCCCTGCGGTGTTGAGTCCTCGGCGACGTCCTCTGCCGTGACTCCCCGCTCGAGCGTGTCGGCGAGGCCTCTCCGGCGCGCGACTGCCCGTACCGGCCTCTCGACGCCTTGACCGAGCACCGACCGACAGGGACAGCACACGCCGAACCCGGAGCAGCAGGACGAGCGAGCGCCGAACCAGAAGAAATCAACGAACCCCGGAGAGAGCAGAAGCATCGACGACGAAAAGAGGCAGACAGACAGAAGCATCGACGACGAAGAGGAGGCCAGAAGCCTCAGCCGCCTCCGCCTCTTATACGCCCGCGCCACGCCCCGTTCTCGGCTCCACCTTCCTTCGAGGCGCTTCGAGAAGGGGGCGTTCCCTCTCGTCCCTCCCACCTGCGTCTTGTGGGGGCGAGGCGAAGCCGTTCGACGGCCATCACGCGCAAACCGTCGACGTAGACCGCTGAGGATGGCGTTCGTTGCTGTGGGTAGCGTGTTGAGATGGTGCGTGGTTATGAGGTGCGGGCTGGCGTTGTTAGAGTGTGGCGTGGTTAGCGTTGTGTGTTGGTTGGCGTTGTTGACGTTGAAGTGTGGTTGGTTTGAAAATAAAGCAGACAGAAAAACGCCTAACTCAAAGGATCGCAGCCCGAATGAATCACATTAATTCCCTCACATGGGTGGGCTAACTACACATGTACTTAAGAAATATATCTCACCTACGGGACCTTTATGGTTTGCGAATTTCCAGAGCCGTAACACTACCCCTCCCCTTTTACAGACTCGTCCCGAGTCGTCAAATTATCGTGTGCCATCATGTGTAGTTCTCCCCTAGTACGTTTTACCTACGGATCCCGAGTGCGACATTCATGGTATTCGTGTCCCCAAAATAAATAACCTGAGGGCTGAGTAACTAACTAAACAAACTCACTCATACAGACGACTTAAATAAAATTGCCGGGCTAAGACAGACATGCCGGGGGCACACTCATATTTACAATACAACTTAACACCTTAAGCCTATAAATTTACACTAACCATGGCCAGGATCAATGGACTCCTGCAGGAAAAATAAGAGTCAAAAGAAAACGGTGCACGGGCCGCCACTGCAGGCCCGTGTTGCAGCCAACAGGACAGTTCCTGCAGCTCGCAAACTGTTGCTACGACGATCCTGGCGCACATGGCAATGAACAAGGGGGGCAAAGCAAAACTGACAGGGCAAAATGACGAGGGCAGTAGGCATGGCATGGCAAAGGTGAACAGGCATACAAAGCCGGCAGAAAAGGCCACTGCAGGCAAACACAGCCGGCAGATGATCGGGCCGCACAGGCCTGCAGTAAAACAACACCGTCGGACGATCCGGCCGGCATACAGCATGCAGTACCGCAAGCTTGCAGATGATAAGCAGAGCAACAACAGCTGCCGATGGATTGGCCGGCCTCTTGCCGTGCAGTGCAGGTTGGTGGAGGGAGTGCGTGGCTGGCCACTCGCAGAAGGCGGGCTCGGACCTACCTACCTGTCTCCTCCCACCTATCGCCTTGCCTGTCACTGCCATACCCACCCCCTTAATTTGAAAACAATTTAGCCCCAACTAATTTTTTTGTTTTTTATTTTTACTTACCACTAGAAATCGTCCCCTAACCCCCTTTATCGTCCTGTTCGGCTAACCTATTGTCCCCTAGCCTACTCCCAACCCTACGTTCCCTTCCCGGAGGGGAATAAGGGAGAGTAGCACTTGATGTCATCCTACGGTTGTTGAGTGACATTCGAATGAGTTGGTGGTCATCCCGGTCAGTGGAAATTCGTTTTCGCCCTCTGCCAGTCTGTAGCTTTGTTGCCCCCAATGTCTGCTGCTTGACCTTGTTCCTATGAACCACCATCTTTGAAATTTTAAGGATGGAAGCA
>CM068963.1:75961668-75975692 GCA_035128595.1 Eptatretus atami | reverse complement strand
GTGCCTGTGTTGGAATTCAACAGACACTGGAATGGAATGGCTGCCAGACATGTGGAGATGCTAATTCAAATTTTTTTGGAGTGGTCTCTTATTTTTTTCCAGAGCTGTATATACAGATATATATATAGTTATATATATATGTATACAGAATATATATATATATATATAAGTATACACACATATATGTATATACAGTATATATATATATATATATATATATATATATATATAATATATTATATATATACAGGGTGTCCCAAAAAAATGTACTCGTTTTTGGCTCCTCATAACTCATTGAATTTTCATTTTTTTCAGATCAAATTAACCCGAATAATGGCAGAAGTACGACTAGGTGTTGAAGAAAGAAAATTTATCATAAAGTGCTGCTGGAAGCACGAAAACATCATGGAAGTGCAAAGACAATTTAGAAGACATTTTCCAAAGATCCACCAACGCGACGCACCATTGCTCGCATCCGAGATAAGTTTGAAACAGATGGAACTGTGCATGACGTCAATAATGAGCGTTCAGGAAGACCACTCATCGACCACCACCGCAAAGGAAAATCAATCGCTGGAAACCCTCCACCGATCCCACGGAAATCTGTACGACAAATGGCTCGTGAGACAGGAATCCCAAAATCAAGCGCCATCACATTTTGAAGCAAATTAATTGGAAAAGTTACATTCCAACATTAATCCACGCTCTAAATGAAGACGATCCTGACCGGAGAGCTGAATTTTGTGAGTGGTACCTGGGCAAATGCGAAGAAGATGCAGCATTTCCATCCAAAATTGTTTGCAGCGATGAGGCCAGCTTCAAGTTAAATGGTTCAATTAACCGACCAATTGCACTACTGGGCTCTTGAAAATCCGCATGTACTATGGAACACCATTTAAACTTACCATGGGTTACAGTGTGGTGTGGGATATCAGCATTGGGCATCCTAGGGTCATTCTTTTTTGACCAAACTGTCACTGGGATGTTTACTTAAACTTGCTGCAGGAATCCGTCGGTCCACGTGTCGAAGAGATATTTGGTGACGAAGAGATTTACTTTCAGCAAGATGGAGCAACTCCCCACTACCACCGTGATGTAAGGGCCTATCTCGAAGCAACTTTTCCAACAGATGGATTGGGCGAAGAGGTAGTGTTGAATTCCCTGCGCGTTCCAGACCTCACTCCAATGGACTTCTTCTTATGGGATTTCTCTCAAAGATAAGGTTTACGGCTCAAACCAGCAACAGTCGATGAGCTGAAAGAGGAAATTGAAAGACAATGTCTTGCAGTTCCAAATGAAATGATTCGTAATGCTGTTTGTGCGCGCCACACTGTGCCGTGAACTAGTCAGCGTGTTGAGAATTGTTGTGCTCCCTGTTGGGCCCTCCCCCTCTTCCGCTACCGTTGAGCCATGACATACTAGTTTCTTGAAAAACGGCGGTGAGCCTATGTACCACCTGTTGAGAAAGAAAATGTCGCCTTGCTTGTGCTCTTTTTGCCGCTGCGATGAAAAATACGTTTTATGCAGACTCGTGGCCAACAACAGTGTGAGGATGCATTTTGTTATGGTTCAACACCAGAATTCTTGTATGTGACTTTATGTTCGACATGACACGTTCGATGCTCCTCTTTACACGACGAATCTCGACCAATTGTGTTACAAACAACAACCTATAGGAAGAACTAAGCAACTTTGATCGTGTAGCAAATGTAAGCTCTGCGTTACTTCTAGTGACTCTAATTTGTTCATTGAACCGTTATTCTCCCTGATGCAGTGATCGTACTGTATAACGATCACCGTAATATCTGTGTCAACTTTACTATAGACATTTTATTGTTGTTTTTGTTACACGCGATTACCACACAACTCATACGCCAAGCGTCAAACGATAAAGAACTCTAAGCCTCAGCATAGGTTTTAAGAACGTTAAGTTCATTGGCGGTTGGGGTTAGCTGTATGCTACTCAGGTCCACACCGGAGAGGCAGAACAGTATCGACTAGGCCAAGGCACGCATTAACGGACTAGGCCAAGCACCAGTAATCCGACTAGGCCATATAGCGAACAGAATCGACTAGGCAAGCACAGCCCAGCAAGCGAGCAAACGTCAGTCGACCGCTCAGGGAATCCAAGTCCATAACCAAACACTAGTGTCGCAGTATCACTCGAGCTCATCGTCAGTACAATCACAACTGTCGAGAGGTCACTCACGAAGCTAACCGATCAGCACGATGCATTTCAGGCCTGGTTCAAAATCTTCAGAATGTCTAACATAAGTTCTATGGTTAGGCACAAAAACGTGCTAAAGCCGTTGCTGCTAAAGCTGGCGCAGTTCGAGTGTTGAGACAAGCGCTGGAACTACCGCAAAAGCAAGCCTTGGCCGCCCGCAGAATCACGAACGAATTCAAGCAGTAATCAGCACGAAATTCAAGCACAATGAGGCGATTTAAACCTACTAACTTAATCTGAAAATAACAAAGCTCGCCGTGAACTGAGAGCGGAGTTACAGCCATTGAAAAATGTATAGCGAACTTGAGGTGGAAATGGCCCGCCCGATATCGACTACTCAGGAGACATCAGCAAAGCGCACAGAAAGATATGTGGGAAGATCACAGTTATCCGCCAGTGTTACAAAATGCTGACTTATGCGCTACTGACAATATGTCAAAATTTGCAACCACCGGCTCTTACGCCAATATCGCAGTAATTTATACCAAGCAACAACCAGACACCCTGATCACCCTTCTTTCCTGATTTAAATACCGAGCCATTAACGCTACATCTGTTCCACGAGTAACAGATTTTAAATCAACAGTTCAACCCTCGTGTGACATTAGACCCGATTTGCCTTCATTTGTGCCGGTATAAACCAGCAAATAATACAATGCCTATGATCACTGACTTTTCACAATATCTGCTGAAAAGAGATTTGCTGTTAAACGCTTGTGTACATTCACGAGACCCCCAGAAGCATACACAGTGTGGAAGGAGACTTTCGCAGCGTCGTGAACGATATTGGTGCCAGTGTTAATGAAGAGATTGACCTCCTGATTAAGTGGTTAGGTCCACAATCGAAGAAACACGCCGTCAGCTTAAAATGTCACATGCCAACATCCATTTTCTCGCGCTTCAACGAATATGGGAGCGCTTAGAGAGCGATTTATGCAGTCCGGAAATGGTGGAAGCTTCAATCAAACATAAACTTCTTCTTCCGCGGCTGTCAAACAAAGACAACAAACACTGTATGAACTGTCAATATATTGTATGAAGTGCTTTCCTCAAAGAAGATCAAAAGTACGCCACTCTTTTAAGCTATTTTGATCTCCATCAGGAGTACTCCCATACTCAATAAACTGCCTTACAACATACAGGAGAAATGGACAATGCTGCGTCAGGTACAAAAAAGAAAATATGTGGTGTTCCTCCTTTCAATGTGTTTGCTGAGTTTATCAAGAACCTCAGTCAGGTACGAAATGATCCTAGTTTTGCGTACGAAGTAATGCCGCACAGAAGCAGCAGTCAGAGTGGATATAGACAGTCACAGGTAAACAAACTTCTGCACATCGCACCCTCTTCTCCAGAAGAAACAATTCAGCAAATTGTCCTTTGCACAATACTGCACATAACCTCAACGACTGTCGTGCGTTCAATTGAAGTCACTTGTCGAAAAAAGGGACTTTCTGCGGTGAAAATAAGATATGTTTCCGGTGCTGTGATTCAGCTGACCACGTTGCAAAGACATGTAATGTAAATATATCCTGTTCTGTGTGTAAAGGCAACAAGCATGTTACAGCAATGCATTACGAAAGCGGCAGCCCCTTAAAGAGCCCACGGTGACCCAAAGAGCCCGCCACGCCAGCAATAAGGCGTTCGCGATAACGCGGGGACTCCCGTCAACGTTCGAAACTCTAAATGCAACACAATTGTGGTGATGTGTCCCCGGGTAATCATGCAGTAAAACAATTCTGACAAGTGTACACAGTGACAATCCAAACAAGTATATCCATGCCTACGTAATCCTCGACGACCAGAGAACGTCAGCTCGCCAGATCAAGATTTTTCAAATCGTTTGATGAATCGGGTGAAAATATTCCCTACAACCTTACGTCATGCTCCGGGTCAGCGCATTGGTGGGAAACGTGCACATGGCTACACAATAGAGTCCATAGACGGTAACCAAAAATACAAGTTCCTACGTTAATCGAGTGCGATGAGATTCAAATGCCCGTCACGAAATAGCCATGCCCGATGTCGCATTCATCATGCCACATGTCTGATATTGCTGCAGAATCCCGAGATTGACAGGCGGCGAGATATTATTTTGATCGGCCGTGACATTCCAGAGCGCATCATATTTTGGAACAACGGACGGGCCGAGAGGATCTCCATTCGCCCAGAAACAACTCTTGGCTGGGCGATAATGCGTGAACTTGTATCGGCAAAGTTCATAAAACAGGTGTTCTGTGGTGAATAAAATTAACTTTTTGCCGGACGGTCGTCGTCAATTTTCCCACCATGTGACAATAAGCTGTTTGTTGAAGAAATTGTTACCTGCAAAAACGACAATTTTCAGACATTTCAAGTGAATAAATATGACAACAAATCTGGCCTGTCCACTGAAGAAGACATTCTATTCAGTAATGGAAGATGAGATGCATGGTCACCTGAAGGTAATTGGGTGGCACGCTGCCGTTTAAGGCAGACAGACAGCGGCTACCTAACAATAAACCGGAAGCATCAAAAGAGCTAGTTTTGCACCACAGCTCATTAAAACCAAGAAAAGAATGGGATGATTGGAGAAATTTCTGAGTGACTTAGAACAGTTACAAGTTCGCAGACCTACCCCCAAGCCCGAACGAAATGTCAAAAGAGAAGTCCACGTTTTCTCGATGCCTCGGAGAAAATAATCGAGCTGTCGCGTACTTGAAGACAACGGACGTCAGCGGTAACACGCACTTTGGATTCATCCTGGGCAAAAACAAAGTCGCCCAAAGCAGACGGCAATACAATTCCACGCCTGGAATTGTGTGCGCTGTGCTCGCGGTGCAAATCGCAGAGACAGTTTTGAACAGCTCGATGTTGACATTGCTGAAATAAACTTTTCACAGACAGTAAAGTGGTATTGGGTTATCTGTATAACATACCAGAAGATTCTACGTGTATGTGCAAATTGTGTTGAGCGCATACAAAATCTTCCACATGTCAACAATGGAAATATGTGCTTCACATATGAACCAGCAAGACGTTGCTACAAACCATGCAGCGTCAGACTCATCTAGTAGTGGTTCAGGGCCGTCACACGACACGCACAGACGTCAACACACGGAACAGTCCCGCTGTCAACCCGACAAAGATAAAGAATTCGGCCGTCTGCCAATGTCAAATCGACGAACATTTCTTCATCCACAAGCCTTGGACAGAACGTTTTATACGGTTTTCCGACTGGAAGAGACTTGTCGGCGCTGTTGTCCGTTTACGACATATCCTCCATTCGTATAAGGCCAAAACGAATGCAAAGGGTGGCACGCCGCGTGGAAGGTAAAAGTGTAGAACACACGAAACAAGCAGAAACATTTGTACTTCAACAAGTAAATCGGAAGCCTACGCAACGGAGTTACAGTGTTTGAAATCAAACAACCTCTGCCAAAAGACAGCCCCATACTTCCGCTAGATCCGACGTTGAATGCAGACGGCTGTTGTTTGTCGGGGGAAGACTAAGGCGCAGTGACTTACCGGCTCAAGGCAAAAACCCCGTCATAGTCCTGGAAAACATCACGTCGCTGTCTTGCTGATACGTCACACCCACCAACTTGTTAAACACCAAGGCCGACTACTGACAGAGGGAGCTGCGCGCAGCAGGTTTTTGGATCAAGGCTGTAAAAGGTTGTTAACTTCCCTCATTCACACACTGCGTCACATGCGCAAGCTGCGTGGACGCCCACTCCAGCAGAAGATGTCAGACCTCCCCGCGGATCGCGTGACGCCGGCCGCCCTTCACGTATGTAGCTACGACCAGATGTAATGTCCTGACCAAAAAAACAAGAGGTGGTTCAGCCAGTAGCAAGCGCTGGGCTATACTGTTTACGTGCTTAACCAGAGAGCCATACATATTGAAATTGTGGAAGGATGTCCTCTTCTTCTTTCATAAACGCTCTCAGGAGATTCCAAGCCATACGGGAAAAGTGGTACAGTACAGGTCAGATCGTGGCACAAATTTTCTCGGCGCAACAGACCTCTACACATTGACGCCATTAACGTGGAGGAAGGCCCGGTAAAGAATTCCTGTACAACAGTGGTGTGAAATGGCTGTTTTAATCACCCCATTCTTCACACATGGGGGGAAGTTGGGAACGGCTAATCGGTGTCGTTAGACGTGTTCTTGAATCTATGATGGCACAGTTTGCTTCGAAGGATCTAACCCACGAAGTGCTGACAACATTCATGATGGAAGTAATGGCCATTGTGAACAACCGACACTGGTTCCGTGTCTACCGATCCAGATTCTCCTTTCGTGTTATCTCCCAACATGCTATTAACACAGAAAACGGGGTCGCCTGTTGAACCTTTCTACGACGCGGACATCAAAGACATATACGGTATCCGTGGAAAAGAGTTCAACTCCTCGCAGAAGAGTTCTGGCGCAGATGGCGCCACGAGTACGTCCACTCACTCCAAGTTCGACGGAAGTGGATGCAAGACAAACAAGAAGTGAAGGACGGGGACGTTATAATCCTCAAGGAAAAGGATTCTGTCGCAATGACTGGCCTGTCGGAGTCATCACTAAAGTCTTGCCGGCTCAGACGGCAGGATTCGCAAAGCCGTCATCGCGTTGCCAAAGAAGGAAGATTGTGTCATTCACACGACCTATTAGTGAATTGGTCGTGTTGCTTCCCTGTGGTGTTAAATGAATATGTGCCGTGTTCATTTGTGATATGTTCAACGGATCAGTGATGCCATTTTTTTGATTGCTTGTTTTTCTAATATATTTGTGTTTTGTGTTGACGTCTCTAAAGACGTCAGGCGGGGAGTGTGCCGCCACACTGTGCCGGTTGACTAGTCATGCTTGTTGAGAATTGTTGTTGCTTCCCTGTGTCCGCTACCGTGAGCCATGACTACGTTTGTTGAAAACGGCGGTGAGCCATGACCAGCTTGTTGAGAAGAAAATGTCGCCTTGCTTTGTGCTTTTTTGCCCGCTCGATGAAAATGCGTTTTATGCCAGACTGTGGCCAACAACAGTGTGAGTGATGCATTTTGTTTATCGTTCAACGCCAGAATTTTGTACTGTGACTTTATGTCGACATGAAACGTTCGATGCTCTCGTTTTACCGACGAACTTCGACAATTGTGTTACAACAACAACCTATAGGAAAGAACTAGCAACTTTGATGTGTAGACAAATGTAAGCTCTGCGGTCTATTCTAGTGACTCTAATTTGTTATTGAACCGTTACTCTGATCATGTGATCTTGTACATGTATAACGATCACCGTAATATCTGTGTAACTTTATAACATTTTATTTGTTTTTTGTTACAGCGATTACCACAACTCATACCCAACGTCAAGAATAAGAACTCTAAGCCTCAGCATGGTTGTTAGACGTTAAGTTCATTGGCGTTGGGGGTTAGCTGTATGCTATCCGGTCCACACCGGAGAGGCAGAACACTGTTGAATCCATTGGTCCGCGTTATCGGCTGTGTTTGGAACGTGATGGTCGTCAGTTTGAACATTTGTAAACATGCATTTATCCATTTATACATTTAACCATTAATCTTGTTTCTAAGTCAATGAACAACGCATTTATTATCATTTAAAGTGTGAGTACAATTTTTTAGGACACCCTGTATTATATATATATATATATATATATATATATATATATATATATATATATATATATATGTGTGTATATATATATGTGTGTCATATATATGTGTATATATATGTGTAATATATATATATATGTGTTGTCATATATATGTGTATATATATATATGTATATTGTATATATATGTATATATATATATACTGTATATATATATATTGTTTCATATATGTATATACATTATATAGGTGTATATATGTATTTGTGTATATGTGTATATGTATGTATGTATATGTTAGTGTAATATGTATATGTATATGTATATGTATATTATATCATATATAGATATATTTTACTGACATCAGACCAGGATATATATAAATATATATATATATTATATATATATATATATTATATATATACAAATATGTTATGTATATGTGTATATGTATGTTGTATATTGTATATATGTGGTATATATTGTATATGTTATGTGTATATGTATATGTGTATGTATATATGTATATGTATATATAAGGTATATACATAATATATAGATATATTTTACTGACATCAGACCAGGCAGAAAGGTGGCTTATTACCTGATGGTCATTTGTGAGCCACCTTGGTTTTTATTGAAAATTAAATCGTGAAAACAGCTCATGCTTTGTGAATTTACTCAACATCTATAAACAAAATCCTTCATGCTGTTGCTTTGGCTGATTGTGAATCCAGAACCTCCAATAAACCAGTCAAGCATCCCCAACATTCTCGCCACTGGACTTTATTGAGGATGGATGATGACAATGTGGTTGTTGGAAGAATTAATAATTTCTCATTCTCACATGTCTCCTCATGTTGCTTTCAGATTGCAAGTTAGTTCATGGTATTATGGGAAAGATTCGAAGTCGCTCAAAGCACGAATTGCCGAAGAGCATCGAAGAGGTTTGGGATGGTGGGAGTTGGGGAGAGGCAGGGGAGGGTGTGGCAATGGTTCCCAACCACATGGCCAAAATTAGGCAGAATACAGGCAGCTATATTACGCCGACAAGCTGTATCCTAGGGTTGAGTAAGATACCACATGTATTCTCATGCTTCATGCAAGTGCATCTGACAATAAAAGTGATGTAAGAGCATGGACCTTGGAGCACACCATCTGTAAAGGAGGAGATCGTTTTCAACATGATGTTTTTTTTACACTTTTCTGTTAGGCCGTAGATTTACTGATCAGCCCACATAAGTTTAAGTAAGTCATCACATAAAGAAAGTGAAATTTGGAAGCCGCAGATGCTCAACGGGCCAAACGGCCTTTTCTTTGTCAGTTTGTGTGTGTAAAGAACGTTTTTACTCTTTACAAAGCCGATCAACTTTAATGGACAGCTCTGTGGAGCCCTCATTTTTTATGAATTGTGCAAGCCAAGTGTATGCCATTGAAATAGTCCCAAAGTCCCCGATGCTGTCGTGGAGTAAGCAAAGAATGGCATTCCGGGTGCTAACTCATTGCAGTCTCCATTGGCATGCTGAAAAGCAAGCTTGGACGATGCACACGTTTGGCAGGCGCTCTGCGCTAGCTGTGATATATTAAACTATTCGAGGCAATGGTAATTAATATTTTAAGATCTCGGGGAGAATCATCGTACGGAGTAAAATGACTGTCAGCTTGATAAATGGAATACGCTCACTGCCCATCTCATGGAGCTTGGTGTTAGACGGGACACGGAACCAGCAGGCCTTTGTCTCTTGCACATGCCACTTGTGATCCTTTATCCTGGAAGGAGGTGTCTGGCACTCGCCGTGCCTTTCTGTTCCACCCTGCTGTGTTTTTACCTTTCCAGAGGTCTTTGCAAGCAAGCCAGCCCCTTGTGATCCCAGTTCATTGGATTTGTCACTCAGTCCCACGCTCACATATTTGTACCTAAACCCACATGACCCCACCAATGAGCCAGCTCAAGTTTGTACAGTAGAGATATCCAAGTGGCATCAACAGCATCATGATCTGCTTGCATTGAACTGCCATCTTGTGAACTTGAAGCTTGCCAAGGATAATGTTATCACTCAAGATGATTTGTGTTCACAAATACACGTGCTCGCCTGTTTTACAGTCATTGGCCATAGAATTACAGAATATGTCTGATGGAAGGTTTTCTGATTTCCCATATTACCCACAATCTCTCATGGTCAGCCATATTGATGGTATTGTCAACAAGGAAAATCCATTCAGTCAGTTTGAGGTCACAGGATATTTCCATGAGTTTATTTTAGCTAAAGTTGTATTATGATGCAAGATACAAACAGTAACTTGTACTTTCAAAGAGTCTCAGCTATCATTGGATATCAAGGTGCAATGTCTTAAGAATTGACTTCAAAATGTCTGGGTTTGTGATTTGCAGACATCAACCAAGCACGTGCAGATCAGCAAGTTGTTGTATTTATAAAGTTAATCATGTAAACACTTGTGTTTATTGGCTGAGTTTGTAAAATAAACGAATTTACAAGGTATAATGCAAGATTTGAAACATGAATGATCATTTGTAGTTGAACATTACTAACTAAACATCACATCCTGTAGCTTCTCTGGTTCATAACGGATGAACAACTGGATGTCCTAAGCCCTGGATGTTTTTCAACTTTTCTGAAATATTCCAGACGTGAGTAATCCTGGAGATTATTAATATTGTGGAAGGGACAAGTGGAACGCGAGATAATTTTTGACGTTGAAATAATATCAACTCGCCAAGAGATTCTTGTCTTGTTCCCCCCCTAGACTTCGACAGTGTTTATGGATCACATTTCACTATGCCTGCCTGACATTGTGTCTGATAATCGCTACATTTTCTCTGTACCTCTGCCTTCACGTCTTATCTTGATACTCCATGTACGTTGCCATCATATAACTTTGCATAGAAGCTAATTTTCAACAGATAGGCAACAGCGGACCCACTCATCAGTTAACTCCAATCGTTCCCAACATGGTGTTGCTCATGAGAATGTGGGTGAATAATTGAAACATCTACATTAGTTTGCACAATTCCTGGCACAGTCTTGTCCTTGGACATATGTTGTAAAACATTTCTGCCGGTTGTGATACTGTTACCTTTATTCCGTTTCCTCTGATTTGATCAATTTGTTGGGGATGCCTGTCAGAGCATGAAAAGCTGGTGGATGTTTTTCCATTGGAGGGGGATCTGAGAGACTGAGTTAATGAACACTTCAGTCAGTTTAACCACTTCCTTGAGGGATAGATGAGCCACTTTAGTTTTCACCATCGTGTATCTTAAGGAAGTCCCTTAAATCCTTCTTACGGTATTGTGGAAGTGAATGGTGTTCACCACTGCGAGCTCTTCTGCTTATACACTTGCAGAGTGATGTTGAGCAAATTCTTAATAAGTTGTTTGTACACCAAAATATTCTTCTTCTTCATTCGTTTGCATCACAGGGCTGTGGGGTAGCATCATTGGCTGAGGGCACAGCTGTGCCACTGATGCAATGCCCTCTGCTGGTTCGGGCAGTAATTTGGAATTTGTTAATGGTGCCGATAGCTCACTTACACTTCATGAAGGACACCATGGCATCTTTTACATCCACCAACTAGTTCTGGCAAATGGGTTTTTCCCGTTTAACATCCATCCAAGGGACGGGCACACACATTGATGAATCACCTTGCCTGTGACACACCAGGATGGCAGTTTATCGCTGGGTTCAGATTCGAACCAAATCTAAACAGCTGAGATGCAAGTGTACATAACTCTAGGCTATCCTGTCAGCCTATATCAAAATTAAGAAACACCGCATTAATAATTTTTCAATAATTTTAGAAAATTAATCTATTGCTTCACCAATAACTGAGGAATCAACAGTCAATTATGCTAATGTGGCTATCTGCATGTTCGGTGAGCAATAAATATTGATTGTATTTGTTATGAGGAAAACTACCACCCTATTAAAATTCAGAATAACCATAAAATTACCATTAAAAATCAGAAGCCAACCTGAATAACAATGATATTAAGTGGAGATGCAGCCTCTGGCCACTAGGTGGCCACAACACCATCACTCTTTTTGCATAACTTCCGGTTCCTCTGAACATTGCTTTTGGATTGTGCAAAATCTCCATCTCATGTCTTTTATCTTTGATTATTATTCCAGGTATGGATTGATTTCTCTCAAAATATTGAATGAAAATGTACTATGTTGTTGAGTTTATTATTGATTTTGCAAGTCAGTCTGTATAGTCCGTTATTGTGTTGTTTTGAGTTGTAATGTCTATCCACTTGGGGAATGAGCCATTACAATGGGAGCGTTTCGTAAAACCATCTCTGTCAATCCATCACAATAAATGTGTTTTGGAAACAAGATTGTACAATGATAATCTGCTCATCACCCTGCACCATCACACAAAAGAATACCATTACAGTCCAACGTATTAATTGATGGGAAAGTAAAACAACCATCTATTACATTATGGAGCAGCGTCCGCGGTCCGTCTGTGTCGCGCTTCATTCTGAATGGTTCCTGCTGTCATAGAATAATAAAAATGGTACCATTGCAAAGTTAATAATCTATTTACTTGGAACAAAAAATGTCAAAGTTGAACAACTTCTTGTCCGTTTAATCATAAAACTGTGTTTTAGCAGGACTTGAATCTCAATGTAGCGATTCCAACAGCAGCTTTTTATTATTCTACGACAGCAGGAACCCTGTAGAATAAAATGTGATGGATATGGAAGGAGCACACAAAATTATACATAGTCATACTTATGGAAGCAATAGAAAGGAGAAAGATCAATCAAAGATCGCAGTCCCTCAAGCGGACTTGTTTTCTGTGCTTTTATAGTATGTATTTTAGAGACATACATTTTAATTGCAACGTACATACTTAAAAGATGGATTCGCATTCTAATTGTATTTATTGAGGTACTCTCATTCTAATTGAATGGATTTTATAGAGGTACTCACATTCTAATTGTATGTATTTTATTGAGGTACTCACATTCTAATTGTATGTATTTTATTGAGGTACTCACATTCTAATTGTACGTATTTTAATGAGGAATTCACATTCCAATTAAATGGATTTTTAATGAGGAACTCGCATTCTAATGGAATGGATTTTATAGAGGTACTCACATTCAAAATAGTATGTATTTTATTGATGTACTCACTTTCTAATTGTGTGTATTTAAGGGAACTCACATTCTATTGTATGTATTTTATTGATGTACTCTCATTCTAATTGTATGTACTTTAATGAGGAACTCACATTCTAATTGAATGGATTTTATAGAGGTACTCACATTCTAATTGAATGTATTTTATTGATGTACTCACTTTCTAATTGTGTGTATTTTAAGGAGGAACTCACATTCTAATTGTATGTATTTTATTGATGTACTCCATTCTAATTGTATGTACTTTAATGAGGAACTCACATTCTAATTGAATGGATTTTATAGAGGTACTCGCATTCTAATTGTATGTATTTTATTGAGTACTCACATTCTAATTGTATGTATTTTTAATTGATGTTCTCACATTCGAATTGTATGTATTTTATTGATGTTCTCACATTCTAATTGTATGTATTTTATTGATGTTCTCGACATTCTAATTGTATGTATTTTATTGAGGTACTCACATTCTAATTGTATGTATTTTATTGATGTTCTCACATTCTAATTGTATGTATTTTATTGATGTTCTCACATTCTAATTGTATGTATTTTATTGAGGTACTCACATTCTAATTGTATGTATTTCATTGAGTTACTCACATTCTAATTGTATGTATTTATTGAGGTACTCACATTCTAATTGTATGTATTTTATTGATGTTCTCACATTGTAATTGTATGTATTTATTGAGTTACTCACATTATAATTTAATGTATTTTATTGAGTTACTCAACGTTATAATTTGTATGTATTTTATTGAGGTACTCACATTCTAATTGTATGTATTTTATTGATGTTCTCACATTATAATTGTATGTATTTTATTGATGTTCTCACATTCTAATTTATGTATTTTATTGATGTACTCACATTCTAATTGTTTGTATTTTATTGATGGACTCACATTCTATTTGTATGTATTTTAATGAGGAACTCACATTATAATTGTATGTATTTTATTGAGGTACTCACATTCTAATTGAATGGGTTTTAATGAGGTGCTCACATTATAATTGTAATGTATTTTATTG